>QANY01003944.1:687975-900730 GCA_003255025.1 Datisca glomerata
CCCCCCCCCCCCCCCCCCCCAAAAAAAAAAAAATTCTCTACACAAATTACAAATGGAACACCAAAAGAAATAATAAAAATTTTACCTGCAAACGGTACAGTGGGAAATCCATATCCCTTAAGATTTGAACAGGCAAACCAACAAAAAGGAAGAAACTTACAAAAACACAAAAATAAGCATACACAAACAGAGAGATGAAAAGAGAGAGTACAGAATCTTCTGTGTTACGTCTTCTGCTTTCTGCCAAGTAGCGAGTCAAGGGAACAAGCTCGCCTCCCTGATTCTACTCATGACGAAAGCCTCACCTAAAATTTTCCATACCTCTGCGTAACTTCCGTCACGAGCAAACATGGCGTTCGATGAGCTCAGATCAGCGATCGAAACTGTTCCACTACTTTGATATTCTTCCTCATCGTCTTCGTAAATCATAGCAATGAGATCGAGGACGTTGAGAAACCTCCTCCAACAGAGTTATTAGACTGTGGAGATGGAGTGTCCGACAAAGAGAGAGCACGACTAAGACATAAAATGACGGAGAAACAGCATGAAGAGAGCACCAAGACTGCCATGGACAGAGGGCTTGCAGCACAGAGAGAGGAGGGAAAAACTGAGTTTGGTTTGCCTTTAGGGTTTGAATGAAAATGAAAAGAAAAAGGAAAATGTAGAAAATCCCAAATTTAAGACACGTAAAGAGAGAACCGAGAGAGAGCACCAAAATCACTGTGGGAGAGAGAGAGAGAGAGGCGGTAAAGCCGAACTTGGCTTCGGGTTCGGGAGAGATGACCACTATGGAGAAAGGGGGTTTGGTTTAGCCTAGGGTTTGAGTGGAAACGACAAGAAGAGAAAGGGTAAAATGGGAGTGGGCTACATATTGAACCGGTAACTCACTCTTTAGTGAATCTAAGACTGGGATTAATCTGGTTAGATCAAACGATCATGATTAATCTTAACATTAATGCTGGGAAAAAAATTCCCAGCATTGGAGAGGGATCCTAAAATGGAAAGGTTTAGTTGTTGGTCTTTGCGGCGCGTGCGTGGCGGAAGTATGTGACGAATGGTCATTTAAAAAATTCAACTTTTCATAAAAAAAACAAATATTTTAGTAAAACAAAATCGAGAAACGTACAATGACCAAAATTTTTTTTTATTAAAAACTTTTTTTCAATCAGTCAGAATCCATTATATATTTATAAATTAACTTAACAACATACAAAGTTAATAATCATATATCTCTTGTAGTCTAAATCAAGTGTCATCGCGAAACCAATCGATTCTCCGTTCCCACAAAATCATTCCAACGATCAGTAGACTCCGAAATCCACATCAAAATCTTCCAAGTCAATTCTCAACGCACTAGGACGTGTGTGGGCATATAGAATATAACGAATACACTTTTCTGTCTCTAGATGCACTCAACACATGAGATCTAGAGATTTTACTGAGAATGACTTTTGTGAGACGATTCTCCAAAAGAACGTGAGGATGATTCTTTTAGAGATTTGATTAACTCTTAATCGTAGAAAAATCACTCTTTCAAAATTGTGTCATTCTCTAAACTCTTGATTGATGAACTGATCATCTTATCAACTCATTCATTATCTTAGGCCATCAGAATAATATATGTATATTTTTTTTATAATGGCGTATAAGATAATAGTGGGATCCACTGCTATTGTGCACAACTGTAGCGTTACATGGAACTGCAGTGTTGCACACCCACTACTGTAGTGCCACGTGGCACCACAGTAGTCCGTGTAAATCTCTGATGCTCAATCAGTGATTGACACGTGACAATTATTACATATTAAATATTTATTTTAATCAAATTAAATATATAGATATTTGTTAATTCAAAATTAACATATCTGATTATCCCTATCAAGTAAATTATCTCTTATTTCATAAATAATAGATTTAGTTTATCCAAATTATTATCTAATAATAATTTAATTATCTAATTTCATAAATTAGATATTTTGTCTCACTTATCGTAATTAAAAAATGATAATTATATATATAATTCTTAATTAATTAATCATACATAATTATCTCATAATTATTACTTTCCCAGAATAAAAATTCTTTTTGCAAGTAAGTCATTTTCTCATGTCCTGAAATATTCACACCTTAGACTGCATAGTACAGAGGTGACTTGGAGACCATGGACCTATAATCCTAAGCTTCAATAAACCAGATTATTAATTAAACTATTTAATTAAATAATTTTTTTATTAATTCTATTATTACACTATAAATATGGAATTGCACTCTTAGATATTACAGATTATATTTACGGAGTATTCTCACGTAATTCACTGATATAATCATTTTACGTAGTTCTGTCCTTCAATTATTGGTTCGTAAGTTAGAACTGGTTAAAATTACAGTTTTACCATTCTAATTACCTCTTAATCCTTTAGTACCATCAATCCACTAGTGAATAAATGTCTAGTCATATATAATCTCATTGTATAAAGTACATTCACTAAGATGTCTATCCACACCAATGATTCAGATCTAGATCACATGCATTCATAATGCTTAGTAAACCGTACTAGCAACCATTTATAAAAGATTTCATACTTTAATATGTTGCTGATAATTTTATTCATTATCTATGATCTTAATTCTCTCATACTAATACAAGATCATAGTCACGTTAATGAATATGAAATTTTCGAAAATTTATATAAATTATTCAACAATAATTTAAAAGAACAATTATAAGAAAAATGTAATCCTTATTAAATTTTCTATCAAAATGTCAATACACATATTTTGAGGGTATAATCCCAACAATTTGATTAGGATATTAAGTAGCGAAATAATATTGGTCAGATCACTCAATTTTTTTTTTCGAATTTGAATTACCTAACCAATCCTGTGAAGGCAAAAAATGTATATATATATATATATATATATATATATTATAAACACCCGTACTCCACTCCAACTCCCAAGTTCATTCCAGTTCAATTCAAAGAGAGAAATAGAGAGGAGACGACACTGAGAAGCACAATGGCGGTGAAGAACAAAGTTGTGGCGATTCTTGTTTTCTTTGTTTCTGGTTGGCTACGTTTTTGTTTTGTTTTCTCATCTAAAGCCTTTAACTGTGGGGTTTTAGAATAAGTTTTTCTTTTCCTAGTGAACCAGAGAGAAATTCAGCATTTTCTTGCTAGTCAAATATAGACGTGTTTGTTCTAGAGTTCTAGTTCAACTTTGTATGTTAAAAATGATTTTACTTAAGATACTTATTATTGATTTTTTATGAAAGGTAATCACATGTATCAATAGTCTTGTAATCTGCTGTGAGAGAATCTGAGTGGATTTGCTTATAGAATAATATATTAAATCTTGTTTTAAACGGTGTCAAAAACTTTTCATAGCATTTTTATGCTATATGATGTACCACATCTTGTTATTATAAGTTTTTATATTACTTATTTTTGCCATTGTATAAATTTAAAAAATAATATTTTTGACAAAATATCAAAAAAATAATAATTTCACATAACTTTTTATTTTATTATTCAAAATTGTTACAAACTATTGTCTCGTAAAAATCAGTTTCAAATGACAAAGACATATTGATTTTTTATATAGAACAAGCAAAAGTAATATCCTAAGAGAATGATTAAAATCTAGTAAGATTTCAAATCTAATTATGAAGCTTTAGAAAATGATGTCTTGGCAATATGTGATTTGCTTACTTCTGTTGACTTTGTTTTGAAGGATAATTGTAACTGCAGATTTTTAAACAATCCAGAAAAATAAAGAATTCATTTATACAAACTGAATCTAGAAAATAGTGTGGAAAATGTACTATTCAGTATAATATGACTAAAGATAAATAAATTGAATAAATAATTATTAATAATTAAAAACACACGAGCTGATCTATATATCAAGAATCAACACTCAACACTCATCTTATGTAAATTCAATGTCCAAAAATAATTTGATTCGACCAACTTAACTCTTAGCTCAACTTATGCAACAGAGAAAAAGCCTTATAGTGTTACCTACTATACATAACAATATACCACCCAAAGACATCCATTCGCTAATCCTTGTTTTCTCCAACAACTTAAACATGTAATAAGGAGATAGTTTCTAGCATTCAAATGGCCATTAAACACTAAATTAATTTTTTTTTCTTTTTTGCTTTAGTTTCATATAAATTTACTTTCAATTCAAAATAAAAACTTGAATAACTCAGTAGCATAACTCACTGGCTAAATATGTCTTGGACATTCATTCCCATTCCAACAACTCTAATTAAATATAGATGAAATATTAGAGTGAACCTACATATGAAAAACATTAGAAAGTAGTTGTAGATGATGTTTTGAATTAAGGTAGTGTGGTTAACACATTTGAGACCTATGTAAACGATATAAACCTGTGTGGGTAAAGCAACAAAATTCCAAGATGACGATTAATAGGAATTATTATCATTAGAGGGAATGAAGTTTACAATAAATGATATTAATTGGAATTAATATCACCCCTTTGTAGGTGATATTGAGTTAATAATATAAACATGTAATCTTCACAAAAGTACAATAGCAAGATTATTAATCATACCTCTATCTCAAATTCCCCTTGCTAAAAGAAGGCAGAAACAAGTTCAACAAAGTACTACATCAAATTTTAATATGCAAGCAAAATGCACATCACATCACACATGGTGGACAGAGCATGAATAGAAAGAATACATTTATAGCATGAACTAAATATTCAGATACAATAGAGATCCAAGAAGTCATTATAAAGAGCCAAATAATTGATTCCCATTTAAATATCTCAGGAAGTTCATCATCATCTGCTGTATTCTGACTCTCTTCCTGAACATATAACAAGTGACATTATAGACCATAAGCTAAATAACTAAAGAAGGTGATAGAAATATTACAAAAAAAGATAGGCAGAAAACGTTCCAAATCTATATATTAATCATGATTATAGATAATAACTCCTTAGCCAATCATTACGGTAGGGAATCACCCCAGATAATGATCTTATAAAACTTCAACTACAAAAGCAAGCAATAGGTCATTCTCAAACAACAATCAGATATATGAAACCAAAAAATAAAAGAAACAAATCGACATAATATATGAAATCATAATCCTCAGCAAATCAAACAATCTAAATTCAACTAATGATACTATCACATCTAAGTATTTAATACTAATGTATGCTAATCATAAATGAATAACTCTAATCCACCTCATCCCCAAAATAAAAAAAGATACTAGATATTAAAGTTTATGTATTTCAAAACAATATGCAAAAGAGATAAAGAAGAGCTAAGACAAAATACATAACTAACCTCACCAACATGAGTGTAAATATTATTCTGACTCTTTAAGTGGAAATATAGATATGTAGTATAGGCCACACGCATAACGCAACTGCTAAACCTAGACAAAGCCACTTCTGAAGTCCCAACATGCACCTCACTGTGGGTGTAATAGAGAACTGATGGAAAGAGAATGCCCATCACTTCCATCAACAACAATCCTAAGTTGACAACAACAGTTGACTGCGTCCAAAATTAGTTAAGCATGAATATAATATACAAAGAATTGCCAACATTAAATGCAAAATGTCTAACTTGCTAAACACTCGTTCCTTTGTGTTAAAGACTAGTCCACCACAAAAGAATGCACACCCAAGCACCAGTAACATGTTCGACAGAATCGAGCCTAGTAAAGACAACTAACAACGCTAACCATTCGACTTTTAAGTAGCATTTATCAATCCCCCAACTACAAATTCAAAATACATCTGTCATATAAACAACCACCTACCAGTCATTTCTACAGCTAAATTAACAATATTCATTACGACAACATACATTAACTCAAATAAGATGCATGTGTACTTTTGGGGAATTAGAAATAAAATCTTTATGAAATTTGAATAAATTCCAATTTTAATTATAAGACAAGATAATAAAAAGAATAAAAAAAACTCACAAAGTAGATGATCATACATATATTTCATGTCGAAAGATGAATAAGTCTATTTCTTTAGTTCTGCATGCCTTTTCTATATGTATACTCACGTATATATACTTTAGATAATTCTAGATGAATCCTAATGATTAGAGCATTATAATAATTATACTCACGTAGATAGACTTAGTATAATTATATCTAAATCTAATTATATATTATTAAGCAATAAAACATGTACAATTTTAGAAACAAAGCAAAAATAGTTTCTTGCCCTATATTGGCTGGAAATAAAACTGCAGCATCTCTAATAATTTAAGTTGCATTTAATATCACGTTGTAACTATCTTGTATATCATAAAAATCAGATATTAGAAATAGGAAGGTAATTCTCATCAGCTCCCATGACATCTTTTGTGTCACATTCAAACACTCAAAAGGAAACTTAAGGAGATAAAGTCAACAAAAAAATATTAGATCAGGAATAATAAGCAAATATCTTGGTTGTACAACATATATATGTAAATCTAAACTGAAAAAGGATTCTTCTACACTATAATAAACTACAGTTGAGGAAATAGGGAATGAGATCTCAAGTTTTCCTTGACTGATCATAGAAGAAAGGCCATCAAGTTATTCTGCAGGAACATCAAAAGTAATTAAACATCAAACAACCAACATACATACTAAATACCAACACAAACGGCCAACAAGCTTGTATACCTACAATAACATTGAAAATCAAGTCTATGAAAGCTAAAACTTTTCTGAAATGGTTTATCTGCTCTTACATCCACCTCGCTTCAAGCATATACTAAAGAATTGCAATAATAAAAAGAGAGAAATAAAGTAGATAGTCATATTTAGCAAACACATTTAAGAAGTATAATTGCGTATTAAAATAATAAGAGTCTTTAACATTCTAGCACAGTCCCTTCTTAGAGAAACCAACTATAAACCATGTTTTCTACAAAATATACGTTTGGCTGATACGAACCAAAGCAGGAATTCTGACCAATCAAGAAATAATCCAAGAAGGGAAATTTCAATTCTTGAAATGAAATGGCAATAAAGAAACAAAACTCAATAACATGAATATTCTACAATGAAAAAAATACTATGTAAGAACTTAAAAGAATTATGTCCAATGACCCAAAACAATCCAATGTATAAAAATTTATACCCAGCACCAGCCTCCTCCTAAACCCATTAACTTCACCAATCACATTCAGAAAAAGAAAACAAAAGAAAGGAACATTGAAACTCTAAACTTCAAAACGAAGAAAAACGAAGAAAAATAGCTTCAATTGAAAGGAATCATATTAAAAGATTATAAAAAGAGGAAAAGGAAATGCATAAAATCCCATTCAGATACTTTAATACTTGGGAAGAGAATGAGAGCACCGTACAAGGGGGATTAGAACCCTAATCCCCAAATCAAATTTGAAATCTTAAGCCATTCGCACATTGCCATCTCCTTGTCTTCATCTCTGAAGAGGTCGAAGTTACCACAACCCTAAGCTCAAGCATTGAATCTCATAAAACAGAAGAGACGAGGGAGAGATCTTACTTAAATCACATAGGGGAGAAGGAGAGAGTAGAGTAGAGAGGCCTCTCAAAAGAGCAGAAGAGAGAAGCTTACCAAAATCTTGAGCTGCGATTGTGGGGAGACGAGAAGGCTTGGAGAGAGAGAGCTGAGAGAAATGTTCCAGAGAGAGAGAGAGCATTGAGAGAGCTGTGAGAGAGATATATGAAAGAGAGAGAGGTTCAATATTTAATTAAGCAGGTCTTGAAATTTTATCCCCGCGCCTCGAGAAATAATTGGGCCTTTGACAGCGTTTTGTGCTAAAACGCAATCATTCAACGCAATAAAACACTTGATTGTTGTAGCATGCTAAGAATCAAGCGCCTCAAAATGAAGAACGCACAGTGCACGCCTCAAAACGTAGAACGCACAATGTTTGTTGCTAAACCACTAATTGGAAGAAAGTAAGTGAAATTCTTAACACTTTTGAGTTAAAAAAATGTTGTATTCTAGATTAGTGTATAAAGATGAATTTGATTGATTGTTTTGAATGGATGTAGATTTGAAGATCCCGATGTACAAAGAGAGATGATGTTCTTACCATATATGATTGTGAACAAGGATGGAAATCCTTATATTGAAGTTGAGGTTAATGGTGAAACCAAGGTGTTTAACCTTGAGGAAATAAGTGCTATGGTCCTGGGTAAGATGAAGGAGACGGTAGAGGCATACTTAGGCAAGAAAATCAAAGACGTCGTTGTCACTGTTCCCGGTATAAATATTTAGGTAAAATACACTTTTACTCCCTACAGTTTGGAGTGAATTTCAATTTTAACCCTTCACTTTAAAAGTCTCAAACAAAACCTTACAGTTTAGTAAGTGTGTCACGTTAGACCTATTGGATCGAGTTTTAAAATTTAAGGAAGCATCAATGAACCACGAACAGTTTGTGGGCACAAAATAAAAAAAATCACATTAACAAATTTAATCATATTAAATATTAAAACCATACAAACACAAGCATATCATGTTAGGCGTATTCAAAAGAGATAGAAACAATTTTATACATTTCTTATATCAGAGACTTTCTGAATTGGTAGAATCCTAATTTAAGCTTCGTGTTCATCAATCTTTAAGAATAAGAACTTCAAATTGTTATCGCACCAACAACCAGATTTTAGAAATATATCTTTAAAGAATATCGATCAGGAACTGAGAGTGGGCTTTCAAAATAACTGAGGAAGAAATATTTATTTTCTTCCTCTATGGGTTTTGACATAAACACAGTAAGAAGGGGAGAGACAAATTTTACTCTGTATCCTGAGGGTTGTGTCAACACACTTCTATTGTATAACAATTTTGGAATTTTGCACATATACCCTTATATGCCAAATTTACAAAATCCAACCCCAATACTTATGTAATTGCCGAAAATTATATTCCCCTTAAAGTCAATATTGTGTCTAAATTTATCAACCTCAATTGATAAATTAAATTGATCTCCATCAATTAATTAATTAATGTATTTTACTTAGTAGTTATCCAATAATTAGAAAATAAAAAAATTAATTAATTTGAACATCAATTAATTGTTTATCACTAATTAAGTGACAAAACTCATCACATATGGGTTCGGAAACACAGTTTGGCCCAAAAACATATTTTGGTCAAACTGATGTTGTTTCTTCTATTCATGTTCTCATGAGCTATTCCTGAGACCGAATGGACCCGCATGTATAAATCTATAGGATTCAAATACCCTGTGAATTTATCTCTATAAATTCTCAGCCTATTTAATCCTGACACCGTACACCTCCACTATATGTTCGATGCCTAATCAACTCTCGTTTCATGCGCGCTACATTTTCTGTTAGTGCAAATAAAATCTTTTATTTCACGGTACATAGAATATTTTAACATATTACCTTTCGTGAATATCAGTAACAAGAGAGAGATATAAAGTTACCATTTTATCCCTCTTTTTATTATCTCCTTAACTCATTTATTGACTGTGAATAAGAAAGACATAACAGTGAATTATCTCGTACAATTCACAGGTCTTATTCAATGACTAATTTCATCGAATACTTGGTCAAGTTAATTTATTCACACACACATCAATAAAGCATAAGGTGATATTGTTTTTTTCACAATCTAACCACGAATTTTCATATATGTGAATCACGTAGCTCCAACATAGTTGAATTACGATCTCAACATTCGAGGTATTATCCGGTAATTCGAACTCATTCATTTGACATATCAGAGACTGCAAGTAACTAAGTCAAGCTTCGTATTCACCTCAGGATAAAGGTAATTATGAAAATACATTTAAGGTGTAACAATTAGATTTAGAGCTAGGTAAACGGTTTTGCTCTAAACTAATTTGTTACCGATATATTCAACATGTTTCATAACATGCCTAGGTCAACCATCAGAGTCTCCACTCTCATGCCTCAAGACTGGCATCCTTTGGTTCAACCTAATAGTCATAATCGAACTCGATTTCCCAATCGATCCTAAGAACTGTGAATATCGTTCTAAACTATTTCAGAAGAGTTTGCCTAGAAGACCCCTCTGTCTTAGTAGTTCCAGGACTTGAGTAAATTATAAACACACTTTAATTAATAGAAAAACTTTCATTCATTCATTCATTAAATTCAATAATACTAAATGTCTGAGAAATAACTAAATACTCATAAATAGTTATTACACCCTATTTTATGGACATAATTTCAACAATCTTCCACTTGACTAAAGTAGGCGTGTACAATCTCGTATCATCATGCCCTATAGATGACCATCAAAGACTTTTTTGCTTAAAGTCTTCGTCAATGGATCTTCCAGGTTGTTGACTGTCGATATGTGTGTAACTACAACATCTCCACGCTGAAAAATCTCTCTTATCAGGTGATATTTATGCTCTATGTGCTTGGATCTTTTGTGGCTCCTTGGTTCCTTCAAGTTTGCTACAACCCCATGGTTATCACAATAAAGTGTCATGGGCTTGTCAATTTCTAGAATAACTTCTAGAGTCTTTAAGAACTTTCTAAGCCATACAGCTTCTTTAGGAGCTTCACAAGCTGTTACATATTCAGCTTCTATGGTAGAATCAACAATGCAAGATTGCTTGATATTTCTCCATAAAACTACTCCACCATTTAGGATGAACACCGATCCTGAAATGAACCTCCCAGAATCATTGTCTGCTTGGAAATCGAAATCAGCATACCCCGTCATATTAAGATCAGTACTTGAATACACAAGCATGTAGTTCCTTGCTCTCCTAAGATACTTAAGGATATGCTTGATGTCATTCCAATGCTCGATTTCAGGATTATATTGGAAACAACTCACCACTCCCACGACATAGCAAATGTCTGGCCTAGTGTAAAGCATCACATACGTGAGGCTTCATGTGGATAAGGCATAGGGAATCTTTCTCATGTCTACCTCTTCTTAAGGATTTTTGGGAGACTGCTCCTTGGAGAGGCTGACTCTATGCTTGAAAGGAAGAAATCCCTTCTTGGAGTCTGGCTACTGAAATCATCTATCACCTTATCAATATAAGATGATTAAGACACTGCCAGTTGTCTGTTCTTCTGATCCTGAAAGTTCTAAATAGCTAGGACATATAGCTTCTCCAAGATCATTAATATCAAATTGCTTTGCAAGCCAAATCTTGACATCAGATAATTTTCCAACATAATTCCCAATGAGTAGAATATCATCTACGTACAAAACTAGAAAAATCACTTTTTCTTTGTGTATCAGCTTATACACACATACCATCCTCTAACTGTTCAAACCCAAAGTTCTTAACAGTTTTGTCGAATCTAATACTATACGACTGTGACAGTTGCTTGAGTCCATAAATGGACTTCAACAATTCGCACTATTGGCCTTTCTCCATTAACCCATATGGTTGAGTCATATAAATACGCTCTTCAAGATTGACATTTAGAAAAGCAGTTTTGACGTCCATCTGGCAGATTTCTTAATCGAGGGCAACAACAATGGACATGAGGATTCGAATGGATTTAAGCATGGCTATCAGTGAGAATGTATCCTCATAGTTTATACCTTCCTTTTAAATGTAGCCCTCGGCTACTAGCCTAGCTTTGAATGTCTCTACATTCTCATTCAGACCTATCTTTTTGTTATAGATCCATCTACACCCTACAAGTTTTACCCCTTCATGAGGATCTACAAGTTTCCACACTCCATTCGAGTACATCGAATGTATCTCAACGTTCATGGCTTCTTGCCATAGGTTTGCTTCAGGAGTAGCCATTACTGGTCGCCGCGGCAGAAGCGTGGAGGCTCGTGGCATTTTAAGAAATTAAACTTTTAATAAAAAAGAATCTTTTAATAGAAGAAGACTTGAGCAAAGCCACGATAACCAAATAAAATTTTTTATTAAAAATATTTTTTTAATCAGTCAGGATCCATTATATATTTATAAGTTAAATCTACAACATACAATGTTAGGAATCATATACCTCTTGTAGTCTATATCAAGTGTCCTTGCAAAAATCGATCGATCCTCCGTTCCCACGAAATCATTTCAACGATCAGTAGACTCCGAGATCAACACCAAGATCTTCCAAGTAAATCCTCAACGCACTAGGACGTGTGTGGGCACGTAGAATTTTACAAGTCACTTTTTCTGTCTCTAGATGTTCTTGACACATAAGATCTAAAGATTTATTAAGAAGAAGTGAGATGATTCTCTAAAAGAACGTGATGATTATTTTTTAGAGATTTGATTAACGTGTAATCACAAAATAAAACCTCTCTAACACCAATCGTGTTCTCAATTCAACTTTTGATTGACGAACTGATGATCTGATCAACTGATTCTCTCATCTTTTTTCAACAACCAAGGCTATTAGAAGAATATATGTGTATATTCTAGATAATGGCGCATCAGATTTTTAGGGATAAACTTAAATAATATTTAATTGTAAAATTATCAATTACAGTGGGACCCACTGTAGTGTCACATGACACTACAGTGTTGCACACTCACTACTGTCGTGCCACGTGGTAATTACTGTAAATTAAATATTTATTTTAATTAGATAATTATCTAAATACTATTTAATTCAAAATTAACATCTTTGATTATCTTTATCAACTAACTTATCTGTTATTTCACAAATAACAGATTTAGTTGATTTAAATTTTATCTAATAATAATTTGATTATCTACTTTTACAAATTAGATATTCTGTCACTTTTCAATAATTAAAAAGTTGATAATTATTTATATATATATATAATTTCTGAAAATTATATTTAAATATATAAATAATTTAATTAATTAATTTTTAAATAATTGTTCACACATAATTATCTCATAATTATGTACTTGCTCTAGAATAAAAATTCTTTTTGCAAGTCAGTCCTTTTTCTCATGTCCTGAAATATTCACACTCTAGACAATGTAGTATATAGGTGACTTGAGGACCATGGACGTATAGTCCTAAGCTTCAATAAATCAGATTATTAATTAAACTCTTTAATTAAATAATTTTATTTATTAATCTATTATTACACTATAAATATGAAATTGCACTCTTAGTGATTATATAATGTATTTACAGAGTATTCACATGTAGTCCACTGACATAATCATTTCATGCAGTTCTATCCTCCAATTATTGGTTCGTAAATTAGAACTTATCAAAATTATTATTTTACCATTCTAATTACCTATTGATCCTTAAGTACCACTAGTGAATGGCTAATTTATAATCTTATTATAAATTTTAGCTCAATAGCCATTCAGTTCCATAATTAACACTTAAAGGAACAAATATACGATCTGTTAGGAAAACTTAGATTCTAAATCTTGAAAGATCATGTCCCTAACCATCCACATCACTGAATCTCAAAAACAAAATTCACTAGCCTGATTAACAAATAGACCTTAACGAGTGAATAAAAAAATCTAGTAGACGTGTATAGGAGTTCATGCCTACTCAAGATACAGATAGATCTACATATGATCATCGAATTGATGTGTATTAAATCTTTATGATAAACGGCACGTTAATAAATATATTAATTTACATCGGTCTTATCATATATAATCTTATTATATAAAATACATTTACTAAGATGTCTATCCACATCAATGATCCGGATCTAGATCACACGCATTCATAATTCTTAGTGAACCATACTAGCAACCATTCATTAAAAATTACATACTTTAATATATTGCTGACAATTTTATACATTATCTATGATCTTAATACTCTCGTACTAATACAAGATCATAGTATCATTAAGGAATATGAAATTTTCAGATATTTATATAAATCATTTAACAATATTTTAAAAGAACAATTATAAGAAAAATGTAATCATCTTTAAATTTCATACCAAAATATCAACACACATGCTTTGAGGGCATAACCCCCAACAATCTCCTACTTGCCCTAAAGTAAATGTGGCATCCCTCTTAATCTCATTACGCATGTGACCCTCAAATGACTTCGCAGGAAATGTCTTTGTAAAAGGATCAGCCAGGTTTTGTTCCGATGCTATCTTCATAACAGTCACATCCCCTCGATGCACGATCTCTCTTACAAGATGATATTTCCTCTCTATGTGCTTTCCCCTCTTGTGACTTCTCAATTCCTTGGAATTTGCAACCTCCCCACTATTATCACAGTACAGGATCAGTGGCTTATCCATATCTGAAACTACTTCCAGATCATAATAGAACTTTCTAAGGCATACCGCCTCTTCGCAATTTCACAAGCCGCTATATATTCAGTTTCCATAGTGGAATCTACCATTATGGAGTTTAATACTTCTCCAGACTACAGCTCCTCCCCCCAGGTGAATACTGATCCAGATGTCAAATTTTGACTGTCTATGTCGGATTGAAAATCAGAATTAGTATATCCAGTGGGGTTCAGGTTTCTGCCTGAATAAATAAACATATAGTTTCTCGTTCTCCTAAGATACTTGAGAATGTGTTTTACTACAATCCAGTGTTCTAAACCTGGATTCGATTGATAACGACTGACAATTCCCACTACATAACAGATGTTCAGTCTCCTACACAGTATGGCATACATGAGACTTCTAACTGCTGAAACATAGGGAAATTTTCTCATATCCTCTTCTTTATGAGGTGTCTTAGGAATTGTTCCTTGGAGAGGACAATTTCATTAATGATCGATTGTTGACCTTTCTTGGAATTCTTCATTGAGAATCTTTTTAGCACCTTATCAATATAAGATGCCTGAGAAAGTGCCAAGAACTTGTTCTTTCTATCCCTTAAGATTTGGATGCTTAGAACATAGCTCGCTTTTCCCAAATCATTCATTTGAAATTTTTCAACTAACCACTTCTTTGCTTTTGACAAACTTTCTACCTCATTCCCAATGAGCAGAATATCATCAACATAAAGAACTAAGAAAATCATTATCTTATCTTTGGTGTATTTATAAACACAGGCTTCGTCAACATTTTGCTCGAAGCCATAATACTTTATAATCTCATTAAATGTAAGATTTCAAGATCTAGATGTTTGCTTCAATCCATAAATGGATTTAAGCAACTTGCATATTTTCTAATCTTGCTCCTTTTGCACGAACCCTTCTGGTTGCATCATATAGATGCTTTCTTCAAGAGAGCCATTCAGTAAAGTTGTCTTGACGTCCGTTTGTCATATCTTATAGTCAAAACTAACGGCTATGGACAAAAGAATGTGAATGGCTTTTAGCATTGCCACAAGGGAGAATGTCTCTTCATAATCGACTCTCTCCATTTGTGTATAGCCATTGGCTACTAACCGTGCCTTGAAAGTCTCTACTTTTCCATCTGCACCTCTTTTCTTCTTGAAAATTCATTTACATCCAATGGGTCTGGCATTTTCAGGTGGATCTACGAGTTCGCAGACGGAATTGGAATACATAGATTTCATTTCCTAGTTCATGGCATCTCGCGATTTCTGCTTTCAAGATCATCTAATGCTTTTGCATAAGATAATGGATCGTCCTTATTAGTGTCTGAGACTAGGACATGTGCCTCTAGTTCGTAGCGAACTGGTTGTCTCACAACCCTCCCACTATGGCGTTGCACCGGGGTTTCCTTTGCACGAACTGTGGTTTCTTTGGTTTTTCGTTTATCAGTAGAAGTTGAAGGTGATCTGATCTCATCAGTCGCTAATTCGTCGAGAACTACTTTGCTACAAGATTTGTAGGTTTGCATATAGTCATGCTTAAGAAAGTTTACATTTGTCGACACAAACATCTTTTGATCATTGTGACTACAAAAGTACCCAACTATAGTCTCTAGAGAATAGCCAATGAATTTTCATACCTCAGACCTTGAGTCTAACTTTCTGATCTTGGGTCTAAGAACGTGAGCTGGATACCCCCATATACGGAAATGATGCAAACTAGGTTTGGACTCATTCCATACCTTTAAAGGCGTCTTGCTTACAGAATTAATAAAACTCTTTTACTAAAGTCGGTTAACCTAAAGGTTACTATAGTCTTTAGTGTTGTGTGATTACCAAGTTTTAACTAGTTAAAACCTAGCAGTTTAAATGCAATTAATTTCATAAAGCAATACATATAAACAGATTAGAACAATCCTAATAAATCATATTTCTACAAATGAGATGCATGATTAAATAAAGTTGTGTGAGATTTTCATGTATGACATGTAATCGAATAATGTATGAACATGTTATCAAACATAACATTTAAATAAAATAATAATGGATCGAGTGACTATTGTGTATTTTTAAATTACAACACTTGAAATAAAGAAATAAAATTACAAAGTGAACTTCAAGAATACATATTTCCCAAATATTGTCTTCTCCTTCTAATGTCCATCTTCATAATCTTCAAGCTTCGAACAAAACCCTTTTTAATTAGAAAAACTATTTTTCTTGATTAAAATAATTTCTATAATTATCTATTTTAATATAGTTGACTTTGACTTAGTCAAATAAACATTTTATTTGATTTGGTCAAACACAATCAACTTATTAATTTAAAATTTTCATAAAATCAAAAATTAATAATTAATTTTAAAATTACAATAATTTCAAAATTTAAATGGATAATTAAAAGAGTTTGGGTTTTAATGAAACGCATATGTGATAAAGTTGGCTACATGGTTTGTTGGATATTTTCCTAAAATGATAAGACTCTCTGATAAAGTTGGTTACAATAGCTGCCACCAACAATAAGACTCTCTGATAGCCGCGCATCACCACCGTTGCTCGTCTCACAGTCGGCAGCCTCCTGCCGTGCCGGACAGCCACTATTCACTGCTAGTACATTACCGTTGGCACTGTTCATCCGGAACAGTAAATTTTTGACATGAACAGTGTTTTCACTAACGAACATGTTTTCACGTGAACAGTAAATATCTGTCGTTCGTCTCTTGCGTTCTTTATTTTCTCGCGTTCAGAATAATTGCAATAATATTCAAAATAAAATTATAAAAATTCTTACGCCTCAACTCGACTTACACAATATCTAGGAAAAATTAAAACAAAGCTTAACCCAATAATCACCATACGATTAACGATCCATTATTTTTCATACATTCAAAATACATAACCATTCATCATCATACATATATCATATTATATGAAAATGAAAGAAAACCCACACAACATTTAACATATTTATAGAATTATAAAGACCGCTTTGATACCACTTGTTGGTCGTCGAGGCGCGTGCGTGGCGGAAGCGTGGAGGCACGTGGCCTTTAAAAAAATTAAACTTTTAATAAAAAATGAATCTTTTAATAAAACAAAACTTGTGCAATGCCACGATAACCAAATAAAAATATTTATTGAAAACTCTTTTTCAATCAGTCAGGATCCATTAGATATTTATAAGTTAAATCTACAACATACAATGTTAGGAATCATATACCTCTTGTGTCTATATCAAGTGTCCTTGCAAAAACTGATCGATCTTCCGTTCCCACGAAATCATTCCAACGATCCCCAGACTTTGAGATCCACACTAAGATCTTCCAAGTTAATCCTCAACGTAATAGAACGTGTGTGGGCACGTAGAATATTACAAGACACGTTTTCTGTCTCTAGATGTTCTCAGCACATGAGAGCTAGAGATATACGGAGAAGGACTTTAGTGAGACGATTCTCTAAAATAACGTGATGATTATTCTTGTATAGATTGATTAACGTTTAATCACCGAATAAAATCTCTCTAACACCAATCGTATTCTCAATTCAACTTTTGATTGAAGAACTGATGATTTGATCAATTGATTCTCTCCTCTTCTTTCAACAACCAAGTCTATTAGAATAATATCTTTATATATTCTATATAATGGCGTATCCGATTTTTAGGAATAAATAGAAATAATATTTACTTATAAAATTACCAATTGAAGTGGGACCTATTGCAATTGTGCATAACTGTAGTGCCTCACGACACCACTGTAGTGTCATGTGGCACTATAGTATTGCACATTCACTACTCTAGTGCCACATGGCATGACAGTAGTTCATGCCAATTTATGATACCCTATCATTGATTGATACGTGACAATTATTATGAATTAGATATTTATTTTAATCAGATAATTATCTAAATATTAGTTAATTCAAAATTAACATATCTGATTATCACTATCAACTAACTTATTTATTATTTCATAAATAACAGATTTAGTTGATTTAAATTTTTATCTAATAATAATATCTAATTTCACAAATTAGATTTTCTGTCTCACTTTTCGATAATTATTTATATATATAATTTTTGAAAATTATATTTAAATATATAAATAATATAATTAATTAATCACACATAATTATCTCATAATTACGTACTTGCCCCAGAATAAAAATTCATTTTGCAAGTCAGTCTTTTTTCCGTGTCCTAAAATATTCAAACCCTAGACAGCGTAGTATAAATGTGACTTAGGGACCATGGACCTATAATCCTAGGCTTCAATAAACCAGATTATTGATTAAACTCTTTAATTAAATAATCTTATTTATTAATCACATTATTACTCCATTATAAATATGGAATTGCACTCTTAGAGATTATAAAATGTATTTACAGAGTATTGTCATATAGTCGACTGACATAATCATTTCATGTAGTTTTGTCCTCCTATTATTGACTCGTAAATTAGAACTGGTCACAATTACCATTTTACCCTTCTAATTATCTCTTGATCTTTAAGTATCATTTATCCGCTAGTGAATCACTAATTTATAATCTTATTATAAATTTGTGCTCAATAACCATTCAGTTCCAGAATTAACACTTAAGGGAACCAATATACAATCCCTTAGAAAAACTTAGATTCTAAATCTTGTAAGATCATGTCCCCAGCCAACCACATCACTAAATCTCCAAAATAAAAATCACTAGTCTTGTTAACAAATACACCTTAACGAGAGAAAAAAAAGATCCAGTAGACATGCATAGGAGTTCATGACTACTCAAGATTCAGACTGGTCTACATATGATCATTGAATTGACGTGTATTAAATTTTTATGATAAACGGCACATTAATAAATATGTTAATTCACATCGGTCTTATCATATATAATCTTATTACATAAAGTACCTTCATTAAGATGTATGTCCACATCAATGATTTGGATCTAGATCACAAGCGTTCATAATGCTTAGTTAACCGTACTAGTCTTCATTAAAGATTTTATACTTTAATATGTTGCTGACAATTTTATTTTATTATCTATGATCTTAATCCTCTCTTACTAATACAAGATCATAGTCTCATTAATGAATATGGAATTTTCAGAATTTTATACAAATTATTCAACAATAATTTAAAAGAACAATTATAAGAAAAATGTAATCCTCTTTAAATTTCATATCAAAATGTCCATACACATGCTTTGAGGGCATAACCCCCAACAGTCATGCCATGTGAGTAAGAGACAGGTTCATCATGATCTTTATCTGAGACTGTTGTTAAGGCATCTTTATAAGACATGTACCTGTCAGGTTGTCTCACAACCCTCCCACTTCATCGAGGCTTCATAGGCTTTCGCCCCAATTGTAGTTCTTATATTATTGAATCAGAAATAGTTCCTGATTGGGGACTCGGTGTCCTCCCACTCAATAATTCTTCTAGCACAATAGTGCTTCTTGGCTTCACATTTATTATATAGTCTTCTTCAAGAAAATGTGCATTTGTGCTTATGCATGTTTTCTTGTCAGTCGGACTATAATAGACATACCCTTCATTCCTTTGGGATATCCTATAAACATGCATAATTCTGATCGTCTAGCTAACTTGCATGTCTTCTATTTCAGAACATGTACTGGGCACCTTCATATTCTAAAGTGGTTAACAGATGACTTTCGTCCATTCCATCTTTCATATGGCATGCCAGGCACCGTCTTCGATGAAACTTGGTTCAGAATGTATGATATTGTTTCCAAGGCATATCCCCAAAATGAATCTGGGAGGAATGAGTAATTCATTATTGATCTAACCATATCCATCAGAGTTTGATTCATTCTCTCTGACACACCATTTTATCCTAGAGTGTCAGGTGTTGTAAGCTAAGAAAGAATACATTATTCCTTAAGAAAGTCTTTGAACTCTTCTAGCAAGTACTCTCCACTACGATCAGATCATAGAATTTTGATTTGTTTCTCTAATTACTTTTTGACTATAGCCTTATACTCTTTGAACTTTTCAAAGGTTTTAGACTTTTTGTGTATTTGATAAACATGTCCAAAACGTGAGTACTCATCAGTGAAGGTTACAAAGTATTTATAACTTTCGCTTGCTTGGATATTCAATGGCCCACATATATCATTATATATGATTTCGAGGCATTGAATGGCACTTTCACCCTTCGTTAAAAAGGGTCTCTTGATCATTTTACCTTCTATACATGATTCACATGTGGGTAGTGATCCTACACTTAAAGTTTGCAATGGATCATCATTTGTAAGTCTTTTAATCCTATCCAGGCTAATGTGGCCAAGACGTAAGTGTCACAAATAGGTTAGATCGGTTGATTCAGACTTCAACCTTTTACTATCCCTTTGTAAATCAGTATTTACTTCAATGTCACATATCATTGGAACTATCAATTTTATGTAAAACAATTTATTTATCAAATGTGTAGCAGTAATTAAGCAGTCATTTCTAAAAATAACAATATATTTATCAATGAAATTCGAATTGAATCCTTACTCAATTAAACTAGCTACTAAAATAAGGTATTTCCCAAAAAATGGGATATAATAAACATCATGTAAAACCATAAAACTGTTATCAAATGACAATTTAATAGTTCTCATAGATACGACTGATACCAGTGCTCCATTTCCTCAACGGAAGCTTAATTCGCCCTCGGCAAGCCTTCTGATTTCCTGGAACCTCTGCAGGGAACATAACAACATATATAGTTACTGGCTGCAGAGTCTACAATCCAAAAAAAAAGGTAAAGTCAACCACATAACAGGCCTCAGTGACAAGTACAATACCTTTGGGAAGTTGTGTTTCCAATGGCTAGCGGCTCCATAATGATGATGTTGGAATATGTCCATAGAGTAGCGTGTAATAACTATTTTATATTTAGTTATTTTTCAGACATAAGTATTATTGAATTCTTATGAATAAATCAAAAGTTTATTTTAAATTAATGTGTGTTATAAATTATTCAAGTCCTGGAAGTTTCATTAAAGAACGAAGAATGAAGACAGAGTCATCTCTAGACGAACTCTTCTGAGAAAGTTTAGAATGATATACACAGTCTTAGGATCGACTGGGCAATCGCATTCGATTGTAACTATTGGGTTGAACCAGTGGATATCAGTATTGGGGCATGGGAGTGGTGACTCAAACGGTTAACCTAGACATGTTATGAACATGTTGAATAAACTGATAACAAATTAGTTTAGAGTTGAAAACCGTTTACCAAGCTCTAAATCTAATTGTTACACCTTAAGGGTATTTTCGTAATTACTTAATCCTGAGGTGAATACGTAGCTTGACTGAGTTACTTGCAATATTTGATATGTCAAACGAGTGAGTTCGAATTGGCAGACAATACCTTGGCTATTGGAATTTTAATTCAATTAAGTTAGAGTTACGTGATTCACAGATATGGAAATCAGTAGTTCGATTGCGAAAGCAATAATATCACCTTATATTTTATTGATGGGTGTGTGAATAAATAAACCTGGCCACATACTCAATTAATTGAGTCATTTATTAAGACTTGTGAATTGTACAAGATAGTTCACTATTATGTCTTTCTTATCCACAGTCAATAAATGAGTTAAGAAATTAATAATAAGGGGGTAAAATGGTAATTTTATATTATGATCTTGTTAATGATATTCACGATGGGTATTATGTTAAAATATCTTGTGGACCATGAAAATAAAATGGTTTATTTACACCAATAGAAGACGTAGCACGCATGAATCGAGAGTTGATTCGGCATCGAACTTATAGTGAACTCGTACAATGTTAGGATTAAATAGGTCAAAAATTTATAAGTTCACCTGGTATTTGAATCCTTAAATTTGTTCATGTGGGTCCATTCGGTCTCAAAAATAGCTCATACGAACAGGAATAGAAAAATGATTGGTTCAAAATGTGTTTTGGTGTCAAGGCATATTTACTACACCTATATATGGTGGGTGATGTCACTTAATTAGTTAAGTGTGATTATATGTATTGAAATTGATTAGTCGAAACGGATCTACCAAACTGCAGTATTCAAAATTTTGCTCGAGTTACTATAGGTGGTCGAAGGACTCTGAGGAGGTTGGAGCTCTCTGTTTGGGGGAGGTAATTTTTCAAGTCTGGTATTCAATTTCTAGTCTGTTCCGTTCTTCGAGTATTCAAAAAATTAGGGTTCGAGTTACCAAATCGAGGTCTTCTCTTCGAGTTTTGTTCGTTGATTTTCAAAAATTAGGGTTCGAGTCTGGTCTTCGAGTTCTGTTCTTTGAGTTCTGCTCGAGTTACCAAATCGAGTTCTGTTCTTTAATTTATGTGTAAGGTCGTATGCTCCCTTAACAAAGGTCACATTCCCTTTAATGTTCCTAATCTTCAACTTTAAGTTTTTTTTTCTTTTTCCAGCTGTACTATACTCCATGAAGACTGAAGTAACTACAATCAGTTATTGAGTTCTAAAAGAATCTTATCTTAAAATTAAGATAGTGGTGGTAGTCTCTTCTTAGTATCGATAATTAAATGGGTTGATGTTACATTTGCACTAACTATTTTTTGGCCTGTTGTTGACTGCTAGTTACATGTTTAAGCTGTAGAGGCATGTCACACACTTTTAGATGGCTCATTAACATTCATCATTGATTGCATAATTAGACTCTTCCTAATTATAGTTGCAATTGTGTAATGAAATTATAGGATTATATAGTCAAGAACTTAGAATCCTAAGATAGATGTCAATTGTGCTAAGTTTTATCACAAAGATACAATGTTGGCCACTTATATTCATTTTATACAGCCATGTAATGGGCCAAACCTTTGGCCTAAAGTCACCAATGATGAGCCAACAAATCCAATGGTGTTGAAGAGAAAGAATGAGACACTAACTTGTAGTAAGTGTCACACAATTGGGCACAATAAGAGGACATGTAAGGAGGCTCCAGTTGCTGCAAAGAAATATGTTGTCCCAAAAATTAAGAACACTGCTATAGGCACCAATAGGGGTGCAAAGAGGTTCATGGGTGCTAGGATGTTAATATGGGTGATTTGGTTATTTAAGTGGTTTATTTTACGTTATGATTTTCTACGAATTATGATGAGTGAAAGCTTCATGAATTATGGATTTCAAGTTTTGACTTTATTTCAAAATTTAATTCAGTTTTTCAAGGTTTTATTAATTATGCATTTATGACACTTTATCGCTTCCGCTATTTAATGATTAAGATTCTGATCATGGATAAGTTTAATACTTCTGCTATTTAAGGTCAGGGTTTTTCTATTATGGGTAAATTAAGAATTTTAATTTAGGTATTTTCTTAAAATTAGGGTATGTTTCGAATTGGAGATTTCAAAATTGTGAAATTACACGTATGTTTAACCCTCGGGGACCGGGGCGTTACATAATAGGTGCTAGGAATCTTTTGTGGGATGTTAATATGTTGATATAGGTGCTGTTGGATGGTTTTTTGGGATGTTAATATGTTGACATAGGTGCTGCTGGATGCTTTTGTAAACTCTTTTTGGGATGTTTTAAGATGTATTTTGATGGATGGTTTTTCGATAATCAGAACTTATTATTTTGGATATGATTTTAGCTTCGGTTTGGATGTATTTTTTGATGTAATAGATAGTTCACCTTATGATGGACAATAAGAAATCAGATTGAATCAGTGAGCTTACATGTGTTCCACAAAAACTACAGTTATACTCTAACTTTGAATTATTTCTTTTGTAGCTTGTATGAAGGTTATTTGGCACTCATGCCAATTTTAGAAGACGAAAATGCTCATTCATAATTGAAGTACCAAATAAGTAGAAATGTTCATTCATAGTTAATCCATATTGTGGCATCAGTTACACCGAAAGAGTACCAAATAGTTGACTACTACATAATGTCATGAACACACCTAGATAAACAGATAAACTTTAGCCTAATTTACATAAACCACTACTAACAATCTTCTTTGGGGTATCCTATTAATAACATAAACACAATTATAAGCCAGGATAATACTAGAAACAACCACATTCTCTTCATTTTGGACTGATGTAATTCATTCAACGATTTTAGATTTTTCTTCAAAAGCTTAATCATTTTCTTTGAATTTGGTAAATCATCTTCGCGCCAAGCAAAATATTCACAACCTAGATCATCCCCACCCTAATAGTAAAACAATACAATATTAGATAGATATTCCAAACGTTCAGTAAAATCGTAAAATATTATAGCATAGGCTTACCAAGTATGCATAACAACCAAAAAATTTCCTCCTTAGGTTCGTTTGTGTCCGCGATGTTTTGATCTGAGCAGCAACTCCACAATAACATAGTGCTAGTCGTCGCGTCCATGTGAAACGGATGTCGTTTAGGTTGAAGAAGTCATACCAATAATCTAGTACATTTATAACCCTAACTAAAACAAATAATATGAGAAATTAATGAGAAATTAGCAAACATTTACCCTAATCGAACTAAAAAATTTACCTTAAATCTGAATGACATCCAAATTCATTTACCCTAATATATATTTTCACTATTTGCATATAAACAAACAATCGTGTGGACCAGTTCTAGGTATTCTTGTTTTCTTTAAGAAAATCTTAGATCTTGTAATTTAGTTTGTGGATTTATATTAGCCTAGACCACTAGTGGATTCAGAGTTTCTTCCAAATGCCATACCATGTAAAACAGCAACAAGTTTTTTCATATTGTGTTAGTTAATTTGTAAGAATACATGTATTTTTATGTTTTTTATAACCCCCTAATAATTGAATCACTAATCACTAAAATAAATAGGACAAAATCCATCTTGCAAAAGAAGATTTCAAAAGAAATTGAAAAAAGATTTCACTAGGAATCTCTTCTGAGAAAATCTTGTGAAAATTTCAAAAGAAATTGAAAAAAGATGAAAACTTTAACGAGACAGAACCTACAAAGAGGGAGGAAAAAGAACTCGAGTCTGCTCATGAATGAAGAGGAACAAGAACTCACCTCTACTCGTGAACGAAGAGGAAGAATAACTCTACAAAAATGGAGCTGAGGAAGAAAAAAAACTCTGAAAAAATAGTAGATTTTGTGAACAATGGAGGAAGTAGAAGAAAGAAATGGGGGAATTAAGAGTATTTTGGGGATTTAATCCCACATGGTAGCTGGGTTACTTAAAAAGCTGATGTGGCGTTAAAGTGCTTGTCAGGTAATGCCACGCAGACATACCGTGACAGACTGTTATTATTTTTAAGTGAATGTGTTACATAAGGTCTAACGGGAATGCAAAATGTAACTGTAGGGTTTACTTTATAAATTTTTAAAGTGTAGGGTCTAAAATGAAAATGACCACAAATTATAGGGGTAAAACTATAGTTTACCCTACATAAAACAATAACATTTATATATATTTTTATATTTTTTTAAACTCTTTATCATATGACATTAAACTGATACAATTCTATATGTGTATAATTCAACATGAAGAGAAATAAATGTGCCAATAACAAGTTTAATGATTAAAGGAAGCGAAAGAGTGAAACCAATTCTTCAAAATGAAATATCGATAATGAAATAATTTTTTGAAATATAAAATTTCTCAATTTATGAGAGTAAGAGAACAAATTATCGGTATTTTTTAGTTGATCGTTAAGGAGCAAAAAGGTTGTGGGATTCAATTGTACTAGAAGAGGCAAAAAGGAATAAGGAGGTAGGCATTTTTTTTATTAAGAGATTATGAGTTTTCAATCTAATGGAAAACTCCGTTTACATCAATTAATGCGAGCTGGAGTGGGGGTGGGAGAGAGAGAGGGAGAGGGAGGGAGAGAGGGAGGGAGAAAAGAGAGAGAGAGAGAGAAAGCAAAAAAAAACAAAAATGTTGGAAGAGGGAAAAACCACCTAATTTGAAATGCAAAGCGGGGTAATAATAATCCCCACTTTTTTGTGTGTAATATATATATTAATGAAAGAAAATACATAGACTATTAATATAATGACCTCATAAACATGATTCTCTTGATAAAAAGGTGAATTAAAACTAAGTTGTAGTAATATACTCAAGATATAATTCTATAGCTACCACAAACATTATGTTTTTTGATAAAATAATAATATATATCCGTATAATAATGCATATACTGTGGCCACTTAAACGGGAGTAATATTAATCAAATTAATGATGAAAGAAGGAAAACACTATCAACTAGCTAGTATACTAACCAGAAAAGCTGGGTCTTACAGGCTGACTCCATATCTAAAAGGAAAAAAATAATTTCTTGGAGTTTTGCATACTGAAGCGGTCCAACACCTTATCAATATAAGATGCTTGAGACAGTGCCAATTGTCTGTTCTTCCTATCTCGAAAGATCTGAATATCTAAGACAAATGCAGCTCTCCAAGATCTTTCATATCAAATTGCTTTGCAAGCCAAATCTTGACATCATATAATTTTCCTACATCATTCCCAATGAGCACAATATCATCTATGTACTAGACTAGAAAAACCACATTCCCTTCGTGTTTTAGCTTAAACACACAGGGCTCGTCCACTAACTGTTCAAAACCATAGTTTTTAACAGTTTTGTCGAATCTAATATTCCATGATTGTAACGCTTGCTTAAGTCCATAATGGACTTCTGCAGTTCGTAAACTTTACCCTCTTAGACGTTTTTCATGAACCCGTCTGGTTGATCCATATAAATGCGCTCATCAAGATTGCCATTCAAAAAAGCAGTCTTGACGTCCATTTACCAGATTTCATAAGCAAGGACAACAACAATGGACAAAAGGATTCAGACAAATTTAAGCATGTCTACTGACGAGAAGGTATCCTTGTAGTCTATACCTTCCTTTTGGCTGTAGCCATTGGCTACTATCCTAGCTTTGAATGTCTCTACATTTCCATCTGAACCTCTTTTCTTCTTACAGATCCATTTACATCCTACGGGTTTTATCCCTTCAAGAGGATCTACAAGCTTCCAGACTTCGTTCGAGTACATCAAATGTATCTCAACGTTAATGGCTTCTTGCCATAAGTTTGCTTCAGGACCTTCCATGGCCTCTGAGTAGGAGACATGTTCATCAAGGTCCTTATCTGAGACAATTGTCAAAGCTTCCCCATAGGACATATACCTCTCAGGTTGTCTCACAACCCTCCCACTACACTGAGGCTACATAAGCTCTGGCTCATGTTGGGGTTCTTCCATTATTGAATCAGAAACAATTTCTGATTGGGGAGTTGGTGTCCTCCTACTCAATAATTCCTCTAGCACAACTGTGCTTCTTGGCTATACACTTTTAATGTAATCTTCTTCAAGAAAATTAGCATTCGTGCTAACGAATATTTTTTCATCAGTCATACTGTAGAATATGTACCCCTTCGTTCCTTTGGGATAACCTATGAACATGCATAATTTTGAACGACTGGCCAACTTGTCTATCTTCAGTTTTAGAACATGTGCTGGGCACCCCCATATTTTAAAATGGTTAATAGATGACTTTCATCTATATTGTTTTCATATGGTGTACCAGACACCGTCTTTAATGAAACTTGGTTCAGAATATATGCCGTTGTTTCCAAGGCATATCCCCAGAAGGAATCTGGGAGGGATGAGTAACTCATCATGGATATAACCATATCCATCAGAGTTCGATTCCTTCTCTCTGACACACCAGTTTAGTGTGGCGTACCAGGTGCTGTATGTTGAGAAAAAATACCATCTTCCTTAAGAAAGTCTTCGAACTCTCCTAGCAAGTACTCTCTAACACAATCGGATCGTAGTGTTTTGATTTATTTTTCTAATTCCTTTTCAACCAAAGCCTTATACTCTTTGAACTTTTCAAAGGTTTCAGACTTTTGACGCATTAGATAAACATGACCAAAACGTGAGTAGTCATCAGTGAAGGTTACGAAGTATTCATAGCCTCATATTGCTTGGATATTCAATGGCCTATATACATCACTATGTATGAGTTCAAGGCATTGAATGGCTGTTTCACCTTTTGCTGAAAAATGTCTCTTGGTCATTTTGCCTTCAATACAGGATTCACATGTGGGTAGTGATCCCATACTTAAAGTTTGTAAAGGATCATCATTCATAAGTCTTTTAATCATGTCTAGACTAATATGCCCAAGGCGTATGTGCCACAAATAGGTTTGATTGGTTGAGTCATACTTCAACCTATATTTGTGAATCATTATTCACTTCACTATCATATATCATTGGAACAATTGTTTTTATGTGAAAAAATTTATTAAACATGCGTGCAACAGTAATTACACATTCATTTTAAAAATATCAATATCTTTATCAATGAATTAAAGATCAAATCCTTGTCCAATTAATGCACCAATAGGAATAAGATTCTTTCCAAAAACTGGGATATAGTAAACATCACGTAAAATAATAAAAATGTTTCTCAAAATATAATTTAAAGTTCCCACAGATACAGATGATACTAGTGCTCCATTACCCCACCGAAAGCTGTACTCGCCCTCGTCAAGCCTTTTGACTTCCCTGAACCCCTGCAGGGAGCAACAAATATGGTTAGTAGCTACAAAGTCTATAATCCAAGACAAAGTGGAGTCAGCTACATAACTGGCCTCAATAACCATTACTATACTTTTAGATCCTAACCCTTTGAGATACTCTGGGCAGTTGCATTTCCAATGACCAGCAGCTCCACACTAATGACACTTGTCTTTTGACTTGTCTACTCTCATGGTGCTCTTGCCTTTGGCAGCACTCGACTTCCGCTTCTTCACTTTCCTTTGACCTTTTCTATGTTTCTTTTT
Source organism: Datisca glomerata (assembly GCA_003255025.1). Lineage (NCBI taxonomy): Eukaryota > Viridiplantae > Streptophyta > Magnoliopsida > Cucurbitales > Datiscaceae > Datisca > Datisca glomerata. The sequence continues at coordinate 716,949 of QANY01003944.1, forward strand.
AGAGCCAGAGGTGGAAGGCTTTCTTTCAGTAAAGTTAGCCTCTCCAGACTTCCTCTTGCCCTTAAGAAACAGAGTTTCAACAGCTTCTTCATGAGCTCAGGAAGTGAGTACTTCAGCTTATTCATCAAATAATTAAGCTTGAAGTTCTCAAAGGTACTAGACAGTCTATTGGATCCTACCATCAGAGCCTTACCATCAACCTCAACATCTATAATCTCCATCCCATTCAGATAACTTATGATCAGAATCATATGTTCTCTGACAGGGGTTCCAAGTTCCATTCTACAGTTCATGAAGTTGCGTACAATTGTCTGTCTGGATTGACAACCCTGGTCTCTGAACAATTCGGTGATGTTCAATATCATATCAATGGCAGTCTCAAAGTTCTGATGTTGTTGTTGCAACACATTGTTCATAGATGCCAAGATGTTACATCTGACGATCTCATCATAATGCAGTCAAGAAGCTTAAGTATCATTTTCCTCTTGAGTTGATTCACTAAAAGGCTTAAAGGAACAAGGGGTGGTGAGCACGAACTTATACTTTTCAATCGTCAGTACGACATCAAGATTGTGTTTCCAATCATTGTAATTATCATCAGTTAATATTGTTCGCATTTAAGATAAGTTGAGAATGGGGATATTGGCATGATTATCAAAAAGAATAAATAAAGCGGTGTAAATAAATGCTCAGTCGTTTAGGAAAGTATGGTGGATGATGCAACTACTTAAATATTTAAAAATCCATTAAAAAATATTTCCTCCATGATGTTACGATAAAAACTATAGCTTGTCTCATCGAGGGATGAAGTCTAAACTATCTCCTATCGCATCCATACTCTTTTTGTTTGGTTAACGCTCAAACATCTCCACATCTAGCTTAACCAATCACCAATGGTTTTGGTCACCTTGACCCCATTGACTAGCACCTAAGTATAGATTCTAATGTGCTTCAGTCTAAGTGTTTAACCAATGCATCGACTCATAAAAGTTACTTTGGACTAACAATCTGTCTATGGGACGGCCCTGCCCTATGACTTCCTGTAGAAGTCTTAGCTTCTCAAGCAACTCAATAACTCAAAACCACACGACTCCAAAGTTTCTCCCATTGAAGAGATGACCGCAATGGGCGATTCTAAACCATTCCTCGTGGCACGATCAAGTTCGCGTTGGAAACCTTGAGAACGTTTCAACGTAAACGACCATCCCACTTAGTTTTTAAAAGAAACTTTGGATTTTTGGTTATTTTTCAAAACATAACTTTTATTAATTTGAAAAATGTGATGAAATTTATAAATTCTTTATTTAATTTTGAATCCCAGTTTAAAATCACAACCATTATAAATTTTACATTGTAATTAAATTATAATCATTATAAATAATCTACAATGATGCATATACATGCTACATGGCACTGTGATATTGGCATATCCTTTGTTCTATACAACATGTTATATGATGATGCGTGAATAAAATTAAATCATATATTTAAAATTAACCTCCCGATTGGCTCATTTCTAATTACAACCCGAAAAGAATAATAAATTACAAATTAATTTTCAAATCTTCTTAGCGTCTGTAATAGTCTATTTGTCCTTCAGATTATCCCACCATTTTGTAACTCTTTACAAAAGTGCATTCCCATTTTAAAAGTAAATTTAAAATTTAAAATTCAAATTCAAAATTCAAAATTTAAATTTTGATTAAAATCCTTTAATTAAGGAAACCTATTTTTCCAATTAAATAATCTCATTAATTATCCTCATTTAAAAAAATCAAAACAAAAGATAAAAACATAACATTGATAATTATCTTTTGAATTCAAAATTCAAAAGATAAAAAGATAAAAAAAGATAATTATTTTTAATTCAAAATTATCTTTTATCCATTTAAAATGTAAAATTCAAAATATAAAATTTAAAAGATAAAAAAGGATAAGGATTATCGTGAAATATCAAAGGGTTTCCTAAACCCTAATTGTTATCGCCTAGGATTTCACAAATCCTAGTCACCATGCACATCACGAGAACGGATAGCAGCGACGACAGGCACAGAAACAGTACCGCGACCGCCAGAATAGTTATTCCGGTATGAACAGTATCCCACGTGAAACAGTTTTTTGGGTTGAGTAGTAATACAATGTGAATAGTGCATTCCGGCGGTCTTCTCGGTGGATGTCCGACGACTTCTCGACGGCAATTTTAAGAAGTTTCTGGTGACGACGATTTTACATCAAATTTATAAAATTAAAACTTTTGCAACAAAATAAATTAATAAAATCCTATGCTTCAAATCCAATGTACATCAATTCTAAATGAAAATAAAAATGCCTAGAGTCAATAGTTAGGGATCCAATCACATAACACATTCAAAACAATTTTGAATCTACCATACAAAATCATATACCAATATCCACAAAATTTATGATATGTTCGTTCGAATATCAATATGCATAATCAAGAACCTATTGCTCTGATACCAATAGTTGAGACCAGTTGGTTTTAAAATTAATTAAAAATAAGTTTGAACCACGAACGATTCGTGGGCGGAATATCAAAATTTTTTCTAAGCAACTTATTTAATCAAATAAAATAACTTAAAACCAAACAACGTGCGATTATGCATATTTGACATTAAACGAGAAGATAAGGTTAGAAATAATTTTTCACCTATACTTTGTATCGGAGAATTTCTAAACTGGGGGAATTCCTTTGAGCGTTCTTCGTGTTCTTCAAACTTCGGGATCTGAATCACGCACTTGGACTCCAAGAACGATTTACGAATTTCCTTCAATATAATTTTTGGCAGCAACAAGGAGAGAGGGGAAAATGTTTTTCTCATTTTTCTTTGTTAACAAGCAACTGTATCTATCCTAGATCTATATGCAATCAGATTGCTATTAGATATTGATAAAAAGTAATTTTTAATATTTACAAATATACCAATATAATTTTAAATTTATTGAAGTTTACTCCATATATTCATAATTGTCGAAAATTACAATATTCCCTAGAGTTTGAGTTTTATTGAGATTCATCAATCTAATTGATAAAATAATTGATCATTATCAATCAATTAATTAGTTTATTATTTACTAATTAGAAAATAAGATTCGGCAGGGCGATTTCATGAACCCTAATCGCCTAAGGGAAGAAGACTACGTTTTGGGTGGGGGTGGTAAATTTTCGAAGGTGAAATTTATAGTTTTGGTTTTACTCGGTGTTAATTTTAGGTTGTGTTAATTTTAATGCCATGTCATTTTGCCACGTGGTAGCTGGGTAACTTAAAAAGTTGAGGTGGCATTAAACTATTTGCCATGTAGACAAACTGTGACAGACCGTTATTATTTTGAAGCGGGGGTGTTACGGAATGTCTAAGGTGAATGTAAAATGTAACTGTAGGGTCAACTTTGCAAATTTTTAAGGTGTATGATCAAAAATGAAAATGATCCCAAACTATAGGGGTCAAAACTATAGTTTACCCTTTTATGTATGTAGAAATAATTGTTGTTGTAGATTACAGGTGAAAATTCTGACAGTAGAGAGAAACATTTTTCTTTTACTAATAAATTATTGATAAAAACTTTTGAAAAAATATTACTATTATATAAGACATTAATCTTACTCGTGTAAAAATTTCATAATTTTACAAACTCATGAGCATGGTCAAAACATTTTTCAGATCGCCTTTAGAAACCTCAATATTAGGAGCATACCACTTCATCTTCATGGCTTCGTTTCCAACATAAATTACATCATTTTGACCCAAATATTTTACAGTAGTTTTTTATCATATGTAAATATAGTTCTGCAAATTTTCGTAATTTTTAGATAAGATATGATATACCAAATGAGTAGTTAAACTTGTAAACCTGAGTTTTATTTTATTTCCAAACAGACCCTAGTTGATGACGATTTTTTCAATACGAAAATACTTTCAAAAATTATAAAATTTTAAATCAAGATCTAAGAGACATGGATCAACACTCTGAGATAATATTTGTAATTTTTTTTGTTCGGTAAAATTTATAATAAATTTTCGAATCCAGACATTCAAACTGTATTTTGTTTTCGTTAGTTCTTGAAAACATCTAAGAATGGAATTTTTCTCCTTTATCGTTTCAGGACTTGAACTTTAGGAACTTATAGAGGTATATAAAGTAAGAGAAATCTTACATATTTAACTGCATGGTTTCTTTCCTGTGTCTCAAAAATGTGGATTTAACTTCGATTTTCTCTTCCTTGTTTGGTTGTTTTGTGATGTATTCGTTGGGCTGTTATGATGTACTCTGAATGATTATGGTCATATTCTATGCCCTATCTAAGTAAAGCTTTGTTTGTGTTTATTGAGCTTTCTTCACTTCAGTTGAGCGCCATGCGCTTTGCTTTGCTTTCTAGAAGATACAAGATAGAGACCTTTGTCTTGAGAGTGAAAAGCAAGCGCAAGCGATAGAAAGGATAGTCCCTCACGCGTTCGAGCGAACTACTAGAAAATGGTTATCTCATTTGATCATTAGTGAAAGAAGGACCAACGATGATCCTATCTTAAAGGATAATGAGGAGTCCGAGGAAGAAAGAAAGAGGATAATTATGCCATTCAGAAGAAGTCGTCTACATAGGGAAAGCATGTTATGAGTAAGTGGAGAGGAAAGATCTCCAGAGATAAGGACCTATACGCTATTTCAGCAAAGTTAATATAATTCCTGAAAAAGGCAGACCCACATACGATATCCTGACCATGGACCGAAATAGGATGACCTATAAGGTCAGGCTTTTCCTTCATTTCACTCTCCGAAGTAGCGTCACAAAGCCAAATTTGAAAAGCAGAGCGGGTTTGAGGAAAAAAGAACCTTCATTCAAACTCATCATTGCAGGATTAGTTTTCTCATACGGATCAGCTTAGGGAACATAATCTCATAGCACATTCAAAAGTAAAGCTAGAGACAAAAAATCGTATTTCTACCTAAAGAGATTCGATTCGGAACTCTTATATGTCCATCCAAGGTCAAACACTTCACATACATAGTATCAGACAGAGCAAGATGATCAAATGAATTCAATGATCTCTATCATTATCCCTCTAAGCGCTAAAGCTAAAGCCTGGTGAATGATAGGAGGGCAGTATTTATATGTATTATTATGGTGTGTTCTATCCATGTGGAAAGGGTCTTCTTTTAGTCTATCGGCATGGTATTCTCTCAGTCAATTTTTGTAATTAATTGGTACTAGAAATGTTATAAAAGGTGAATGAAAGAGTAATAATAAGTGAAAAGGATAGAGACACTTCCCAACCAGAAAGCAAAGTTCCCACGGATGGTATACTTAGTGTAAGGGAGCTCTAAGACACATCTTTGGAATAAAATCGAGTTAGAAAAGGAAATCCAATTAGAGATAAGCTGCCCGTGAGCATCATGCATAGGTAAAAGGAAACGAGGCGGCAAGCCCCCCAATCTTCGGCATATCTTGCCCATCCGACATGGCATGAATCACCGAACCCACACTCAGGTATAGTAACGCTTTGAAAAATGTGTGATTCATTAAGTCTATAAATCAGAGCATCAACGGTTCTGTAGATAATAATTTTTTATGGAAACTTTTCTAAAATTTTGGAATATGTGACCAAAATACTTTTAAGGAAATTTTTTTTCTAATTTATTGGGAGTCTGTGCCAGAATTAAGATTCTAATATTGTTTATTTTTGTGAAAATATTTTGACGTGCAATTTTTTATGAGGTCTTTTTTAATTATGAACAACTTTAGTTCAATATTGGATGTTAGATAAATTTAAGATGTGAATATGCAATTATGGCTCAATCATTTTCCTATTCATTGAGTAAAGACACATGTCATAAGGAGGGGAGCACATTGTCGTGTTTTATCACCAAGACTAAAAGATGTGTGGTATGGGTAGAAAAAGATTCTTTACTTGGATTAGGGTGACCCCTTACCGACACCTTTATGATAAAAAGATTCATTAGTCAATGTATATAGTTCATTATTTTCTCAAAGCAAGTTTAAAATGACTTTCATTAGAGCCTTTCTTCTAGGTTGCAACACAACCTTTTTCGTGGCAGACCAATTGTACTAGTAGTTCAAGAAAATCATGAAGATGGCCCTGACGAAGATTCATAAGAAGCCTTTTCTGAGAATAGTGCATATCTAGTCGTAGGGCTAATATCAGTAGAAGATTAGTCTCTCATTCCACATTATACACTTAGATTTTATGAGTGATTTTTCATGTTTTTCTTCGCTATTGTTGGCTTACTGCTAATTATGTCAATATTTCTCATGAACGACAAGTGTTCTTTACATGTCCTTATAAGTCAGAGTTCAAGCTTAAGGTTCAAGTCTACACTCATTACGTCGTATCATTTCTTTCTTACGATTAATCGATTCTTGGATAGTGGATGTTGAGAGTTATTTGGAGCCTAGTCAGTTAATACGTGTTTAATACGTGTATTTTTGACGTTTTCTATTTTTTACTGAAAGATACGGAATAATACGCATTTTTTTGGCTTCAACCGTATAATATGCGTTTAATACAAAAATCATATTAAACGCGTATACTAAAATGGCCAAAATCCCTAATTTCCTTATTCTTCATGAAAGGTCCTGCTCGGCGCTGCCCCTGCACTCCTGCTTCTTGCATTTAGGGTTGGACTTCGACGGAGCTTCTCTATCTCAGATGACCTAGGGCTCGAAGATTCTTACGGATGATTTTCTCTCTCACTATCATTTAAAGACAAAGGAACTAGGGTTTCGTTAATTTTCAGGTTTAATTCTCTGGTCTCCTTCACTTCAAATTTTTGGTTTTTGATTTTATGTTTGATTTGAGGTGATCGGTTCTTAAGTTCATCGATTAAATTTCTTCTGGCAGTTGTACTTTCCTGTATGAGTTTTGACTATTTGGATTTTCTCATCAATTTTAGGAGTTTCTATAGTGGTTGGAATCAATTAATCTCATGCTGATGAAGAAACTTTAGAAATGGTCTAAACTATCTAAATTAAGTTTGATTGTTTTAAGATGATAGGTAAATTTTGTTCTGAATTGAATTTTGTTTTGGTTGATAGGTAAATTTTGTTATGGTTGATTGTAGAAAATTTTGCGCTTCTCGTGACTTCTCTGAATTGAATTTGATTGTAGAAAATTAAACTGAATTGGACTGAATTAGACTTGAATTGGACTTTATTAGTTCTGTTCTGGTTGGAGTTGGACTTCTTAAAGTTTCTGTCAATTCAAATTATGCCCTGTTTATAGGTTTTATTGATTATATTTCAGATTTTCAGAATTTTGATTATCATGGTGAGGAAAAAAGATAATTTTTGGGATTACGCTGAACAGTCAAATAATCATTTCAAGTGTAAATTTTGTGAGACAGATTTTGCCAGAGGAATTTTTAGAGTAAAGTCTCATTTATCTTGAATTAGTGGTCATGATATTGATATATGTAGTAAAGTACCTGAGGAGGTTCAAGCTGAAGCGTATTTTTTAATTAGAGATTCAAGTTCTAGATCTAGTCAGAAAAGAAAAAATGATTCGGTTAATGAAAGTAATGAAGGATCGAACGCTTGCTCTTTGGGTCTATCTAATCATACTCAAACCACAATCACATAATTCTCTGCTAAGAAAGAGAGGAGCAATGTTGACAAAAAAATTGCTCAGTTTTTCATCATGAACAACATAGCATTTAATATTATTCAGTCCAAGTCATTTCTTGACATGAGTAAAGTTTTAGGTGATTTTGGTTATGGTTATACTGTACCTAGTTATTCAACGCTCCATACTAAGTTAGTACCTGAGGCAAGAACAGATGTTGAGACTTATGTTGCATGTATAAAACAATCATGGACTAGTACAGGTTGTACTATTATGTCAGATTCTTAGACAGACATAAGAAGGCTGTCATGGGTTAATGTTATCGCTAGCTCACCGTTAGGTGATATTTTTTTGAAATCTTTTGAATGTTCATAGGAGAGATTGACTGGTGAGTATCTTTATAACATTCTTTCTTCCGTCATCGATGAAATTGACCCAGATCATGTTGTGCAAATAGTTACTGATAAGGCCTCAAATTATGAATCTGATGGTTGCATGCTGATGGGAAAATATCCTCGATTATATAGAACTAAATGTGCAGCTCATGGTATTAATTTGTTATTGAAAGATCATTATAATCAAATAGAACGGGTGAAAAGTGTGATTGATGATGCAAAAAAAATAGTAGATTACACGCATAAGCATCATATGGTATTGTAACTGATGAGGAAATATACAGATGACAGGGAGTTAAAATTTTAGTGTAAGACTAGATTTGCTTCAAACTTTTTGATGCTTCAATCGATAATTGATCGTGAAAACAATTTGAGAATTTTGGTTGCATCTTCTGAATGGAGGGGTTTGAATTTTACTAAGACTGCACATGCTAAGTTAGTGACTTCAATAATTCATAATGAGTCAAACTGGGTAGATGCGAAAGATTATGTGAATGTTGTTGAGCCTCTGGTGAGAGTTCTTCGATTAGTAGATGGTGAGGGATCTACAACGGGATATTTATATGATGCTATGGAGAGGGCACGAGAAGCGCTTGATCAATATTGTGTAAAAGATCATTCTCGTTATTCTCTTATGATGAAAATATTGAGCAGAGAAGAGAGAAGAACATTCTCCATAAGGTACATGCTACTGCTGCACTTCTTAATCCAGCTTATATGGTTAGTGAGAAGTACAAAGAAGACAACATTGATATTAGAGAAGGGGTTGAATATCTTGTACAACAATTGGATTCTTTAGATGAAAGAGATCAGCTGGTAACTGAACTAGTTAAATATTGTTTAAAGTTTCCGCTCTTGTTCAACTGTACAACCACTGTTATGATAAACACTAGTCATCCTCGTAAGTGTTTCTTCGTTTTAAATTAGATTTTCATATGTTTTATGTTGATTTCATTCCTAATGTAAATAGTTGTATTTATAGGTATTTGGTGGCAGATTAATGGTTCAATATTCCCTATATTGCAAAAGATTGCAATTAGAATTTTGAGTCAACCGTGTAGCTCGTCAGCTTGTGAAATAAATTGGAGTGCATGGGAAGCAGCCCAAATGAAAAAGAGAAATAGATTGGCACCGACAATGTTGTGATTTGGTGTACATGAGAACGAACTCTTTGATGATGACAATGTATAAGGATCGTGAAGTGCTGGATATGATGCCTATTGATCTTTTTAAGATCAATCTATTTGCTGAAGAAGGATTTGAAGAAGAACCAGAATATTTTTTTGAAGAAGAACCATTTGCTTTAGATGACATGAGCTTGTGCAACTGGTTTGAGCTATTTCGTACCCCAAACGAATCTTATTTTGATGAAACTTTACCACCTGACGATCCCATTATTTTGATAGTTTTTATTAATTCAATTAGTTTTTATGGATTGAATGTTTTGGATTAATGACTATATTTTGTATAAATAGAATACTATTAATTGATCAATATATTTTGGTTTATGAAAATGTTTAAAAAATTTGTAGAATGATATTTTTTGTCATATTCATAATATATTGTTATATTAATATTTATTTATAAATTTTAAAGCTATATTTTTAGTACCGAATTTTTGAAAAGAAAACGTATGATACTCGTTTAAAACCCGTATCTGAATTTTTACGTATCACGTATTATTGACCGAATTTTAACCGAATGTTTGACGTTAAATTCCTGAATTATACGTGCCGAATAATACTCCGTATTTTTACCATCCCTGAATTAACTAACTATGATTTGGAGAGTGTATTAGACACACACGTTTCAATATTCGATGAGGTGAAAGTAGTTTAAAGAATCCTCTAAGATTTTTACCTAGGATTTACTAGGTTTACCACCTAAGAGAGAAGTGGAATATTAAGCTAGCTAGTTTTTGAAATGCTCTTATTTCTTAGGCTTCATAACTTACATATGTTGGAATGAAGAAACTTAAGGAGCAGTTGGAAGAATTGTTGGAAATGATTTCATTCACAAAGTAATTCTCCTTTGGGAGAATCAGTTCTTCTTGGGAAGAAGAAAGATGGATCCATGAGGTGTTTGATGGACTCTAGAAAAGTGAGCTAGGTTACTACTAAGAGCAAGTATCATTTGTCTCTCATAGAAGTTTATATTATTAACTTATAGGAGATGTCTTCTCTGAAATTGATTTGTGATCTGGGCATCACCAGTTCAAAATGAAGGAAGAAGATATTTTAAATACTGCATTTCTTACTTGATGTGGTCCATGAGTTTTTTTTATGCTGTTTGGATTGGCTAATGCGTTAGCTGTATTCATGGATTTGATGAACAATATTTTTTTAGATGTTTTGGATCAGTTTGTCATTGTTTTCATTGATGGCATCTTGATTTACTCAAAGTCTGAAATGGCACATGAATGACACCTCAGGACTTTACTTAGAATTTTAAAGGACCAAAAGTTATATGTCAAGTTTAGTGAGAGTGAATTTTATTTATCGATAATTGTTTTCTTTAAGGTACGTTGTTTCTAAGAAGGCAATATTCATTGATCCTGCAAAGATAGATGTGGTCGTGAATTGGACTCGTCCAACCAATGTGAAAGAAATTAGAAATTTCTTAGGGTTGGCGTAATACAATTGAAGATTTATTGAAGGTTTCTCCAAGATCTCTACACTATTGACTAAGTTAACAAGGAAAAATGCACAATGATTTTGGTTAGAAGAATGTGAGAAGAGTTTTCAAGATATCAAGTAAAGGTTTGGATTGTGTATTGATGCAACATGAGAAGGTCATTGCATGTGCTTCATGACAGCTAAAATGTTATGAGCAAAACTACCCAACCCATGATTTGGAACTCGCAGCAGTAGTTTATGCTTTGAAGATTTGGCGTCACTATTTCTATGGATCAAAGGTAGAAATATTCACAGATCACAAGAGTCTATAGTATCTGTTCATACAGAAAGAGCTTAATATGAAGCAACGCAGTTGGTTGGAGCTTGTTAAGGATTATGATTGCATCATTAATTACCATCCCGATGAGGCTAATGTAGCAGCGGATGCCCTTAGTAAGAAATCGGGTATTTCAAGCGTTCTCATTACTTCTCAATGATCTATTCAAAATGATATTGAGAGGTTAGAAATGGAAGTCTTGTTTCAAGGTACTAGAGCTCAGCTCCCTCATTTAACAGTCAAACCTATACTTCAGGACAAAATTCATGAAGCCGAGGATAAGGATGCAACATTAATAAAGATCATATCAGAGTTAGGATGAGATAAATGGACAATTTTTTTAGTTTCAAGTGATGGAATCCTCAAATTCAATGATAGAGTGGTGCTACCTGATAGCGCGGATCTGAAGAAAGACATACTAAATGAAGCACACAACATTCATTATTCTATTCATTCAGGTAGTACGAAGATGTATCATGATTTACGATGAGACTTTTGGTGGAATAATATGAAGCGTGACAATTAGCACAATTTGTGGAACGGTGTCTTACTTGCCAACAAGTGAAGGCTGAACGCCAGCGTCCATCCGGCCTTTTGCAACCTCTAGAGATACCTGAATGGAAATGGGAACATATTGCGTATCGAGATTACCAAGGACTGTGAAGGGATATGATATTATTTGAGTTATAGTCGATCGATTCACTAAGTCTTCCCACTTCCTGTCAAGTCGTATAACATTTTCAGTAGAAGATTGGGCGAAGTTGTATGTGAAAGAAATCGTCAGACTGCATGGTGTACCTGTATCCATCATATCATATTGTGATCCAAGATTTACCTCTAAATTTTCGCGTAGTCTTCAAGAAACTTTGGGTACGCAAACAAATTTTAGTATAGCTTTTCACCCACAAACTGATGGACAGTCAGAAAGGACCATTCAGACACTTGAGGATATCCTCAGAGTGTGTGTTTTGGAATTTCAAGAAGGTTGGAGTAATCAGTTGCATCTCGTTGAGTTTGCATACAATAACAATTATCAGGCAACAATCAGGATGACATCATTTGAAGCTTTATATGGAAGGAAGTGTCAATCGCCAATCTATTGGGATGAAGTTGGTAAAAGAAAATTCTTAGGCCCAAAAATGGTTCAACAAGTAAATGATGCTATGTGTAAAGTTCGAGAAAGAATCAAAACTGTTCAAAGTCACCAAAAGAGTAATGCAGATATTCATAGGAAAAACTTAGAATTTGAAGTGGGTGATAGAGTGTTTATAAAGATAGCTCCCATGAACGGAGTTATGAGATTTGGTAAGGAGGGAAAGCTTAGCCCTCATTTTATTGGTCCTTTTGAGATTCTAAAACGGATTGAAGGTGTGGCATATCGTGTGGCTCTACCCTCAGCCTTGGTTGGAGTACACGATGTATTTCATGTATTGATGTTGCGTAATTCAAATACTTGAAAAAAAACTCAGGTTTTACGAACCCAAGAGATTCCTTTGGTAAAGGTACTATGGAGGAACCATGAGATTGAAGAAGCTACATGGGAACGTGAAGAAGAAATTTAGACTCGTTATCCAAACCTTTTTTAAGATTGACTCAGATAGATTTTCGAGGACGAAAATTTTCATAAGGGGGGGAGGATGTAATACCCGACTTTTATGGTTAGTATACTAGCTAGTTAATAGTATTTTCCTTCTTTCATAATAAATTTGATTAATATTACTACCGTTTAAGCGACCATAGTATATGCATTATTATACGACTATATATTATTATTTTGTCAAAAAAATATAATGTTTGTGGTAGCTATAGAATTATATCGTGAGACTTAGTAAAGTCTTAGTAATTGTTTATTTGATGTTGGGTTTTATTTAAGTTAAATCGTGAGACTTCAAAACACCTACTCTTGGGTTCTTGAATGTTTTATGAAATAAGACTTTTTCTGTAACTAAAACTTCGATGAAGGATTTGATTTTTCACAATATATTATCGTATTTAATATGAGTTTGTTTTAAAAAAATTGACCTAGTTTCCGCTATGTTTTTGGTGAAATATTTAACTAAAACTTGGTTAAATTTTTGGGATGCTACACAACCTCTTCAAGGAGCAGTCTCTCAAGACTCCTCAAGAAGAGGAAAACATGAGAAAGATTCATTATGCTTCAGTCATAGGAAGTATCATGTATGCGACGCTTTGCACTATGTTTTGCACTAGGCCAGACATTTGCTATGCCGTCGACGTGGTGAGTCGTTTCCAATCTAATCTTGGAATCGAGCATTGGAATGCCATCAAGCATATACTTAAGTATCTAAAGAGAGCAAAGAACTACATGCTTGTGTATTCAGGTACTGACCTGAATATGACGGGGTATACTGATTCTGATTTTCAAGCAGACAATGATTATAGGAGGCCCACTTCAGGATCAGTGCCATCTTGAACGGTGGAGCAGTTGTATGAAGAAGTATCAAAAAATCTTGCATTACTAATTCTACCATGGAAGTTGAATATGTGGCAGCTTGTGAAGCTGCAAAGGAGGTTGTATGACTTTGGAAGTTCTTGAAGATTCTGAAAGTTGTTCGAGACACTGACAAGCACATGACACTTTATTGTGATAACAGTGGGGCTATAGCGAATTCTAAGGAACCTAGAATTCATAAGAGATCCAAACACATATACATGTTATGAACCTATTGAATAGACCGGTAACAAATTAGTGTAGAGCTCAAAATTGTTTACCAAGCTCTAAATCTAATTGTTACACCTTAATGGTATTTTCATAATTACTTTAATTTTGAGGTAAATACTTAGCTTGACTTATTTAGTTACAATATTTGATATGTCAAATGAGTGAGTTCGAATTGGCGGGCAATACATCGGTTGTTGGGATTGTAATTCAATTAAAATGAAGTTACGTGATTCACATATATGAACATCTGTGGTTCGATTGCGAAAGTAACAATATCACCTTATTCTTTATTGATGGGTGTGTGAATAAATTAACCTGGTCAGGTATTCAATGAATTGAGTCATTGATTAAGGCTTGTGAATTGTACGAGACAATTCACTATTATGTCTTTCTTATTCACGGTCAATAAAAGAGTTAAGAAAATAATAACAAGAAGGGTAAAATGGAAATTTTATATTCTGCTCTTGTTAGTGATATTCATGATGGATATTATGTTAAAATATTTTGTTGACCGTGAAAATAAAAAGGTTTATTTACACCAACAGAAAACGTAGCGCGCATGAATCGAGAGTTAATTCGGCATCGAACCTATAGTAGAGTCGTACGATGTCCCGGTTAAATATGTCAGAAATTTATGAAGATAAATTCATCGAGTATTTGAATCATTTGCTTTGTTCGTGTGGGTCCATTCAGTCTCAGAAATAGCTCATGAGAACAGGAATATAGGAAGAAGTAAACTAGATCAAAATGTGTTTTGGTGCCAATACATATTTCCTACACCAATATGTGATGGATGATGTCACTTAATTAGTTAAATGTGATTATATGTATTGAAATTAATTAGTTTAATATTTTCTAATTAGTAAATAAAAAATTAATTAATTAATAATGATCAATTAATTTATCAATTGGATTGATTAATTTCGATACAACTCAAACTCTAGAGAATATTGCAAATTTCGGTAATGATGAATATATGAGATGAATTTTAAAAATTTAAAAATATATAGATATATTTGTAAATATGAAAAATTATATTTTATTAGTATCTAATAACAATCTTATTGCAAATAAATATAATATATGATACAGTTGATTGTTAACGAAGTAAAAGAAGAAAAACGTTTTCCTCTCCCTCCCTCTTGAATGAGCTCTTGAAGGAGGTGAACCGAGCTTTACCAAAGATTGCCGTGAGCTTGGACAATTCGATCTGTCCGGTATTCCACCTGCTCCAAGGTAAAAATTGAACTGGAATCTCTTGTTTCTTCAATGATTTAACAGAACTCAGTCATACAAACTCATATCTTAATTATACAGGGGTACGGCTAAGATTGAGGTTACTTTTGAGATTGATTCCGATGGTATTTTACATGTGAAAGCTGAGGACAAGGCAGCAAATAGGTCAGCAACCGTAACAATCACTAACGAGAAAGGGCGTCTCAATGAAGAGGAAATTAACAGGATGGCGAAGGAGGCTGAAGAATTTGCCGAAGAGGATCGGATAGTTAGAGAAAGGATCGATTCCCGGAACAAATTGGAGACTTACATTCACAACATGAGGAGCGGCATTAACGACATCAAACTTACTGATAAGATTGATAGGGATGAACTGATCGAGAGTGTGTTGAAGGAGGCACTGGAATGGCTGGAAGAAAACCAACACGCAGAGAAAGATGATTTGGATGAGAAGATGAAGGAAGTTGAAGAAGTATGCAATCCAATTATTAAACAGATTTACGAAAGGAGTACTAGTGGAAGTTCCTCTGGTACCGAAGAAGATGAAGAACCAGATGACGAATTGTATGTAGACGGTCGATCTACATTGTTATTTTAGATTTTCACCTGTAAAAGAATGTCTTTTATTTTCTTTCTTATTATTTATGCACAGAAGTATATAATTTAGAGGCTTATATTTCATGTCACATTAGCATTAGATCAGCTAATAAATTGTAACTTTTATACTCTTTTCCCAACTGTTTGGGTGTGACCTTAATTTTTCCTTGATAAGAAATTAATTCTTTAAGATTTCTGTGAATATATGTGTAATTAAGTTGTGATTTTCTAATTTCGGTTTTAAGGTTACCATATAACTTATTTTTTCAAGTTTTCTTGTGAACAACCATAAAATATTGTATAATATTTTTTGAATATTTATACATGATTGATAAATGAATGAATGTTATCTTAGTTGTGATGTGTTTAATTTATAACGATGTAATTATCAAAATCGATGAAAATGTGTAAGCTTGAATTTGTAAATTGTTACTACACTAATTGAGTTATAATCTAACTATATTATCTAATAAATAATTTTAATTTTTTTCTTTATTGTGTCATGCCGGGTTAACTCGGATGGGTGATAATAACATATTACACTTAAGGTAAAGACTTATGCTCGTCACATTCAAATGTAATAGTAGTCACATTCAAATGTAATAGTAGAGAGTGGAATAAACTATGATGGACTGACATATTTATGGATCGACACAATTACGACCGACATACATAGGACCCGATATAATTAGGATTCTACACAATTAAAGCAAGACACATTTTAGGCCCAACACATTAAGACTTGTGCGCACAAGTGCATTGTAAAAATGACTAGGCATTAGCAAGTGTCCTGGGACAGCCCCACCTGATGGGCCGCACATGTGTCCAAAAAAACCATGTCGGGTTGAGTCGTTTGACACATATGTTTATCTCTAACCATTTTAACATGAGAAGAAATTTAGTGTGGTTTTCTGATATTGCAACAAAACTTATTAATTGTCATTACCGCATTGAGACTTATTTTCACCTTTAGCGTCATTGTTGTGTGTATGATGTGTTGTGTTACTATGGCTCTCGTTTATTTATTTAGAATTTTTGCTTGGCTAAATGTTCATATTATTGAATAATGTAATACAACATTGAACAATGTATAATCTATTTTGGGAAATTTTAAATAGGTTCATGAATTTTACTTGGTTAAACAGAGTATAGTATTCAAGAAATATTTGTTAAAAAACTCATGAACCGTTTATTGTGGATGTTAGAAATCCACTGTCGATAATTCGGTCACGTGTCCCTTTGAATGTTGTCGATGAGCACAAGAGAAAAATGAACGTGAAGATATTGGCTTGACACCAGTCTGGTGCCTAACCTAATACACTCTGA
This sequence comes from Datisca glomerata, assembly GCA_003255025.1. Classification (NCBI taxonomy): domain Eukaryota; kingdom Viridiplantae; phylum Streptophyta; class Magnoliopsida; order Cucurbitales; family Datiscaceae; genus Datisca; species Datisca glomerata. The sequence continues at coordinate 733,733 of QANY01003944.1, forward strand.
CGCTCGAGTCAGTGAAGTGAAGGAAAGGAAAAAGTAGAGAATTCTGAATGTCATACATCTTTGAGAATTTGTTTGCCTTTATATAGATAACTCAGCATTCATGTTCGAATACTAAGAGTCTTTTTATTAATTACGGAAAATGGAGAGTCTTTCATTAAATGCGAAATATGAAATGATCATCAGTTTCATTTCTAATGAAGGCTTCATATATCTTCCTCCTATTTATGATTTATTTTGGTCTTGAGACACTACCGAGTGTAAATTCGGTATTACTATTTCTTATTCATATTGACTAAGTCTGAGTTCGGGATTCAGCCTTTCGGCTTTTGTGGATTCAGCCTTATTCTGCCTTGTATGAGGTTCAGTCAGAATGTAAGGTTCAGCCATATTTCGGCTCGGCGAGATTCGGCCGAAATGTGAAATTTGACCAAAATATGAACTTCGTCTGAAATATGAGGTTCGGTCATATTTTGGCTTTATGTCCTTTTGAACTTGGACCCTCTACAGTTTGAGCTTCGTAAAATATCTTTATGTAGGAATTGGATCGAGTGGGCTTTTATTCAAGAAATCCATAATACAATTATTGGACACTCTACAGTTTGCCCCCACTTTAGAAATCCAAGCGAAAACTTCAGATTCTTTAAAGTATTTTATCTCGTCCATAACAATTTCTTAGACAAGTCGGATCATCAGTTCCTTAGCCGATACTGAGTGTGATCAAGTTGTGCTAGACCAAACACCTCCGTCCAAGCCAAGCTATTTGGGTTGTATAGTTCGACCTGAAACGGTTTGGCTAGATCGAACTGTGCTCGGCCTGGAGCCATTCGGCCAGGCCGACTAAGCTCAGCTTGGAGCAATTCAGCAGGCCATGTGGGATGATCTTGGACGTTGGTTTAAAATTACACCACTCATCCCATGAAGAGTCTAGGGTGTCCACACAAGATTCATCTTCAACTGAGTGTGAGTTAGTCACTAATGAGTCTGATTTTGAAGAGCATGTCAAAGCTGTGTTTCAAGGTGTTCCGAAGGGCAAATGGCTTTTTCTCTAAAATGTGTACTAATGATCTTAAAAAATTACGAGGACAATATGACATTCCATCTTCCATTGAGTTGCGTACCCCTAGTCAAGATGAAAGAGTATATTCGAATTTAGAAGGTTCAGTTACTTTTTATGAGTTTTCATGGCATTGGGTGAACTCCCGCTTTCCTCTTCACCCATTTATCCGAATGGTGTTGAAACATTATAACTTAGCTCCCACTCAGCTTCTTCCGAATGCATGGTGAATTCTCATTTCTTTGATCATCCTGGGCCATAAAATTGGCGTCGGGACTTCACTAAGTATGATGAGAGGTTGCTTCTCCTTATTTCAACATCAAAAGAATTCCGGCCAGTACTCTTTTAGTCATAGGGGTAGTTTAGATCTCATTCACCAACTTCCCACTAGTAATAAACATTTTAGGCAGCGATTCTTTTGGGCTCGAGGTCCTTGGGAATATGGTCCAGACGAGCATGTTCATGATGTTCGGGTCAGGACTAGTTGGGGTATCCCAGGTATTAGATTCTACTTCTGTTTGTAGTGTATGTTCTCATTATGTCGTCTAATTGAATTTATGTTTTTTTATTTTTTTCCAGCAATTGACTCGACTGCTCGTATTCCAATATCCGGATCTTCGCAAGATATTCTTGATGCGTATCTCACGATACCTGATCGTAATTGGGAATTTTATACTCTGCAGAAAGCCTTAAGGATACTCCTTTTTTGAAAATGATCTGCCCTTGACCGAATTCGGAAAAAAATTTCCTCTAGTCATGGCATATATGATAAAGGATGCTCCTCCGCTGAATGATATTGAGGAAATAAAGAAAAGAGCAAGAGCTAGCATAAAAAATGCTCCTCCGTTGGATAATATTAAGGAGATGAAGAGAAAGGCGATGGCTAATGTTGCTGCAAGAACAAAACATAAGGTACAAAATGTACCTAAAGTACCAAGGACATAGAATTTGACTCCAACCCTTCCTCAAGCAATTGATATTGATGCTCAAGGCTTGAAACGGTCGAGATCTGAACCATCAGTTGTGCTTTCTCTACCGGCCAGCCCTGGTGCTTCTCCGTTTGAACGTCCATCTGAAGGACTTCTCATTCCTATTACTCCTAGTTCATCATTTCAAGAAGAAGATAAACCGAGTGAAGTTGTGATGCAGAATATTTACTTGAGTCGTGATAAGAAAGTCTTATCTTCAAAAGAGGATGACGAAGTTTATCTTTCAGTCGTTGCTCAATCGATGAGGGTGACCTTTCTTTCTATTTCTTATTATTTTGGTAACTTAGTAAATGATAACCAATAAAACATTTCTTGCAGGTTTCTCAATCTCTTTTGGACTTATATAACCGGGCTATTCAAAGAGAAAAGGATAACGCAAAAATTCAGGATGATTTGAAGGAGATAAAGGTTGAGTTTAATCTTATCAAGGCTAAGATAGAAATCTAAAAACATAAAGTGGTTAAGTTGGAGCAATAAAAAGACACGTTCTAGTCATGATTGATCTCGACAAAGTCAAAACTGGATGACATATCTCGCGAGCAGGATCAACTTTTATTGGATTATGGCTGCTTAAAGGATAAAGTGAAGAGGTTGGAGGAGAACAGGATTGAAACAAAAGAAGAAAGAGAGAAATTTTATTATGTTGGGGTCGTCGGAGGCAGAGATATGATGAAGGCTGAATATAAAGATGGCAAAGCAGAAAAATGGTCACCGATCACATTTGCAACTGAGGAAGAAAATGCTGAAAACTATAACGATGAGGAAGATGATACTGATACCCAACTTGATGAGGCATTGAGTTCTTTTGCTCTGGCAGCAAGTGTATCAGAACTCACCCCGGCATAAGCTTTCTACGACTAGATATGTTTTTACTCTTTTTGGAGATTCTGGAACTTTTGATGGTATTGTTACAGATGTTGGCCATGACTTATGTTAGGCCGTAGTGATTTTTTTTTGAATGTAGAACTTCTGCTTACTTTATTTCTGAATGGACTTTTGTAAAGTAAGAGTTTGATCATGTCGAACCTTAAAACTTCATTTTGAATGAATTAATGAATTTCACTATTTTTTTTTCGATTGTATAAAGAAAGTCTGAATATTTTGTTCATGGTCGCAACTTTCTTTTATATGTTGTTGGTCTAGCGATAATAGGAAGCTAAAAACCTTATAAATTTAAGGTGTCTGACTCCACAAGGTAGGACTTTTAGTGGGCTAAAGGCCGAATTTGGCTGGGGCCGAATGCCGAACTTCGTCAAGTTAGGACTTTTGTGCCTCATCCCGTCGAATGATGACTTAGTGCCAAATTTCATCGAATCAGGACTTAATGAGCGTAGGGTCGATACTGGCTAGGGCCGATCTGCCTAGCTGTGTGGGGGCTATGACTTTATTCCAGATTATGAATTAATCATGTATGTAAACGCGTTCGTTATTTCTAATTCGACATTGTTATCTTTTTTGTCATTATCACAAAGTACATAAAATAGAGAAAAGGAATAGGGTTAACTATCTTGGGGGAAAAGAATCATTTGAATAATCATGTTCTGAAAAAACCCCAGGTAGCATTTTATTAATTTTGCAATGATAAAAAAAAGAAAAACAAGAAACTTAACTTAATCGTTAAAAGAACGTGGCATGAAGTAAGGCTTCAAGTGGATTGCATTCCAACTTCTTGGGGTTATATGACCCCTCGCATCTTGAAGGGTATATGCCCCCAGCCTCATGACTTGTATAGTCCTATATGGTCCTTCCCAATTTGGGCTAAGCTTGCTAACACCAATTTCTTAAGTGTTTTGAAACGCCCTTCATAATACTAAATCGTCAACTATAAATTTTCTAAAGTGGACCTTAGTATTGTAATACCTTGAGATATGTTGTTGGTAATTCTGGAGTTTTATTAATGCGACTTCCATTTTTTCCTCCAAGTTATCAAGAGCTTCTTTAATCGCATCTCCATTTTGATTTATGTCTGCAAAATGAGTTCTGTAGGATGGAAGACCAATTTCCACTGGTATGACGGCTTCTGTTCCATATGTTAGAGCAAAATGTGTTTCTCCGTAGTGTCCGCCTGGTGGTGCAGTAAGACCATAAGACCGTCGGAAGCTCTTCTACCCATTTTCCTTTAGCTTGATCAAGTCTTTTCTTCAGAGTACCAACTATGGTTTTGTTCGAAGCTTCACCTTGTCCATTTGCATGTGGATGATGTGGCGTTGAATATTCAAATCTCTGCATAAGTTTTTTAATACATTGCCCGTAATTGGGGTCCATTGTCAGTCACAATTACTCTTGGAATGTCAAAACGATAAATCGCATGTTTCCATAAAAAATTCTTCACATCCAACTCCTTGATATGTGCATACGCTTCGGCTTCCACCCACTTAGAGAAGTAGTCGGTTACCAATAGGCAAAAATATTTTTGAGCATGCGCCATAGTCATAGGACCTATTATATCCATCCCCAACTGCATGAACGGCCAAGGCACTATGATTGAATTTAACTCTTATGCTGGCAAGTGCATGATTAGTACGAATCGCTGACATTTGTCGCATCGCTGAGTATACTCAGTTGCGTCTATTTTCATTCTTCGCTAGAAATATCCCATCATTCTAGCCTCATACGCTAGTGAATGTCCCCAGAATGATTTCCACATTGGTCGTCATGTAGTTATGCTAATACATATCGTGCTTCTTCCTTACTAAGACATTTAAGGTATGGACTAGAGAATGATCGTCAGTAAAGTACTCCTTCAATGATTGAGTAGCGAGTGCTTGCATCATAATCTTCCTCGCGTGTGACTTATCTTCAGGAAGTTCTCCGCAAGAAATGTGTCTCTTGATTGGATCTATCCAAGATTCTTCAAATATAGGTGGTTCTATTGAAAATGACTCATTGATCATGATTGGAGATTCCTGGTTACTTGTAAAGTGACGTACGCTAGGAGCTGCCAAGTACTCCACTGGGATCGTTCGCCTTAACTCCGTATCAATTGCCGAGGCTAAGTTGGCCAAAGCATCGGCATGACTATTCTCGCTACGAGAAAGTTGTTGCATGCTGAACTTTTGGAAAAAATCCTTAAGTTGAGACACCATTTGAAGATATAAACTCATGCGAGTATCTTTAGCTTGAAAATTCCCGTTTATCTGATTCACAATCAATTGTGAGTCGCTAAAGGCAGTTAGATTGGATGCCTCAATAGTCTTTGCTAAATTCATCCATGCTATCAATGCTTCATATTCGACTTCATTATTAGATGTGCGAAAACCAAATCTGAGTGATTGTTCAATGATTACCCCTTTAGGAGTTTTCAATACTAACCATATTTCGTAGCCTTTAGCATTTTCTGAACTGTCTATGTACAAAATCCATTCATCATCCTCATTGGGATATGTCATAATAGCATCAATAGCCCCACCTTCCATGGGTAGAGTTTTTGGACCTTCAATTTCTTACATCTTTGTCATTTCTACTATAAAATCAGCCAAAGTTTGAGCTTTGATCGCGGAGCGTGGTTTTATAGGATATGTTAAATTCTTCTAATTCCACCGCCCATTTCATGAGTCTTCCCAACATGTCAGGTTTATGAAGCACAGCTTTTAGGGGACTGTTAGTGCGAACAACAATGGAATGGCTTTGAAAGTAAGGCCTGAGTTTCCTTGTTGGAGTGATAAGTGCGAGGGCAAGCTTTTCCATTTGTGAATAGCGAGTTTCTGCATCCAACAGAGTGTGACTTGTGTAATATACAGGTTGTTGCTCGTTGCCATCCTCACCAATCAAAATGGAGCTAACTGTCGTGTCAGAAACGGTCAAATAAAGATATAAGGTATCCCCATCCTTTGGTTTTGCCAGAAGCAGAGGTGTCGCCAGGTAAAGCTTGAGATATGAAAAAGCTTTGTCGCATTCCTTCGTCCACCCGAACTTTTTGCTTCCTTTTAGGATATTGAAAAAAGATAGGCACTTGTCTGATTATCTTGAAATGAAATGATTGAGTGCGGCCAATCTTCTTGTTAATTTTTGCATTTCCTTGATATTTGCAGATGTTGGCATGTCCAACACTGCCCGAATCTACTGGGGATTGGCTTCAATTCCATGTCGTGTTACCAAGTGTCCGAGAAACTTTCCTGAAGAGACACCAAAAGTACACTTTCCAGGATTAAGTTTCATTTTATACTTATTTAGTACCTTAAAAGCATGTCGAAGGACTTCCACATGATCCTCAGCTATGAGAGATTTGACGAGCATGTCATCAATGTACACTTTCATTCTGGTTCCAAGGTTCTCCCTGAACATAGGATTGACAAGTCGTTGATAAGTCTCTCCAGCATTCTTTAGGCTGAAAGGCATGACCTTGTGACAATAAATTCCCCGCTCTGTGATGAAAGTCATTTTTTCTTGATCTAATGGATGCATGCATATATGATTATACCCAAAAAAGCATCCATAAAGCTAAGCATGTCGTGACCTGCAGTTGCGTCTACCAATTGATCAATCTTAGGTAAGGGAAAACTATATTTTAGACACGCCTTATTCAAATCTGTGAAGTCGATACAAATTCTCCATTTCCAATTTTTCTTTTTTACTACTACAACATTTGCTAGCCAATCTGGATATCTTACTTCTCTGATAAATTCGACATTAAGAAGTATCTATACTTCATCATCGATTATGGCATTGCGCTCTTTTGTAAATTTTCGCCTCTTTTGCCTCACCGGCTTATGAGTTGGATCGACCTCAAGCCTATAAGTCATTACTCCCAGGTCAATGTCTGGCATGTCAGTAATAGACCGTGCGAAAGTGTCACAGCTTTGAGTCAAAAAACTACAAGCTTCTTTCTTAATCCTTCTTCCAAACCCATTCCAATCTTAACAACTCTTTCAGATTTGGAAGCGTGAATACATACTTTCATTGTTTCTTCTATGGTGGGGTTCTTTGGTTCATTAACTTTTAGATCTTCAAATCGTGATGTCGATTCAACTTGTTGTAATTGCTATTTGGTTCTAGAGACTTTCAGACTTGCAAGATGGTAATTTCTAGAAGTGAATTGAACGCCACGTATCTTCTGGATGCCATTAGGAGTTGAAAATTTGATTGTTTGATGATATGTCGAAGGAACAACTTTCATTGAATGAATCCATGGCCGACCAAGGATCATATTGTACGGAGAATCCGAATCCACAACTTGAAGCTCTGTAAACTTATTGACCCCATTTGCTATGACTGGAACATTAATACTTATGGAAGACTTGGTCACCACTCCATTGAATCTGATCAACTCTATCTCGGGTTTGATGATATTCAACTTATCTATTCCCATTTGTTCCAACACTAGGAGATAGATGACATTCACAGCACTTCCTGGGTCCACCAAGATGCGCTTTACGTTGAAGTTAGCTACGTCCAAAGAAATAACTAAAGCATTGTCATGTGGTTGGTGGACTTCTTGTGACTCTAAAGAAGAAAAATAAATATTCGGGTCTTGCGGCAATTCGTTTGGGGCATTAAGATTGAGAACTAGGAGTTTGGCTGCTCTGACGAGATTTTTCCTTGTCATGACTGACATTCCATTCGTGCTTTCTGAATGTATAACATTGATGATTCTTCTCTCAGTCTGACTAGGAACATCATTTTTCTGTCTCGGCTTTGGTCTTTTATCGGATCCTTCTTCAATGTACTCTCTACGGTGTCTGCACTTTATAAGTTCTTCAATTTCTTGCTTCAGATACCTGCACTCATCAGTTTTGTGGCCATAATCTCAGTGAAAACCGCAGTAGCTGTTGGGTTCATTCCTTCGATTGAGTGGGTTTCTCATCCTTTTCAGCCAAGAAAAATATTCTTTGTCCTTGACCTGTGCTACAAGGTCAGAATAAGATATATTAAGTGGAGTAAGCCAAAACGAATTGTCTACATCCCCTTATGCTCCCATTTTGTCCATCTGATCCCGAGACATTTTCTTATCTTACCTAACTGAGTCATTATCCCGATCATACTTATCTCTTCGCTCTCTATCATTTCTGTTATCCCTTTTGGGGGAATCTCATCTTGACCTATTATTGTCTTTGCTTTCGATCCCTAAATTACGCCTGGTTTGAAAACCATGGTGATCAGTCTTCTCCCTTGCATATTCTTCTAACAACACAACCTTTGCACTCTTTTAAGGGTAGCTTTCATGGTGACTGTCTCATCTAGCACCATAGATTCACAAATACTTGAATTTTGAAGAAGACCATTTATGAAGGCATCAGTAGCTGTGGAATCATCACAATTCACTATTCCCATTTTCTCTTGTGTAAATCGCTTGATGTATTCTTTCAAACTTTCATCAACACCCTGTATGATCCTGTAAATATGGTGAGATAGTTGAGGGACCCTTTTGCAGATACCATGTTGAGTGACAAATGCTTGAGCGAGTTGGCGAAAAGATGATATTGAGCCTGACTCCAAGGTGCTGAACCAAGTAAGGGCTTGTCCCGTAAGACTCGATGCGAATAGCCGGCATAACATTACGCCTAATCGATCGTGAGGAATTCCTGTTGCGGTCATAGCTTGTTTATAATGGGTAATATGATCAGATGGGTCTTTGGATCCTTCATACAACTGAAGCGTCAGAGTGGAAAAACGTTTTGGCCGCTCAACTACCAATATCTCCTTGATGAACGGTGACTCAGCTAAGTCTCTGATAGATGGATCATCTTCTTCTTACACTTTCACATCAAGTTGTGTGAGTCTTCAGTCTATATCCTTGATTTTCTCCATGAAGTTATTTTCATTTGACATTGCTCTTCTGCGCTTGTTTCCATTCGTCATTTCTCCGCTTTGGTTAGCTTGCCTATTTCCTGGGTCTCTGAATCTTCTTCTAGAACAAGAACTCCCATGAGAATCTTCATAACGACTTCTCATATTTCTATTTGTTCTTGCTATGTAATGGTCTTCTTCCCTCCTTCTATAATTTCCATCATGACTCGAATCCATTGGGATACCTCTCGAGCGGAGATGTGCTTTAGTCTTAGAATTCCCACTCCCGACGTGTCGGAGAGGATTGGCGGAACCATTCAAATCCATCTTGCTCCGTAAGTCATGATTTTCTTTTTCAAGAACCTCCATTTTTTCTTGTTCAATTGTCCTATGACGCACACAATCTCCACTAGGGAGATGTTTTCTTATTCTGTTGGTGCCGATGGGTTTCTGGTAGGTGGTGTTGAGTGTCGCTCAACTGCTGATGGAAGGTCCAATGAAGCGGCCCTTCGAAAATTCCTTGTGTTCATCATCATTTATGTAGCGCAAATTAAAAAAAATATGAGGTTGGTTGGTGTTTCACACAGATGGCACCAAACTGTGGATGTTAGAAATCAATTGTCAATGCTTCTGCCACGTGTTCATTTGAATGTCATCTGATGAGCACAAGAAAAAAATGAACGTGAAGATATTGGCTTGACATCGGTGTGGTGCCTAACCTAATACACTCTGACGCTCAAGTTAGTGAAGTGAAGGAAACGAAAAAGTAGAAAATTCAGAATGTTTTGAATGCCATACCTCTTTGAGAATTTGTTTGCCTTTATATAGATAACTCAGCATTCATGTCGAATACGAAGAGTCTTTTTATTAATTACGGAAAATTGAGAGCCTTTCATTAAATGCGGAATATGAAATGATCATCAGTTTAATTTCTAATGAAGGTTTCATATCTCTCCCTCCTATTTGTGGTTTATTTTGGTCTTGAGACACAACCGTGTGTTATTCAGTATTATTATTTCTTAGTCACATTGACTAAGTCCGAGTTCGGGATTCGGCCTTTCGGCCTTTGTGGGTTCAACCTTATTCTGTCTTGTATGAGATTCGGTCAGAATGTAAGGTTCGGCCATATTTCGGCTCGGCGAGATTCAACTGAAATGTGAAATTCGACCAAAATATGAACTTCGGCTAAAATATGAGATTCGGTCATATTTTGGCTTTATGTCCTTTTGAACTTGGACCCTCTACCGTTTGAGCTTCATAAAAGTTTTTTATGTAGGAATTGGGCCGAGTGGACCTTTATTCGAGAAATCCATAATACAATTATTGGACCATCTACATTAAGAAGTAAAATGAAAAACAAAATACTATGAATAAGATCAAAAACTAACGAATACTTTAATAAATTAATAAGTTATTAATTAATAATTTAATAAATATTTAATATATATAAATCTTGCTCTCAAACTATTAATTTACTAGTTAATACACACGCTCGGTGTACGTAAAATTGAATATATTACATGTTTAGTTATGATTATTATTTCTAATCACGTTGTGTTTATGTGAATTTAAAATATATATTTAGGTCATATGATTTGTTTTCAATTTATGTGAATGAAATCTAGACGATGGTGTATTCTCATTATTTTTTATTTAATGATATATTATTATTCAACCACATTATAATACATAGTACATGTTTTCAGGAAATTAAATTAAGAGTATATAGTAGAACTATGCTATAAAAAAATTAAAAGAAGAAGTGATGTCATTAGAGTTAAGTTATTCATTTCATGTTTTATTTTAAAATTGGTCTTCTTTATTTTGTTTATAACATTGTGTAACTATAATTAGGTAACATGTAAGATATGACATAACTAAATTTTTTTAAAATGTGTTAGAATGAATTATATTTTAAATTTTATAGAGTTAGCTCGTTTTTCCTCTATATTAAAAACAACTAGTAGAAAGTTATAAATTTCTCTATAACTACTTAAATAATTTGTTATAATTCATTCAAGGCTATCAAATTAAATATATTGAATAGGTGAATGGACTTAAAATATTAATGGTTAATTTAATCAATTTATTATCTTTAATCTTTAATATATTAAAAGTGATAGGAATAACAATCATTTGTAGATAATTTTGTCCACTTATTATTTTATAATTTTTAAATCATCATTTGAGTCCATTAATGGTGCACTATTAGCACTCAATTTTTCTTTTTTTTCTTTTTCTCATAATTGTGATGTATATTTTTGTGAGACTTTTTAACTTTTTTACTTCTTCTTGAATTTTATTTCGTAGCATGTATAATATTTAAGTTACTTCATTCATTAATAAATATATTAGAAAAACTCAATCATTAAAAAAATCTAAACATATTATTAGTTTATTTGTTACAAAAGATTATAAAAGTAATATACTAAAAATATGAAACAAAAAAATGTATCACAGATTCTGCATGTTCTTCTAACATAAATAACTTATTTTGAAGAGTGAGTAAGATTTATAAAAATAAAATATTATATTATAAATTTGTTTACAAATAAAAAAATTATTAAATTTTTATTTAAATAGATAAGTAATACCTACATGTAACTTAACTAATAATTTTAAAAGCAACTAATTATTAAATGTTACATGTAAATTTGAAGGCTACTTTGGATAGCGCATCAATAAGAAGTGGACAAATTTTTTTAAAAATGATTCTCATCTCCTCCCAACTTATAATAGATTATTTATATTATATATTGATGATTGATAAAAGTTTTAACTATACTACAACACAAAATCTATATAAATTTAAACAAGTAAAACGACGACGTACCTTCTGGACTAGAAAAAAGGCTGAAATCAGATTTCATCTCACTAGCTTGCCTGCAGCAACATCTCGAATTTATGATTTTCGCGCGGACACTGGAATTTGAGAGATTTTGCCGCCTCCATTTTCTGACCTCTATGAGGTCTGCATTTCTTAGCTTTGTATCTTGCTAACTGGTACCAGCGATCCTAGCAACGAATCGATCAGACTGGTGAGATTTCCCTTTGTGAAATTAGCTGTGCGTGCTTGCGGTTTTAACTGCTTGTAGTGTTTAGCCGCAACATGATTCGTTCGATTGATATGGAAATGGAAGGGAATGTGGTATTTTCCATTGCCTGATTGCCTCCACGCGAATTCAAAAGGAACAAAAAAGACGTGATTCTGAATATTTGATTAGTCTCTTCATAGATTCAGGGGACATCCATACTGACCCCATGATTTAATCTAGTGTGAGAAGCCACTTGCTTATCAGTTTCTCTTTATCGGAGTAAACGTTTGAATTCCAGGTTTATTTTTCCTATTGCATATTAGATTTTAGTCTCATGGATGGCAAGAATATAACTTCTGATGAAATCATCGAGAGAGTGACTGAGATGGGGTTTGAGAAGTCTTCCGTTATAAAAGCTGTAGAAAAGGTGGGTCCATCACTTGAGGACACAATTGTGTATTTAATTAACAATAGTAGCAAAAACGCTCCGGTTGCATCAAGTCGTTCAACATGTTGCAAATGCAGCGGGAATCCCCTCGGCAAAGGAGATATATCCTCGTCTGAGCTTTCCCATCAAATGCGGCAGTCTAGCATTTTGGAACATTTCCATTTGGCAAACAGATATAGGAGGAATAATGAAGTTGAGCGAGTTTCTGGACTGGATATCTTGCACGGTCCTATGGAAGTGGGAGATGGTAAAGAATCTCTTTCTTGTACGAATTCTGACATCAAAACTGAATCCTCTTCAGACATTGGATTGAATTGGGAACAGAAAGCTATTAGTCTACTACAGAAGCATTTTGGTTTTTCAACTTTGAAGAAATTTCAGGAGGAAGCTTTAACTTCATGGTTAGCCCACCAAGACTGTCTTGTTCTTGCTGCAACAGGATCTGGTACAGTTATTTTGTTTATCTGTGAGTCCATTTGTTTAGATATTGTATTGGGTGGATGATAAACTTTCATTAGTTTCCTACATATTCCCTTTTGGCAGGGAAATCTTTGTGCTTTCAGATTCCAGCACTATTAACGGGAAAGGTTGTAGTTGTTATTTCACCCTTGATAAGCCTGATGCACGATCAGTGCTTAAAGTTAGCAAAACATGGTGTCTCCGCTTGCTTTCTTGGATCTGGGCAACTTGACGGTACTGTAGAGAAGAAAGCAATCAGAGGCTTGTATAGCATAATATATGTTTGCCCAGAGACAATTTTAAGGTAAGTGGTATTTTTCCATACCGATAAGTGGCTTATATTTGAACTTCAAAGTATGCTCTCAAGGTCTAGTTTCTTTTTATCTTCTATGACCCCTGATATAGAAGTTTAACCCTTGTTGCTTCAGACTAATTCAGCCACTTCAAGGACTGGCTGAAACTCGTGGGATTGCATTATTTGCTATAGATGAAGCGCACTGTGTCTCTAAGTGGGGCCATGATTTTCGGCCTGACTACAGGTTCTTTTCTTGTAGACTCAGATGACTTCTGTGCTGTGATTACTATTACTTTACTCTTAATTGTTCATTTGCTTGATTCACAAATCTCAAGTGACTCTTTATGTCTCAAATCTAAATGTGGTTTACAATACATTATCTAAATCAGGAAATACTAAGTTTCTATCTACTGACTATTTAAAATCTCTCTCTCTCTCTCTCTCTCTCTCTCTCTCTCTCTCTCTCTCTCATTTTTCTCTCATATCCTCCTTGAGTTAGATGATGAAAACAAGTTGTTTAATGTTTCAGGCGATTGTCTATCTTGCGAGAAAACTTCAGTTCTGGCCATCTGAAATTCTTAAGCTTCGACATACCGCTGATGGCGTTGACTGCAACTGCCACAAATCACGTTCGAGAAGATATTATGAAGTCACTGTGCATGTCAAAGGAAGCTAAGATTGTGCTTACTTCATTTTTTCGGTCAAATCTACGGTTTTCTGTGAGTATTCCTTTCCATTTTCATTTAAATTGTATGCAAGTATGAATTCACATATTTGTCTTTGTGTTGTAGGTCGATTATGTTACTAACCGAAATTTTTTATACTTTGGTTGCCTTATACAGGTAAAACATAGCAGGACATCATCACCATCCTCTTATGCAAATGATTTTCATGAAGTGATAGACATGTATGCTAGAAAGAAAAAAAATGGTGACAAGAATCAAACTAAGGCCGTGCAAGAATTAGACTATGCGTCTAATAGTTATGTGAATGGTAGCATCTCTGAGACCGATGGAATCTCTCCTGTCGATTTACATGACATGGAGGAATATAACTCAGAAGCAGAAGATGATGGGGCAACTTCTGCAAATGGAAGTAGTTCAGCTGCTTCAACAGGAAGAGAGATGTCTGTTCAGTATTTAGAAAATGACATTGATGTCTTTCAGAGTGTGGATGACTGGGATGGTACCACTTTTTTTATGCTCTTGTTTTTTGTTCTGATACTGTCTTTTACTGTTTATTTACAAAAAAGAGTATGGCCAAGGACATTCATAAGTTGCATAGATTTGAAATTTTTTAATCTTCTATTTTTTCATCTTACAGTGGCCTGCGGTGAGTTTTGTGCACAATTTAATACGTGCAATGATATAAGTAGGTCAGAAGAGATTGTTGAACCACCCGATAAGCTGGAAGAAAGACTAAAACTTCGTCAGGAGCCTTTGGAACAAGGGCCTACCATAATATATGTTCCAACTAGAAAAGAAACTCTGCACATCACAAAGTATCTTTGTCGGGTTGGAGTTAAGGCTGCTGCTTATAATGCATCGGTATGTATCGTCAAGCAGTGGATATATGCATCTGTATTGTTGCCAATATATGTTTCTACTGTTGGACAAGCCAACCTCTTCAATGTACTAAAATTTTGGCTACTTTTGTTTTATTTCACCAAACTTTGACACCCCCACTCCCCCAATCGTTTTGAGACAAAAAAGAATGCAGGGTTTCCATGAGAGCTGCGTGCATAAAATGGCTGACACAGCCCTTCCTAGTCTTTTAGTGAATAAGACAAGCCAGCTAAAATAAGACGTTTCTTCTTTCATTTGCAACATTGAGACGGTGCTTTACTGCTTGCTTATTACTTTTTCAGCGCTCATGATAGATAGTGCAAAATCTAAATGGTACATTCTGATGTAATCTTGTTTTCCTATATTACATATCCACTGCCACCAGTAGAAATTTATTGTTTGCATTTGACTAAAGTTTGCCTTGCTTATATTCTCAGCTTCCAAAATCTCATCTAAGGAAGGTTCATGAGGAATTTCAGGAAAATATTTTAGAGGTATGGCTTGCAGAAGATAGCAGAAACGGAACATTAGAAAAATGTCAGGTTCTTTGTAAGATGATACCTGTCCAGAACGTTTCTTGAATACCCAGTCTTTTATGTTAGACAATTTGCTTAAAGGCATGTACTAAACAAAGTTTATTAATGTATGATAATTATATAAATTTTCTAATGCTTGTGAAGTTAAAGGAAAGTAACTATCAAATACAAAATCCTGTACACTGATTTGTCCCTCAGTTAAGTGTGAAATTAGGACGTAATTTATTTACATTTTTTTCGTGATAGGATCTTAATCTCTCACAATTATGCTAATAGTACACATTGTTCTCTTAAAAAATAGCTTATCATTTTCTGTATTTTGGTGGGTAATTCTTGGTTTTACTACATCTGGCTTTACTTTAACTTACACTATTAAAACTTTTAGAGACCTAAATTAGATGTTAGCTACATAACTGTTCAGATTGGAGGTACAATGGCGAGCCTTATATAATTTTGAATAGACCCAGTGTCAATCTTACATTAAAGAGATCATGGCATATAACTTCTGCATTCTGTATGATTACATGGGGATAGAGTCTTATTCTCATTCTTATCCATTGAATTCAGTGCCTTATCTTCATCTTCCTTGTCCTACCTCTGGCTTTGAACAAGAACCTATGTTTTCTTAAGATAGAATCTTCTGCTCACTTTCAGGTTGTTGTCGCGACA
This sequence comes from Datisca glomerata, assembly GCA_003255025.1. Lineage (NCBI taxonomy): Eukaryota > Viridiplantae > Streptophyta > Magnoliopsida > Cucurbitales > Datiscaceae > Datisca > Datisca glomerata. The sequence continues at coordinate 749,509 of QANY01003944.1, forward strand.
ATTGCTTTTGGAATGGGAATTGACAAGTTGAATGTTAGACGAATTATCCACTATGGTTGGCCACAGGTGGAGAGTTAAATCTCAAATTGCTGCCAGTCCCATTGCTGTATTCGTCCTTAAGTTTTATGGATTTTGTACCTTGACGCTTGACTGGGTAGCAATAACTTCTGCAAAATTATTACTGCCGATGCTAAATATCAGTAGCTGCCATCTTGGTGCAATTTGCCTATGTCCATTTAACTGTCTCTGACTAAATATGTTTCACGGAAAACATTTTTCAGTTATTTAATGTTAAAGCTTCTTTGACTGTACATTTGATTTCAGAGTTTGGAATCATACTATCAAGAAGCAGGCCGAGCTGGAAGAGATGGGAAATTAGCAGATTGTAGTAAGTACATTTATTCTACCTGATTAATTGCTATTGTTTCTTGGAGTATGTGCATGTAGTTGGATGGGTTTATTTTATGTACCATCACTATCTAGAACAACTTATGTAAACCTCCTCCTTTTTAAACAGTTCTATTTGCAAACCTAACGAGAATACCATCACTTTTGCCAAGCAGAAGAACTGAAGATCAGAGAGAAAAGGCTCATAATATGTTGTCTGATTGCTTCAGGTTAATATTAATATGTTGCCGTTTTCTTCTTCTTCTTTATGAATTGTGGTGTTTTACCATGAGTAGTTTTTTAAAATTTTGAAGGTATGGAATGAACACTTCATGTTGTCGGGCAAAAAAGCTTGTGGAGTACTTTGGCGAGTCTTTCGACTATGAAAAGTGTCTACTGTATGTAACTTTTCCTTCATTGTAAATGTGTTTTCATTGATGGTGATATAAATTTATGCTATAGACATCATCTTAATATTTAACCCTATCGTTTATTATCTTCTGAACAAAAGTGAAGAGGTCTTACAGAGTTATCTATGGTTAGTTAAGGCCTTTATAATGGCAGGGTCTGTGGCTTATACTTTTTTTTCAGATAGTTTTGATGCAATTTTCCTTGGCAAGCTAGAAGTTATAATTGCACTGTCAAAGTCATGTACAGTGAACAATATTTTCTTTTTCAAGGACTTACATGAAAATCCGTGCAGATGTGATGTCTGTGTGAAGGGATCTCCAAAAATGCAGAATGTGAGAGAGGAGGCAGATATACTGATGAAGGTCATTGCTGCTTATCATGTAAATACTATGGGAAATAGATCCCCTCCAGTTGAGATTCCCCAACTGGAGGGATCTATTCCACCCGTCCATCATTGGCACAAACCTGAGGTGAAAAGACTTTTTGTTCTTTTATCGTTTAGTTAGGAAAAATCTGGGCAGTCAATTTTCGTAATGCATGGCCCATATTAAACAAGATTCTCTCCTGTTCCACTAACATGAGGATCCAAATCCAATATTATGATAGTTTTTTATTTGCTGTCATGCATCTTTTTCTCGTATTTTTAGGCTTATTTTACTTTGTACTCAGGTTTTTAGTCTCCTTAAATCTATAGCACTGTTACACTATTTTCTTCCTAATGTCTACATCCATGTTCAGAATTCTTATATTGGTAATTCTTAGTAGCAAGATATAAATTTATGGTGGATTCTGTTTCATAAAACCACCATATACCTTAGCAATGTATAATGTAACTTGTACTCTTAGACGACTCTGAAAATGGATGGGTGGCTTTCCGTTGTTATGGGTGAATGCGATTTTCTAATGTTTAGTAACTTCTTATTATGGCGTTCTCTTTCCAATTTTAGGTATCACGCAGTTTTGCAGACCATGATCTCATAGGTGGTGATAGTACAAGGAGATTCTTGGAGAAACCAAACTTAAGAATGTTTGTCAGTAAAATCCGAGAGCAGGTGATATTCTTCCTCCCTCCCTCTCTCTGAAATATAAGTTTTGATGTACTTAGCTATCAGATATGATTTCTCTGTCATGACTTATGCAGTCGACGAAGTTTATGGCAACTGATCTGCTTTGGTGGCAAGGTCTTGTGCGAATAATGGAAGAAAAAGGGTACTTAAAGGAGGGAGATGAGAAGGTATATTATCATAATTCGCCTAGTATGATTATAAATTGTAAATAGAGTTACATTTTCCAGTTGTTAATAACCTTTTAGCATTTCTGTGATTGGAGTTTGAAGACGTTTCTCGTCTTTGTATGCTAGTCTCATTCGACTCACGTGTATAAATCTTTGGCCGGTTTAGTCTCATCATCTTAACCAAACTAAATTTCATTTCAGAACCATGTTCAGTTAAAATTCCCAGTGCCAACAAAACTGGGACTGGACTTTCTGTCTACAAGGCAACAGGTAGAGAACTTCTATGTTTACCCGGAAGCAGACATGCTAGTCTCAGTGAACAAATGCAAATCCTATTCAACCTTCTCAGACTGGGGAAGAGGCTGGGCAGATCCTGAGATTCGTCGTCAACGTTTAGAAAGGAAACGATTCGAGTTCGATGGAGAGCCAATTGTGCCACGAAATCGACAATATAAGAAATCTAGAAAGCGTAAGCCAGATTTGAGAACAGTTAAAGGTAGAATAGCTTCAAGACTCTTCAAGAAGTAATATGTAACAAAGTTTTTGAGTTGAATATAGTTTGATGATTATTTTATCCTTCAATGTTAGTGTTTTTGGCAACTATATGCAATTATGATTATTAAATCAGTACAACAGAAAGTAATCGGGATTACTTGCTAGGAAACAGTATAGGATACTAAGGTTGTGTTTGGGAGTTCTTTTTTTTTAAACCTTTTTATAAATATACACTAAAAAATAATATCTTAGTTCACTCATATTTCACAAGTCTTTTAGTTTGACATGCATTTTTATAGTGAAACACATTTAATTATTTCGTATAATGCTTCTAAAATACAAATGAATATGGTTTTAAGCAAAAACAAGCGCTTCAAACAAAGATATAAAGTAATTGTTCACTAATTTAGGTGTCTGTAGTTGAATGAATGTGCTTTTAGATTCAAGCATTTCGAAGTTGGAATATTATAATTCATGTACTTATTAGAGAGACAAAACTCAATCAAATCAATTTATGCTTAAATAAATCGAAAATCAAGGATTGAACACATCTGAAGTTGGTTGCGGTATCATAACTTTACAAATACTTAAATATCAACAAGTATTTTGCCATTAAACAACACGTAGCGCATCTGGTGTAGTGGTATCATAGTACCCTCCCACGGTACTGACCGGGGTTCGATTCCCCGGATGCGCATTTTTTCCTTCGTCATCCTTTTTCTTTTTTAATCCTCAACTTCCCTTCGATGGACGGATTATCTCTCAGAGAAAGAAAGGAAGAAAGCAGCAGGATGTCTCTTTATCAAAGCTAGGAATGTTTATTTTATAAAGCACTTCAATTATTCTTTTGATGTCTCTCAAGTCTCATCTCTTCATTTCTTCATATTCAGCCATTTTACAAGTCTACGCAATATTCATGGATTTGGGTCACATAGCATTCGCAATAGTTGGCTTCTCCGCCTCTTTCTTCCTCTGTTTGCCAAACATTAAGAAATGGCAAAGGCAACATCTTACATCCAGAAAGCTAAATATCATAAAAGAAGCATTGGATCAAGCTGAAGAAAGGGTCGAAAGATTTCAGCAACGTCACGATCGAATTCTATCTCAAATATGCTCCTATTACTTAACCAACAAGGAGCTTGAAGAAGCCATTGTTGGTGCTCGAGCTTCCATGAATGAGGCTTTGGAGTTTGCTGTTGATTTGAGATTGTTGCAATTGAAGCTCATTAGCTCTTACCATGATGAGGTCGCTGTTGGTTTTGCCTCTGATGGCCGACATACTCATGGGGCTAGGCAAAGGAACGCAAGGCCAAGTATCATCAATCAGTCCAATGGTTAGAAAATAGGGATAAATGCATAAACACTCTTAAAAAATGAATTCTAAAACACCCTAAATTTCGATATATATGTAACATTCTTATTGGTTAATTTTAACCTTACTTGGGTGCCAACAAATGTAAAAACGCAAGGCAAACGCATTATTTTTATATGAAAAAATCATGTAGTGAAAACGTGTTAGAATCGATTATCATCCTATCATGTAATTGTTTATAAATTATTGTTAGAAAAGAGAGATAAATTAAAAAGAAAAATTAAAAAGAAAGTGTGAAGTTAGTGTGGGAAGTTATCCCACATGAAAAAGATGAAAAAAAATTGTGGGGTTCATAAACCCATCACAACTCTCTTGGGGTTCCCCAAGAGGCACCCCACATTTTATGGGCAAGAGATCAAAAGTAGAGATATTAAACGCTGGCAACAAAAGATGGTATTTCAACTCATGACCCTGAACCTTGCGTATCTATCGAAGGAGAAACAAACCAAGAAGATCTAGTCTGCGAAGGAAGCATGGATTCACTCTGATTTTCTCTGCCGAAATTATATCCGTAATGGTCTAGTAGACACTCTCTGTATAACGTTTATTCGATGTTAAGGACAACAAAGGAATTTTGGAAAGCCCTTGAGAAGAAATACAAAACCAAGGATGTTGATCGAAGAAGTTCATCGTTGGAAAGTTTCGGAAGTATGAAATGGATGACAAGAACATTTTTGTAAATCAAGTAGAGGAGCTGCAAATTATCATCAACAATTTGAAGACCGAATGAATGATCATTAACGAGTTGTTTCAAGTCATTGCAATTATCGGGAAGTTACCGCCGTCATGGAAGGAATTCAAAAGCTATCTTAAACACAAGCTTAAGGAGATGAGTATGGAGGACCCGATCGTGAGGATGAGGATTGAGGAAGATAATCGCAATAATAATAAGAAGACAGTGTGGGTGACCTATGGAATGAAAGCGTACGTGGTAGAAGGTGACAAATCCAACCAGCCGATCAAGAAAAGGAAGACACCGCCGAACATTGCTCAAAAAGGTAACTCTAAAAAATGCATTAAGGGCAGTTGTTAGGTGTGTACTAAAGGCAGACATAGAGTGAAGGACTGCTGTAAAAAAAGACCAGAACAATGGTAACCACCCCGAGAACATAAAAAAAGGGAACCATGCAAATATGATAAAGATTGACAATCTCTGTGTTATGGTTTTGAGATATGTATGGTCACTGACACCAAAGATTGGTGGGTTGATACTAGTGTTACGAAGCACGTGTGTAATGACAAGTATGTATTTTTAACCTATCAAAAGGCTTAAAATGGTGAAGTTCTCTATATGGGGAACGTCTTAGAGGCTGTTGTAAAGGGAAAATGAAATGTTGTGGTGAAGTTCACCTCAGGGAAATAACTTACTCTCCTCGACGTTCTCCACGTGCCTGAAATTTATAAGAATTTAGTTTCAGGATTTCTTTTATGTAAGAGTAGATTTAAACTTGTGTTTGATGCTGACAAGTTTATTTTGACTAAGGGAAGGATATTTGTTGGGAAGATTTATAGTTTTTATGATCTCTTTAAGCTTAATGTGTCTGTTGTAATTTTTGCTGCTATTAATGAAATTAATGCATCTTCCGTTTATATCGTCGAGTTGTCTGATATTTGGCATGATAGACTAGGATATGTTAATTTTCAATCTATGCAAATGTATGATTAATTTAGAACTTCTGCCTACATTTAGCTTAGAAAAAGGAAATAAATGTTAAATCTGCGTAGAATCTAAATTTACAAGCAAATTGTTTAAATCTGTAAAAAACAAATGAATTACTTGATTTGATACATAACGATTTATGCGATATGAAATTAACACCTAGTAGGGGAGATAGAAAATATTTTGTTACGTTTATTGATGATTTCAGTAAATATTGTTGTATATATTTGCTTCATTCAAAGTACAAGACTTTGGATATGTTTAAGACATACAAGTCTAAAATTGAAAATATGCTTGATAAGAATATCAATGTGCTTAGATCTGACCGAGGTGGAGAATATGACTCCACGATGCTATCTGAATTCTATGCTCAGCATGGAATAGTGCATCAGACTATCGCGCCTTACACGCCTCAACAAAATGTGGTGGCTGAAAGAAAAAACAGAACTCTAAAAGATATGGTGAACTATATGTTAAACAGTTCTGGACTACCCCATAATTTGTGGGGGGATGCCTTGTTTATGACTAACACGATATTGAACAGGATTCCACGTAAGAAGACTAACAAGTCTCCTTATGAAGTGTGGAAAGGGAATGTGCCTTCCTATAAAATCTTAAAAGTACAGGGGGTCTCGCAAAGGTATAAGTATCGTTGCCAAAGAGAGTCAAGATTGGACCTAAGACTGTTGAGTGTGTTTTCATTGGATAGGGGTGTAATAGTGCTGCATATAGATTTTTAGTGATTAAGTCATAAATTTATGGTGTAAGTTCCAATACTATAATATAGTCTATTAATGTTGAATTCTTTGAGAATGTGTTTCCATTTAAGGAAGGAAGACACAGTCAAATAACCAAATGAGGTTCAGAAGAAAGATCTTTTAGAGCTCAGATTAATGAAGAACTTGAATAAGATCCTACAAGAAGTAAACGAGCTAGAACGAGTACCTAATTTGGTCCATAATTTCTATCATACTTGACGAAAGCCGAACCTCAAACTTACAAAGAGGCAATGTCCAATCCTGAGGCTCCTTTTTGGAAGGAAACAATTGATAATGAGATAGAATCCATTATGCAAAATAACAAATGGTTGTTGGTTGATTTCCCTCCCAGGAATAAACTAATACGCTGTAAATAGATCTTCAAAAGAAAGTTGAGAGCTAATTGTACTATTGAAAAGTACAAAGCTCGGTTGGTAGCTAAGAGATACCGATAGAAGGAAGGTATAGATTTTTTTTATACATATTCTCCAGTGAAGAGAATCGCATCCATCAAAATGCTCATTGAACCTACCACTTTACATAATTTGGAAATTCACCAATTAGATGTAGATACTATTTTTTTTAAATGGAGAATCGGACGAAGAAATCTATATGGAACAACTTGAAGGGTTCGTGGTTAAAGATCAAGAATGGAATGTCTGTAAACTTGTTGAATCTCTTTTTGGGTTAAAACAAGCGCCAAGGAAATGACATGAGAAGTTTGATCACACTTTGTTATCTAATGGCTTTAAGATAAATGTGTATATGTTAAGAGTACTAGTGATCAATTTGTCATAGTATGCTTATATGTAGATGACATGCTCATATTGGGAACGCATAAGGATATAATACCTTCTATGAAGATGATGTTGAGTTCAAATGTTGACATGAAAAACTTATGTTGAGTAGATGACATTCTTGGAATTCAAGTAAAGTGAACTAAAGATGAATATATCATGACTCAATCTCATTATGTAGAAAATATCCTAAAGAGGTTTGGACTATTTGAAAGCAAACCAACAGTAACTCTTTTCAACCCAAACTGTAAGTTGAGGAAGAATGATGGAGTTGAAGTATCTCAATTGGAGTACTCACAAGTAATTGGTAGCCTAATGTATATCATGAATTACACTAAGCCTGATATAACTTATTCATTAAGAAGGCTTACAAGATATACAAGTAATCATAGGCATGATCATTGGAGTGCATTAGTTAGAGTACTAAGGTACTTAGAGTTCACTACGAACTACGGATTGCACTACTTAAACTACCCATTTGTGATAGAAGGATTAAGTGATGCTAATTGAATTTCTGACAGTTTAAAGACTAAATAAACTAGTGGATACGTTTTTATCCTAGGTAGTGGATCTATCTCGTAGAGGTCTACTAAGCATACCTGTATAGCTCGCTCAACTATGGAATCAAAATTCATAGCTTTGTACAAGGCTCGTGAATAAGCAGAATGGCTCAGAAATTTCCTGAAATATATTAAGTACGGTCAAAACCTATGTCGGCAATATGTATCCATTGTGACAATATGGCTGCAACATTTAGAGCGAAAACTAATGTGTATAATGGTAAGTTTAGACATATTAGATGGATACATAATACCATTAAACAATTGCTCTCTAATGGGGTGATTTCCTTAGACTTTATAAGATCAAAGGAGAATCTTGCCAATCCTTTGACAAAAGATTTGTCAAGGGAGCTAATAAAACAAATATCGAGGGGAATGAGACTAAAGCTTATTCAATGAATCATTCAGGTAGTAACATAACCTAGTTAACTGGAGATCCCAAGATCTAGGTTCAATAGGCAAACTGGCAGGAGTGATTCACGTTGACACACTAAGAAACCTATGGTTTCTTTCTGTTCCTATAATGTAAAGATAATGTGTTGTATGTCAACGTAATAGGGTATACGTAAGTATTAAATGACATTGATGGTTTGATTGCAAGAGGAGTAGTGACAGAATATTGTTAATCGTTGTCACTTAAGTGTCAGAGATTATGCACTCAAAAAATGTGTATTGACATTTTGATATGAAATCTAATATAAGTACATTTTTCTTATAATTGTCTTTTTAAATTATTGTTGAATAATTTATATAAATATATGAAACTTTCATATTCATTAATGAGACTATGATCTTGTATTAGTATGAGATGATTAAGATCATAGATGATGAATAAAATTATTAGCAACATATTAAAATATGAAATCTTTAATGAATAGTTGCTAGTACGGTTCACTAAGGCTTATGAATGCTTGTGATCTAGATACAGATCGTTGACGTGGATAGACATCTTAGTGAATGCATTTTATATAATAATATTATATGTGACAGGACTGATGTGAACTAATATTTTTATTAGCGTGTCGTTTATCATAAATTTTAATACACATCAATTTGATGATCATATGTAGATCATTTTGAATCCTGAGTAGTCATAAACTCATATACATGTCTACTGTATCTTTTGATTCACTCGTTAAAGTTTATTTGTAAAACAAATTAGTGACTTTTGTTTTTGAGATTCAGTGATGTGGATGGCTGAAAACATGATCTTACAAGATTTAGAATCCAAATTTTCCTAAAGGATCGTATATTGGTTCCCTTAAATGTTAATTTTATAGCTAAATGGTTATTGAGCTCAAATTTATAATAAGATTATAAATTAGACATTCACTAGTAGATTATGGTACATAAGGATCAAGGGGAAATTAGAAGGGTAAATAGTAATTTTGATCAATTCTAATTTACGAATCAATAATTGGAGAATAAAATTACATGAAATGATTATATCAGTGGACTATATAAGATATAATCTGTAAATACATTTTATAATCACTAAGAGTTCAGTTCCATATTTATAGTGGACTAATAATGGAATTAATAAAAATATGATTATTTAATTAAAGAATTTAATTAATAATCTGATTTATTAAAGCTTAAGATTATAGGTCCATGGTCCCAAGTCACATTTGTACTACGCAGTCTAGGGTGTGAATATTTCAGGACATGAGAAAATGACAGACTTAAAAGAAAATTTTATTCTAGGACAAGTACATAATTATAAGATAATTATGTGTGATTAATTAATTAAAATATATATAAATTTAAAAAATTATATATATATATCGATAAGTGATGCAGAATATCTAATTTTTAAAATTAGATAATTGAATTATTATTTGATAATAATTTGAATCAACTAAATATGTTATTATTTTGAAATAATAAATAAGTTAGTTGATAAAGATAATCATATATGTTAATTTTGAATCAACCGATATCTAGATATTTATCTGATTAAAATAAATATTTAATTTACAGTAATTGTCACGTGTCAATCACTGATTGCGAATTAGAGTTTGACATGGATTACTGTAGTGCCACATGGCACTACAACAGTGGGGGTGTGGACACTGTAGTGCCACACGACACTGCAGTTGTGCACAGTTGAATTGGGTCTCACTGTAATTGGTAATTTTTTAATTAAATATTATTTATGTTTATCCCTAAAAATCTTATACGCCATTATATAGAAAATATACATATATTATTGTAATAGCCGCAATTGATGAAAGAGTTCATCACTTCATCAAAAAATGAATTGAGAACACAGTTGGTGTCAGAGTGATTTTTCTATGTGATTAATAGTTAATCAAAAACTCTGAAAGAATAATTATCACGTTCTTTTAGAGAATCGTCTCACTAAAGTCATTCTCAGTAAATCTTTAGATCTCAAGTGTTGAGTACATCTGGAGACGAAAAAAGTTTCTTGTAATATTCTATGTGCCCACACACATCCCACCGCGTTGATGATTGACTTGGAAGATCTTGATGATGATCTCGAAGTCTACTGATCGTTGGAACGGTTTTGAGGGACGGATGATCGATCAGTTTTACAAGGACGCTTGATATAGACTACAATGGATATATGATTCATAATCTTGTATGTTGCAGATTTAATGTATAAATATAGAATGAATCTTGACTGATTGAAAAAGTGTTTTCAATAAAAAGCCTTTTTATTTAGTTATCGTGGCGTTGCATAAGTTTTGTTTATTAAAATATTTGATCTTTATTAAAAGTTTTATTTTTAAATGGTCTCGTGCCACACGCTTTCGCTGCGCGCACGGCGCGACAACCATGAACCAACAAGAAGTGGGGTCGCTTTTATGAGAGGTCTCAATGGGACCTCTCTAAATCTCTCGCAGACGCATGAAATGTTCAGGACCAAAATGAACAAAATTGTATGAACTCTAATTTATTAAGAGGAGATATGTGTGAAATTTGTTGTCTCAGTTTATTTTAGAAGAAGTTCAGTTCAAGACCGCAATTCATTGTTCTTCATAATAAATCCGATAAATTCTCACTACGGAAGGTTCAAGTCCAAAAAACACATCTCCTAATGCATATCTCATTTGTTTCTCTCTCTTACCATTGTTGTTGCTAGGATCAATCAGTTTTAAAATTAAAAAAAATTAGATTTGAACCACGAACGGTTCGTGGGCAGAATATATAAAAAAAATTGATTTAACTTATTTAATCATATTAAATAATTAAAAACCAATTTTAGTTTGATCATGCATATACGATATTAAAATGAATAGATTAAGGGAAAACGATTTTCACTTTTACTCTGTATCAGAGAATTTATGAGCTGGTGGAACTCTCTTGAGCGTTCTTCGTGTTCTTCAAACTTTAAGATCAAAATCATGAACATGATCTTCCACGAACGATTTCTGAATTAGTCCATCAACAATCACCCGTTAATTTAAAAAATATACCTCAGAGGAATTTTACGCATGAATTTGAATGTGATCTCTCAAAACAATTGAAGAAGAAAAATCAAATCTTCCTTCTTCAAATTAATTTTGGCGGCAACAGTAGTGGGAGGACAAAATGTTTTCTTTCTTTTTGTTGATAACAACAACTGTATCTAATACTCATTATCTATTTGCAATCAAATTGCTATTAGATATTTATCAAAATATAATTTTTGATATTTACAAATATACCCATATATTATAAAATTTCCAAAAATTCCCCTAATTAACTAATATTGTCGAAAATTACATGATCTTCTAGAGTTTTACTTGTATCAAAATCCATCAACTCAATTATAAATATAATCGATCATTATCAATTAATTAATTTTATTTAACTAATTATCTAATACGGTGAGATAGTGGCTACTATGGTGGCGACATGTGACGGAGAATTAGGGTTCAATTCTGGAGAGGAAGCCTGAGAAACGGCTACCACATCAAAGGAAGGCAGCAGACACGCAAATTACACAATCCTGACACAGGGAGGTAGTGACAATAAATAATAATACTGGGCTTTTAGAGTATGGTAATTGGAATGAGTACAATCTAAATCCCTTAACGAGGATCCATGAGGGGCAAGTCTCGTGCCAGCAGCCGCGGTAATTCCAGCTCCAAATAGCGTATATTTAAGTTGTTGCAGTTAAAAAGCTCGTAGTTGGACCTTGGGTTGGGTCAATCGGTCTGCCTATGGTGTGCACCGATTGGCTCGTCCATTCGACTGGCGATGCGTTCCTGGCCTTAACTGGCGGGGTCGTGCCTCCGATGCTGTTACTTCGAAGAAATTAGAATGCTCAAAGCAAGCCTACGCTCTGTATACATTAGCATGGGATAACATAATAGGATTTCGATCCTATTATGTTGGTCTTCGGGATCAGAGTAATGATTAATAGGGACAGTCGGGGGCATTCGTATTTCATAGTTAGAATGTGAAATTCTTGGATTTATGAAAGACGAACAACTGTGAAAGCATTTGCCAATGATGTTTTCATTAATCAACGCTAACATGTGCTTACTATTTGACAATCTCAATGCCAATATATGCTTAACACTCGATTAAGTGCAAAGACAGAGACTTGGGAAAAGCTCATGGCTCCTTCCACAACACACTTCCCGACTCTATCGTTGTGCTCTAGATAGGGCCCACATTAAGTCCAAACTAAGGACTCCTCGGTCACTGAAGTCACCATGATGACCGAGGCACCATCCACGACTAGATCGATGGACACAACACCGCCTATACTTATACTACCGATGTCACACAAATGACAAGGTAATCTCATACCTAGGATTATGGCTACTCGAGATAGCCGATATCATTTTCCTGTCACGATAAGATATAATAATCAGTCATACAAGGAAATAATATGCACACATCAAATCTATCAGACAATCTCAATAGTTGTTAAAATGATAAGATGATAACCAAAATATTCTGATCAGAGAATATTCTTCATGAATATCTTCATTCCTTATCAGAATAAGGAAAAAATACATTGAACCTGGATGTTTGACTGATACAAAAATTTATTATAGATATATGATGATCTCCATTAAATGGTAAACAATTCTCCATATTACTAATATTATTTTTAAACACTTTACCGACTGGATCATCAGAGTGTATTAGGTGGGGCACCACCATAGTGTCGTGCCTACTGCTTTCACAATCTTTCTTGATTTTTACAAACCCCTGGATGAATCACCGAGTGACGCGTGGCGGACTCCTAGACAGTTGATGCGGGCATAGTTTTCGCATAAACAGTTTGGCACCGTCTGTGGGAACAAAGATCTCCTTACAAGCAATAAATTATAGACCTAAGAAAAGTGAAGGGAGGTAATGTGCCAGGGTGACATAGGGTGATACCTCGGGGAAGTTCGACTGCATGCTCCCACAAACCCACAGCCTTGAGATTCTTCTTCGTTAAAACCTCGTCAATGTGCCTATTGGGATAGCCACGTAGACGCTCAAACGTTCTTCTTGTTGTCTTAGTGAAATCAATGAAACCGCGAGACCCAGAAGTTGCACAAATGGGATGGCATGCATCAGTATACAATGAAAGGGCGATATCTAGAATAAAAAAAACACTTTATTCGACCTGGAATACCCCAACTAGTTTGCACATTAGTAACATCAAGAGAAACCTCATCTGAAGGACAATTCCACCCCCTTCGGATAAAAAAATATTTATCCTTCCAATACTTAATGCTAGTTGGCTTATTAGTAAGCAGTGGAGTACCTGATCTAGCGTTCAAGTAATAGTGACCAATACTCTCGTGCTCGGCCAAATAATATAAACTCTTCAAAAGTTTAAGGCTCATATCGACTTCGATCTTATGTCCTAGCACTAAAAGGAAAAGAAGAGTCCTCTAAACGTTGGGTAATAATAACTGAGTGGGAGCGAGGTTGTTAAAGTTCAACACCACGCTTATAAATCTCAACAGAGGGAGTTTAAGGCCAAACTATAGATGCTCAAAATCTACCGTCAGATCGAATTGTCACGCGTCACCTGATGAATTCAACAATCTGCAAGACGATGAAATGACAAAGGTTCATCTCGACACCGGTGGGGTGCTCAACCTAATACACTCTGACGCTCAAGTTAGTAAGGTGTATTTAAAATTATATCATCGAGGGTTGAGAGAATGCATATCGTCTTTGTGAGGGGTCACCGTCTATTTATACTGAATGGAAGAAAGCATTTGAATAATATTCTCCTCAGATAAGTTGCTTTTCAATTATTATCTTATCACTTCAAACAACTTTGTGATCATTCTCAGGTTGTTGAGATCATGTTTCTGTTATGTGGAAGGGATGATCCCTCGGACACGATAAGCCCTCGGTCATCTTGGTGACCTCGGACAAGATGAGCCCTCGTTCATCTTGGTGATCTCAGGGACAAGATGAGCTCTCAATCATCTTAGTAACCTTGAGCCCTATAAAGTAGGCCCGTCGCCTAAGACCCTTGGGGTGGGGGCTTATGGGTATTCCATTTTAAAAGAAGTGCTGAGTATTGCTCTAAATCCTCATCCGAAGTGGGCTGTGAACCATGTATTTTTATATCCCCACAGTTCATCTTCTAATATGTTTACTTTTTAGTTGAACTTATATGTTATAGTGAGTTGATTGCTAGACTACTAACATTTATTTTATCATGTGGACAGCTAGTTAGTTAATTAGAGTACGATTAGAAAGATAATTAATTAATTTATTTTGAGAGATAGATAAATCTGATGATGTATCCAATGTGGAAAGACAAATATGAGTAAGTTTCTCGATAAAGGGTGTGTTGTTATATTAACTTATTGGACAAATGAGCGTCAATTTATAAGATTTTTTTAAGATATAAAAAGTAATACTCTTACTATTTTACCTAACATTAAAGTCTCAAGTGGCTTCATCAAAACATGTTTTGTTTTACTAAAAAACGACAATACTAATATTAAGAATCATAGTTATTTTATATATAATCGAGTAATTTTATATAAACGTTTTACATAATTTTACTAGTGTCTTTAGATCTCTCATCAATTATGAAATAAAACTTACATCAAGTATACATATCAATCTCATAAAATTCTAACAATACCTTGTATTTAGAATTGCTTATAAAAATTTCCATGGAAAAAGCCTAATTAAATGCAAAATATTTATATTAATAACCAAAAAAACGATAAAACGCCAAATGAGAGAAAAAGAAAAATAATTTAAGATTGGAAAAATAATCATATTAGCAAAACATTAATTTGACTTTTGCCAACAAAAAGAAGAAGAAGCTAATTTCTGGCTAGCCACGGATTGCCAACATGGCACACCCAGCGAATAGTATTGATGGTTGATTTTATCTGAACAAATCAAGGGGGACAACCCACTTTATTAGAGGATCAATAGCCCATGGATTGCCAACGTGGATAAAAGAATGACCGTTAGATCTATCAATAAACTACGATCTTCCCCGCCATCTCATCCTATAAATATCCCACCCTTTCTGTCCCCGTCATTCATACTTCAAGTCGCTAAGAAGAACCTTTTCGGTTTCCCTCCTAAACGAATTGTCTGAGTGTGAGAGTTAGAGCTTCATCACTTGCAATGGAGGCCACAAAGGGAGTTGCAGGAAGGAGAGGACGAGAGAGAAGCAAGTCGGTGTCGAAGTCGATCAAGGCAGGACTTCAATTTCCGGTAGGCCGGATTGGGAGATATCTGAAGAGGGGCCGTTATGCCCAGCGTACTGGTTCCGGTGCTCCGATCTACCTTGCTGCTGTTCTCGAATATCTTGCTGCTGAGGTAGACATAAGAATATAGATCTGAATCTGAATTAGTTTCCCGAAATTTGGAATTGTTTCTGCTTGTTTATTTGTGAAAAGTAAAGTAACGAATGTGTTTGTGTGTAACGCAGGTGCTTGAGTTAGCAGGGAACGCTGCACGTGACAACAAGAAGAACAGAATTAACCCAAGGCATGTTCAGTTGGCTGTGAGGAACGATGAGGAGTTGGGCAAATTGCTTCACGGTGTTACCATTGCAAATGGTGGAGTCCTTCCAAACATCAACCCTGTTTTGCTTCCAAAGAAAGCTGCCATTGATGCTTCTGATAAGACACCTAAATCCCCGAAGAAAGCCTAAGAGGAGATACCCAATTTAGTTTGAACATTGTACAAATGTCTAGGGTTATAAACTAGTAGATATGATCTACCTAGGTTTATTTTGGCATTGCTAGTGCATATTTGCAGGTTCTAAACCTTCTCTTTAATGGGAAAGCTAGTAGTTCTTTATCTCTCTCTCTCTCTCTGTGTGTGTGTGTGTGTGTATTATTAACTGGAAATTGTGTTTTATGGTTATGTGCAAACTGGTCCTGTTTCGGCCGATAGAACATCCATTCAATCTGTGAAAAATTGACTAAGGGTTGTTGCAATATCTGCAAGTTTAAGTTTAAGTTCCACATTCGAATAAGGAACTGACTACAAGACTCTTACAAATAAGAATTACTAATAACTTAATTATGACATCCTTCTCTTGTTTATGTGAGAAAAATGGCGTCGAAAGAAAATTTGGGCTGGTATCATTTTTTAGGATTGATTCAGATGATTGGGCTTTTTAAGGATCCTTATGTCTGTCGCGGCCCAATTTCAATTAAACGAAGTAGTTCGGTAGGTTTTAGGAAGGGTTCTCTTAACAGACAAACTGAGCTGAAATTCAGTTCAGACCTTCATTCTTTTTTTCACCCATGTTCCAATTTCTGGTACGCATTTCTCTTCAACTTTATTTGTCGGCTATGGTTTTTCGATTTGATTCATCTATTCATGTCGTGCCATGTTGTCGAACTTTGACAGAGAAAACTTTCCAGTTCTGATAAATACCCTCTCATCAGGATCGTGGCAGTCGGTGCTGCCGGTTCTAGCTTGTTGTATTCTAACTGCTACTCAGAATCCAGTGAGCACTTGTCTCTTGAACGCTTTCATTTTATTTATAAGATTTCTGACTTAACGTCTGGTTGCTGAGAAATGGAAGAGATGATGAAATATGAGTTATAATTTATAGTGTACTATTGTTCTGGGATCCACGACATTGTAGAGACGATGTTTGCTTCACAATTTGTTAGTTTGAGGCTTTGAGCCAAGTTGAAATTTTTATTCTTACGTCCGACCTGTTTCAGGATCAGGATTATCTGTGTCGGTGTCTGTGCCTTTGCGTGAATCATGGCCTCTGCCTTGGCAAATCACAGGAGCGATGATGTTTCCTCGTCCTTTCTTCCAGTCGTTTAATAGCTGGCATATTGGTCGTTCACTTCTTTGTGTTGAATAACTTTTGAAGCTTTAGTTTTTATCTCTTTGTAGTTTTTACCCGTTAGTTGATTGACATTGTAGGACTTCCGTTATTTTCTTCTAGAGTCGGTCCAGTTCCATCATCCGACATAGAGAAAGACGCATCAGGGGTTGCTGGGGATGGACAAAAACCATGTCCTTGTTGTTTACACAGAGATGCAATTGCTAATGCAGCTGCTAGTGTCAGTCCTGCAGTTGTCAATTTATCAGTTGCACAAGGTATTATATTCTTGGCTTTCTTTTGGTTACGTTGGCCTTACAAAAATAATACAAAAGAAGCCAAGGAATAGTTGATTTCTGTTATCTTGCAGGTTTTCATGGATTTGTAATTGGTAAGAGTATAGGCTCTGGAACTATAATTGATAAGGATGGTACAATATTAACATGTGCGCATGTTGTTATTGATTCTCAAGGAATAAGATCTGCCACAAAAGGAACGGTTAGCCATTAAATCATCTCTTGACCTGGATTTACTTTTAATAGCTTATTTTTCTTACCTAGAAAAAAAAATACTTTTATAGGAATTAGGTATCGGCTTGCAATTGAACAAGTCTGGAGATCATCTAAACACATGAAAGTGTATATGGACTTAAAAGATGGTACAATTGAATGCATAATTAAGCACATGAAGAAAGGCCAGCATATCAGATAAAGCTTCAACTATTTATTGGCATGTCATTCAGAATGCATTTTGGAATAAATACACTCTAATCGGACATTTGTCATGTCATGATTGAGTTATTAATCTGATAAGTGATAACTATGTTGTAGTATAAAGTTTGCTTAACTGGTTTAGGATTCTGCAAGAATTAATTTTAATGGATGCTACATGAAGAACTATTTTTTTGGTAAAAATGTGTATTGCAGGTTGAGGTAACTCTGCAAGATGGCCGTACTTTTGAGGGTACAGTGTTAAATGCTGATTTCCACTCGGATATTGCTATTGTGAAAATTAATTCAAAAAGTCCTCTGCCTACTGCAAAACTTGGTTCCTCGAGTAAACTTCGACCTGGGGAATGGGTGTTGGCTATGGGCTGTCCGCTCTCTCTTCAGAATACTGTCACAGCTGGAATTGTAAGGTAACAAAATGAAGACAGGTTAAGAAGTCGTATTACTCACTGTAAGTGATGCCCCATTTACAGGCTTAAGCACAACCATTCGTCCATATATTGAACACTTTCCATGTATGTTTGCATTTGTACAAAATCCGCTCATGTATTAATTATGTGTTAGGTTTTCCTTCTTAGGAATCATTGTTATTTGTCGAAGTATATCATCAGTAGTATACTACCCACCCAAAATTGATTCCTTCTTAGGAATCATTTTTATTTGTCGAAGTATATCATCAGTAGTATACTACCCACCCAAAATTGAGAAATTTTGGCCTAATTTTCTTGGGTCAAAATTGTGGCCTCAATTAGTTGAGGTTAAAGTTAGTGTTATACTGTTACTCATTTCTCTCCATTGATCTCCTCTTGTTTAGCTGTGTTGACCGCAAAAGTAGTGATTTGGGACTTGGTGGAATGCGGAGGGAGTATCTACAAACGGATTGTGCAATTAATGCGGTCTCTCTCTCTCTCTCTCTCTCTCTCTCTCTCTCTCTCTCTCTCTCTCTCTCTCTCTCTGTGAACCTGAAGTCGTTCTTTTTACCATCATGATATAGGGAAATTCTGGGGGGCCGCTTGTTAATGTTGATGGAGAAGTAGTTGGCGTCAATATTATGAAAGTGCAAGCTGCTGATGGTTTGAGTTTTGCCGTACCAATTGACTCAGTCTCCAAAATTATAGAGCAGTTCAAGAAAAGAGGGTACGTTCTTAGAAGTTAGAACACATCTCTTTCTCTCTCTCTGATAATTGGGAGTTGGCAATATCTGTTGGTGCACATGGATGGTTAGTTAAGTTTGATTTACAAAGTTCTTGAAATGGTGTGCTTGTACTTTGTTGGCATCGATCGCGACATTTGAACTATGCAACCATTGAGTGAATAGGGTCTCTACGTTCTTAGAAGTGAGTGTATGAAAGTCCAAGCTAGAATAGACTAAATAGTTAATGCCATAGAACCTATTGTTTTCCTGGGTTGCCTGTACTTCACTCGTTTCATACTGAATCATTAGTTGTCTAGATTACTTATTTGTCATGAAATCTTCAAATATGAACCTGTCGTGTTTTAGTTCAAATACATTCGGATTTTTTTTCCTAAACTGCAAGTCTCTTGAGGACCAGAATGATATGTAAAAGCTGATGAGTTTAAAATATATGTTAGTAGATGTATTACAAAATGGAAGTTGTTTCTGCACTGATGTCTACATTTGTCAGCATAAATGTAACTTTTCATAGTTTTTCTTTTTGCTTTAACAGAAGAGTTGTTCGACCATGGCTTGGGTTGAAGATGCTTGATCTCAATGAGATGATCATTACTCAGCTTAAAGAACGAGACCCTGCTTTTCCGAACGTCAGTAAAGGGGTTCTTGTACCCATGGTGGGTTTTCTTATTTCATTCTGTTAGATCAATTTGCACATTTGGCATCGTATTGAGCAGTGAATCTTTGAATTAGTTCTATTGAAACTTTTAATATGTCGAGCTAGCTACTCGTTCTGTAATGTCATGCTTGCATCAAAATTTTATTGCAAAAGAGATCTATCTGTGTGCAGCTGTAGGAAAGGACACATTTGTTAATCATCTAATTGGTTGATCTCATATTTATCATGTTTAATGATATTTCAATCTCTAATTAGGTAACCCCGGGGTCCCCAGGTGACCGTGCTGGATTCCTTCCAGGTGATGTTGTCATTGAATTTGATGGAAGACCTGTTACAACCATCAAAGAGGTAAGCTGGTTCCTTCTCATATCTTGTGTTGACAGTTTTTTGAATCTTAATGGATCATTTGAAGATAAACTTTTCAGTTTTGAGTAATTATTTGAGTGATGACCACATTTTCATTAAACTTAAATAACTATTTAAATATTGTATATAAACATTACTCTCAAATGCACCGTTAATGTCAACTGTGAAACTCTTGCATTTTAAGCATGTGCTAATATAATGCATAAAACATGGTCTTAGTACACATGAAATTATTTTTTGAAGAACACTGAATTTTCAATTAACATTATTTGGAGGTGAGAAAATCATGCAGATTTGGTGAAATGGAAACCAGGTGTGGTTTCGCAACATAAGTTGTCAAATTCGAAGTGGGTTTTCTTGTGCGTTGTGCTAAGTGCTTTCTGTTTAGCAAATTTTTACTTACCGATTTTAGGTTACTCCCAAAATGGCTAACATGGAGCGGTGAATCTGTGGCAGGTAATTGACATAATGGGAGACAGAGTAAGGGTGCCATTAAAGGTGGTCATTAAAAGATCAAATAATGCCTTGCTAACTTTGACTGTTATTCCAGAGGAGTCCAACCCTGATATGTAATATATAACCTTTTTCAATTTGATTATCTTTTTCTCTATTCAATCATGTCTAGAATTTATAAGTGTGTTACTGTTGCTTAAGGTCATAGGTTTTTGTTTTTGTGAAAGGATGAGATCATAGGTCATTAGTTAGTAGGAGCGAAGAAGAGAATAAAGAAGGTGAACCTATATATTTAAGCTGATATAAACTCTCTTCATTATCAGATTAGTCACTAGAACTTTGTCTAACAGGTACATGATCTAGGAGAATACATAAAATCTTTGCCTAAGCATTGTTACCGATTTCAACCCTTCGATTTTTCTGTTCACAAGAAGAAGTTGCATCATCTTAAGAAATCTTTAGGAATACGTGGAATTGAATCAGTACACTCATAGTGAATTCTGTATGAAACCGAACCACGCTTCACAAAATCTGTGTATTTAACGTAGTAATAATTTCATTTTCAAACTCATTGGAGTTGCAACTCACGAGTCTGCTTTAACAATTTTTTCGTGCCCAGAGATTTCAGTAGTGACAGAGAACTGTCCCTTATTTAAATCTCAAGTACTGTGATATCCAAATTCATGTCTAACTGTATTCACAGGTTACTTTTTAAAATTAAAAACTGAATCATTTGAGGCAAATTCATTTACATAATATTACTTGAGAAACGTGTATAAGTTGGAAAAAATCAAAACCGGTTGATGAAGGCCATTATATTTACAAATTATATGGGTCTTAATTAGAATTAGAGGGAAAAACTGTGGCATTGACTCTGATGCGCGCAACATGTACAAAGCAGAGGAAATGCATGGAACTTCAACTTACTAAGTTTGATCAGGCTTCAAGAAATTGTAGTATTCAAGCTGCGTCATCTCCCCACCATGCACTGCGTCAAACTGGCACCTATAGAAGCTGCATTCATGTCAAAACACGATTTTGTTAACGGCATAATAGCATGCTCATAACTCAGTATCCCTAAAAGAAGAAGAACCGGGGGCTAAATCAAGAAATCAGACTAGCACTGCCGTGAAAATGTTAAAAAGAAGAGCAATCCTATGAAACCTTCTCTTTTCAAAAATATGTTCCTATGTAACCTTGAAGTATGCACTCCAAGGTTAATCGTGTTGAATGGCTCTAAGAAAGTCTATTTAAGAACAAGAGGACTAAGATCCGACTTCTTTTGGACTCCAACTTCAATGCATCATCCAAGCCTAGTAATTACTTTGACAAAAAAAGCCTAGTAATTACATGTGGTAAAAGATAGAGGAAAGCGACATGTGAGTTAATTAAAATGAGATTTACCTTCCATCCATTCCAACTATGAGAACTGTGTTCTTTTGATGACCAAAAGCAACAAGATACTTTAAACCTTCACGCAAGCGAAATTGAGCCACTGACCACTCAGAGCTGAAATATCTAGGCAGCACACCTGGAAAAATTACGCAAATGATCAAATAATTATCCCTTAGATTGATAATGCAATATGTTATCTAAAGGGAGTGTTAAAGCAATTCTTTTCCTGGTTTGGTTTTTGAGAAAACCTGGGTTCAGTCTGTTTTGTTTAGTTTTCTACAGAATTGTCTTCAAAGCTGTAATACCCCTTCTTGGGGTCGTCATATTGGCTACATATTCCTAAATTCATAGTAGGACCATAGTAGATACCAAGATAACTGGCTTTGCAGCGTAGGCAGCATGGCAGGTATTGTGATCACAATTGTTTTTGCTAGGTTCATTGAGACAGAAAAACGAGGATTAATCATTTAATCCAATGACACTCAAGCATGAGGGCTTTACCTTTCATGAAAGAAAGGGATGAGATAGCCGATGGATTAGAAAGACTTGGATCAGAGGTATCACGTGTTATAAAATTAGCTGATGCTGAAAGGCTGAAGACATGGACAGTTCCCTTGTCACTTGAAACAGCCAACCATTGTGCAGTGGAAGAGAAGGCAAGGCTATATATCTCTGCTTTGTCTGCGCCTCTCCTCACCTATACTCAATGTTGGGAAACATAACTTAGTCCGAAATTCCAAAATTTTCCGAACTCAATGTACGCAGAAAACAAGTTACGCGTTGCCTATATGAACGTATAGACGTACATTAGCCTAAACCCAGCATAACCATTCAAGTACCTGAGTAAAGTAAAAGAACCTATTTCTAATAATTTGATGAAGAAATCCTTATTCAAATTTATAGCAATGTTCTTTTAATTAATGATAGCAATACAGGAAAACAAATATGAAAAAATAAAAAGAAAACAATAACAGTTTCTAGATGGTCTGCTCCTGCTTCTTCACCCTAACCTCCCAACAGACTCACAGATAGATAAAAAGAAGAAGCAAAAGACTGCTAACTCTGCAAACCGAGTATGTATTAAAAAAATAAACGGTAGATTTTTATATGAAGAAAACCTTGGTATTATTCACAATGAACAGTTGGCAAGGATAATTGGAAGCATAACAGAAATTTCATCATTAGAGAGAATAAAATCATGTGTACTACAAGTATTGCATTTCCAAACAATTTTTTTCCTTTTTTTTTTTGGGGGGGGGGGGGGGGGGGGNGGGGTGTTGGTTTGAAGTAATAGCATTGAAACTTTCTAACAGCCAAGATACCCACGTATCCCAAAATTAAAAAAATAAAATTACGGAGTCTCAATTGTATAAACCCGGTTTAACTCCTTCAACTCCTTGGAGTTCACATTACATATTGGATTTTTAGGTTATGATACACCATACCCGATATTTTGTGCAAGCATATCCATATTTTAACCTGGTTTAACTCCAACTCCTTGGAGTTCAAATTACATACTGGATTTTAGCTTATAATAAACCATACTCGGTATTT
This sequence comes from Datisca glomerata, assembly GCA_003255025.1. NCBI lineage: Eukaryota > Viridiplantae > Streptophyta > Magnoliopsida > Cucurbitales > Datiscaceae > Datisca > Datisca glomerata. Next base: position 772,731 of record QANY01003944.1, read on the forward strand.
TGTGTAAGTACATCCATAGTTCAAAGGAGCAAAAAAGAAAATAAAGATCTTATCTCTCAACATCTGATATCAAGAAATCCCAGTATTAGTATCGTGACTATGAGCTCCTACAGAATAAATTACATCCCATTGACTGGAATTTCATTTTGAAAAAAAGCTTACTATTTGACCGAGGAGAGACTGGAATTCTGCACTCTGCATACCGCAGTACGGCAAAATTTAAAATTATTGGTAGTTTATCCCTTGTTCTTAGTTTCCCTATCCAAATTCATTGAAGATAAAGTTAAAACCAGTAGCTTATTTGGCCTTCCAGAAATATCAGACAGCTAAATTGAGTGATAAATGTCTCCGAAAGTTGTGAAATATTTTAGCTGAGCTAAAATATTTTGCCATTCCCTCATTCCTCCAATAATTTAACAGTGTGCCATTGTAACTGCACAGCTGAATAGTCGTGCTCAACTCCATCATTTTGACAATCAATAACTTATCTAAATCCACCAGAATTCCAAAATTTCCAATAAAAAAACTAGTAAAAACACACATGGAGATGCATTTATGAAGTTGAAATATACAATAGTAAAGGATAAATGCAAATATGAAGTTACCTCCTGTACCAATGAACAATCCAAGGTATTGAAAACTCTAACTAAAGTCCCTTTACCGCTTGCAGTTGCGAGTAGTCTCCCATCTGGCGTGAGTGCGAAGCATGCAATTTTGGAGTCATGCGCAATTACAAACTTGGTCCGTCTCGACTCGTAATGCTCTACCCTGAGCTGACCCTTTTGCAATCCGGGGCAAACTAGGACCATCGGCGCCAATCCATGCGAAACCTCGCAGACCCCTTCCGGGTTCGCCATGGTTTCAATCTGGTGCAACAACTTTAGGTCCGCGAAATTGTACACAAATATTTTCTGAAGCAAGACTACGATAATTCGATCACGTCTGAGACGCACACCTTTTACTTCAGAGCGAAATGATAGTTCGCCGATGCACCTGGATTGATTTTCGTCCCAGATCATGACCTTATTGGGTGAGTAATGAGGCTGCGGCCCACCTCCAACGAGGGCCATAATTTTACACCGGAAGAGCATCTGGACGAGTCCAATACCACCGCCGGAATCGAAATCACGGCGAATGATCTCACGAAAGGGGTCGCAGTTGTATATGCGGAAGCCAACATCAGTACCAAGAGCAAAGCATCCACAGTCCTGATTGAAGGATAGGTGGAGAAGATTAGGAAGGCGAGTCGGTTTGGGATTAGGGTTGGGAGGACAAGGAGAGAGAGAGGAAGATGGTAGTGCTTCGGAGAAGCTGGAATTCGAAGAGTGTGTGGTTTGGGATTCGGAATGCATTAGCGTCTAAGAGGAAAAAGATGGAGGAGGCGTGGTCTGTGCCGTGTGACTTCAGAGAGAGAGAGAGAGAGAGAGAGAGAGAGAGAGAGAGACAGAGAGAGTGAGAGGGTTTGGAGGACTTGGGAGAGGGTTGACGAAAGTGATGGACGATGGAAGTGGAGGTCGTTAGGAGCATGGCGGTAAAAAGTTGGAATCTAATGCAATGTCATTATGACATAGTTTGACGTAGATTAGAAATTTATTATCACTAATCAACAATATTGTGAAACTAATTTTTGTCCAATTTATTACATCATAATAAAGGAAGTTTTATCATTCCATGCTGACCTTTGGCGAAGATAATTTTGGTTGAAAAATAATTTTATTTATGTAGTGTTTGTGATATATGTTTAAATTTATTCGTTACATAAATTTTGTTGTCACTCATATTTATCGAGAGGGTAACCGAATTGCGTATTACTTGGCGTCAAAAAAGGTCTTACAGAGGTGTCAATCCGATTGTAATGTTTTGGTGCAACTACTGATTTCTATCACCAACAATGTCATAAACAACATGGTTTAAATCATAACATAAACTAAAGTCAACAAAAAATGGTAATTTCTTAATGTTTCTTTATATACATTTTTTTTTGTTTCAACCTTTAAAAAGCATAGTGATTTTCAGTGATAGATAATTGGAAGAGAGACACGTCTTTTAGCAGCGCAGCACGACAGGAAATGGCATGTTCTGTAACTCTGAGTCTCCCAACAAAACAGAGGTTAATAAGCAATGGTTGTATGTATATGTATATGATTGTTAAGTTGAATATGTACAGAATCAAAGTAACAAAAATCAAAGAAGTGGGAAATTCTCTCTCTGATGAATATATATGTTTTCTTTAGCCTGACCTTCTGTGATGATCAATAGGCAATAGCTAGCTTCTTATATGCTAATGTTCTTCAATAGAATCTGAACTTTTGATTGTCAAAGAAAGTTAATACATTTGAGTTCAGGATCTCAAAGATCGAAAGACTTGAATGATAATTGAAGAATGGCAAGTAAATTACAAATGACTGTCTTTCAACGTATTCAATTTGCTTTGGTGAAGTAATAATACAGTTAACAATAAAATAAGAAAGACAAATTTAGAGAGATGAGACAGAGAGATTGAATCAATTGATCCAGAACATATATATATATAATAGTAATAATAATTTAAACACCCAAACCTCCATTTACAATCCCATGGAACTATAGAGCAAAATCAAATAAAAAACAGAAAGCAAGGAGGACTAAAAATCAAACCCGTCACCAAAACCACCATCATCGTAAGCAGCCATCTCTCCCACATCAGAGATCATATCTCCGACCAACAATCCACCAAGTAAACCAGCTCCTAGTCCTAACGCCATACCACCAGCACCGCTCTTCTTAGGCTTCTGCGGCTTCTGAACCGGCGGGTAACCATATCCATATCCCGCTTGTTGAGGCGGATATCCACCGTACCCATACCCCGGAGCGGGTGGATATCCATATCCTTGTGGTGGCGGTGCATACGCCCCAGGCGGCGGGTATTGATATCCGGTCGCTGGCACCCCAGCCGGTGGATACCCACCTGGTGGGGGGTAAGCGGAGCTAGATCCAGCATATCCCTGCGGGTAAGCCATTACGGGCTCATCTCCCTTCTTTGCAGCCATTGGCGGTGGAGTTGGCGTAGCCGTATATTTTTCGCCAAACTTATAAGAAAACTCCACCGTACCTTTAGCCTTCCCGCTTGGTGTCATGACGCTATACGTAACATGTTTCTCCGATTTCTCCTCGTCGCCATCGCCTTTGACGCTACTATCGAGCAACTCCTTGACTGGAACACGGACCTTGCCGATCTCTTTGTCGCCGAAACTCCGATCGGAAACGAGTTTGATCTTGAGGGTGAGACGGTTTTGTTGAGCAGCTTCCTCGTTGACGGTGAATTTCATGGAGTGATTCCACTTGGGATTGGTACCTCCATCCTTATCAACCGGCGTTTTTTGCTTGGACTTATTAGCCTTGGAATCGCCGGAAATGGATATGACAGCGTAGACATCCATCTTGGACATTAAATTGACATCCTTAAGATCGCTGGCCTTGATAATCTTGATATCCAAAGATCTGCACTCCATTGCTGTAGAAAAAGTAGAAGATTGAGATTTGATTAAGGTAATTAAGGATTTGTTTGAATTGGAGGAACAGAAATTATGGGTGAGTATTATATAGTGATTGATGAGAGAGAAAGGGAAAGGTTGGAGAGGAAGGTGAGGGGGAAAGCTGGGTGAATGAGAACCGCAATGTAGAGGGAAAAGGGAATATAAAGGAGGTTCGCAAAGAGACTGTTCGTTTCTATCTTCTTTGATTGGATTCCCATTTTTAGAAATTACGCGTTATTTATTTATTTATTTCTTAGCATTTGCGTTTTTCTCACGCGCAATTTTGAGAACAGAGTCATTTTTTTCATTTAAATAATTAATCAGTCCTTAATTATTCCAAATGTCAGTCCCACGAGAAAATGACGGTTTAGATATATTGCAACTTCAAGGAAGAAAGAAATAAAAAATAAGTAAAAAACATGTTTATATTTTTTATTTTATCTTAAATATATCTGACTTGTTTAAATCTAAACAAACAAATCATAATTAAAAGAAATAAAATCTCATTATAATCGTCAAATCCAATAACTTATCATGAAACCACAACCATAATTAAAGAAATAGAATCTCATGGTCTTAATGTGGTCGTCGAATTCAATAATTTATCATGATCCACATGATTGGATAATTTCTCTATTACCAATGCTAATAGATTTATCAAGAAATTCCTTTAGTTAAACTTAAGATTTCTAGTACCTATAAATTTGAAATTATTTAAATGAACTTTGTTAATATATTTTTTGGTACACTAAATCAATTTAATCAAAAATAAAATTCGAAACTATGTTTATCAATTCAACTGTTAGTTAAGGATTTAATCAAAGGTTCGGATGACGATATTTTCGTCATTGGTAAGACAAATATATCCGTCATTGATTAGTGGGATTAGAATAATCAAACAGATATTCTAATATTAGTTAGACGCGTATAGTGCGTGTGCGTGGGGAATTATAGCTTTCACATGAAGGAATAAAGTGAATGTTATCCACCTGATGAGCAAAAAAAACACTGCAATTAAGTTCGATGATGAAGTCAAAGCTTGAGTTTAGGCGGAGGCACTTATTGCATTGCACTGCGTCACGTAGGACGCGCGCAATAAAATCACGGTGGAAATGTTCCTTATCTTGTGGAATCCAAAAACTTCTAGGCCCTATGGTGTAATTTTCTAGAATAAAATTCTGTGGTTTCTTCTTATTCTGTGTGAGGGCTTTGCGTTGTAAGTCTTGAAATCATATGAAGAATATTTCAAAAGAGAGACGACTTTCATTTAGGGTTGTGTAAAATTTTTAAGAATATATTGAATTGGACTAAACTGAAATGAAATTAGGGGTGTTTAAAAATCGTTCAGACCGTGTAATCGGATCCGGACTGGATCGAAGTTGATCGGTCTAGACGATTTTTCTCATTTTTGGTCGGTTCGGTCCATAATTTCAATCAATTCTGGACCAGCGTATAGTGTATATAAAATGATTTTTCAAGTAAAAAGTGACTTTTCTCCATTCCCACATCGGAAAGGAAATAGAGAACTAAGATGGGGATGAGTTATAAAAGTACTACATGTACCTCCTCATGATGAAGTAAGCCCCCATAGTGTGTGCTATTAAAGCATGCCTTGAAATAAGGTGTATATATCACGTGTATAATACATTCAATGTATTAACTGTGTATTAAACTTTTAATCTGAAAATTATGTGTATTTATCACGCGTATAAAACACGTACTTAGATCGTAAAATCTGTCTGAACTGATCGTTGAAGTTCGATCTGATCGGTTCGGATTTTTTGCAGTGTTTTGATCGTTAAACACCCCTAATCGAAATGAATTAGTTCAGTCGGTTCTTTTTACTATCATAATTGTAATCGGTCGGTTCTTTATAATTGTAGCCGAACTGATTACTTCTATTTTATTCGGTTTGGTTCTTTCAGTTATACCGGTTCAGTTTAGTTTATTATTTTAAGTAGCCGGTGAATTTAGTTGGATCATAAAATGTCTTATTAACAGACCGAACCACCATACACACCCTTACTTTCATCAATGATCAATGCAGTAGTAGGATTATGGATCCACCTCATTTTTAACTGTCAAGAGAACCATTGTGTTGTAAATATGTAATGTATGAAAATTGAAGAGGTAAAAATCCCAACCATGGTTTTGAATTATGACAAAACAAATGCCGTTATGGTAGTTATTATGCTGATCAAATATTCGTATGGAAACGGAAGGAATATATATAAGTTTACAACAGAAAATTTCTGATCTCGTGTTCTGCTATTAAAAGTTGTACTTCACAATTAATTCTTTAGAGGAAATGTTCGTCGTTAATTACTCAATCACATAATTAATAAATAAAATAATTACTTATTAAACCAATTAACCATCTAAAACTTTATTGAGATGATCATTTTGAGAAATGTATTTTAAGGAAAATAATATAGTAAAAAGAAAAAAAGATGGTGACAGAATTTTTATTTTATTTACAACGGAAAGGTGATAGGGTAAGGGGAGGAGTTCCTCCTCGTCTTGGTCGTGAGAAGAATTCTGATTCTGAAAGACATTCATAATGAAATCTGTATACCTCATTCAAAGAAATTACAAAGGTCCCAAAAATTGGTGACGAAATATATGGTTGGTTCTGACGGTCGTATCAACTACATATCTAAAATACATAGTACAGAAATCCAAGGGGATTCCATTTATCTTATTTCAATCGCATAAAAGAACTGGATTAAGTAAAATAAAACTATTATGAGATAAGAAATGGATAGATGGTACCAAATCTAACATACACTATTCAATCAATCGGGTGTTAACAATGAGAATTTTAAGCATTATCAACCTTATTGGAAGGTGGACTTCCAGACAGCCAACCCCACACGCCACCCGAGCCTTGCCTCTGTTTCGAATTGAAGGCTTCTTCCGATGCGGCCTTTTGTCGTTGGAGGAGTTCAAGTTCCTTTTGTAACGTCTCCATTGTCTGGAGCTTTTGCCGTAGTTCTGCAACATCTACCTGTTGTTTCATAAAGTACAGCATCTGTTAACTTACCTTTTCCTCAAGTCGTTAACACGAGTCTAATTGATTATATGGAAGTTAGATGTCCATGCAACTACAGATGCAATTCTTGATCATATAAGAAAACCAAATATTGGAAATATGTCACTTTTTTAACAAAACGGATATTTGGGCTTACACCAAACCAATTACATAGGCCATGAAGTAAACAACCACGTAAACCTCCAGTGGTCCTATAACTTTAAAGAGTAGATCCCAGATCTAACTAGTTGAATTACATCTTTGGGTTAAACATGTCACCTATCTTACTAGGAAAAAATAGTTTCTTCTTTCCTAACACCATAACCATTATAAGGGAAGATTTTCATAGAACTCATGAATAGGTACCTCAAGTTTGAAACACCTCGACTGCTCAGCAGCAAGTTGCCCACGTACAGATTGCAGTTCCTACGATGTTAACACGATGAATTCAAGAGCTTATTTTCATCAAATGAAGTGAATGTTTGGAAATGGAAGATTATGTGCTAAACTGACAAAACCCATATTGAACAAAGGGAAGAAGCTTGGACATTATCTTTAATGAGCATCAAAGGAAACAAACTGGTAACTCACTAACCTCGTTTGATGATAATGAAGATAATGTTAATCGTCCAGAAAAAGAACTTTATCTTTAATGAGCATCATAATAGTACTATGATTATAATGCTATCATCATAATCAAGATCATCAACATCATCATCGCCATTGCTATCATTGTCATTATAATCGTCGTTATTAGTATTTTGAGTATAAATTTATAATCAACTTTATTTACTAGCAGTTACCTTGTAGAGATCAGTATTACGTGCCTCTGCATCTGCTAATTCTTGCTTTAATTGGAAGGAACGCATCTTTTCCTTGGTGAGTGACGATTCCACTTCTTCCTTTTCTGCCTTCAGGGTAGCTAGAAGATGTTCTTTGGTGTGCTCACCTTTGTTTTTCTGTACCAGCTCATTATGTCAAGTAAATAGTGAGATGACGCAAACAGCATTTGAAGACACCAAAGAAGCGACTACCAATTCAAAAAGCATAAACAATGTACAACTTTATCGGGGAAGAAAAATAAAGAAAAGAGATGGTATTAGATTAAGTTGATATGTATAATTAAAAAATATTAAGTTGATGTGTATATTTAGAAGTCATGCATTTCTTCCAAATGTGAAAAAAAAAGGTATCCTCGGGTTACAAACAATTAAGAAATTCGGGTGGCTCATTTGCTAGATATTGGAGAGGAACTATCAGCTAATCAACATTACTCAAGTACATACATCTACATGTGTGTTAATTGTTGCAAAACAACAGAGAAGTCAGACTTCATAGCATGCATTCCCAAGTGACACAAAGACCAGAACTCACATGCGTATACAATTTGCAGTATCACATACCTTTGAATCTGACTCCACATTGTCCATAACAATTTCCCTAATTTTTCCTTCTTGGCCCCCGTCAAATTCAGACTCCACATCTCTGGTAGGATTGGTAACATTATGCACAGCAGAGACGCTGTCTGGCACTGGAGTTTCCATCATCTTTGATTGCAGGGTTGACTTGTGGCTTGGTTTAAGAACATTAACCTAACAGCAACCAGCAAACTTGAGGAAATGAATTAGAGCAGATAAAATACAGGAGACTCAAGAGCACCCTTCACCTCATTGCTATAACGCCCATTATATCCACCAAAGGATACTAGGATATCTTCACCGTTGTAGGAGCTTACAGCCAAACTAAGGCCCTGCAAGAGAAGGGAATTTGATGGGGGATATAATATAATAACTTCAGTGTTGACAATAATAAAACATTTTATTGTTAGAAAAAGACCAGGATGCATGTCCAGGAAAGCTAAAACTTGACAGAGCTATATTAGTTCATACAGAAACATTTAATAGATTCCTCCATAATTATGTTGGCGATGGAAGGTTTGTAAACATACCTCACTAGCAACAGATACACGTCCTTGAACAGAAGTCACCACTGACCAAGCAAGCGTAGACATATTGAGGACAACAGTCTCTGAGACACCTGCAAGATATCGAGAATGGTAAATGATCAATTATATTATAGTATTTTTTTTTTAAATTAATACCAACAACTGCATGACAACAAACTAGAAAAATATGCCAGGTGCTTTAAGGAGTGGCTCCAGGCTAAGATTGTGAAACATAAACCCTAAAGTAATAAAAGAGAAACACACCATTTTTATTATCACCACCACCAACGATAAACCAATTCTCCCCAACTGTCACACCAGCATGCCCAGCCCGTGGAGTTGGTATGTCACCCTGTTGTGTAGGTCTGGACCATTCCATCTATGCAATTCACTTACTCAGTACACATAGCTTAAAATTTCAAAATCAAGTATAAGCAATACACCAAAATGAAGCAATCAACTTACAGCTTGCAAGTCAAGCACATGCAGATCATTAAAGCAAGTAGCATGTGAACCCCCGCCAAAGATGAGAAGATAACGTTCTGCATGGACTGCAGCAGCATGATCAGATCTCGGAGAGGGAGGAGTCCCGCTGCAAAATGATGGCGTTAAGGAACTCATAAATAGATTGCTGTATTGTGAACCAATCAAACTCTTCAGTAATATAAATCTGGTTCTCCTCTATATATGTTAGAAGCCAGCCTTCACGTTATGCAAGACAAATCATTTAAACCACCGCCCAGATTCAGAAGCACTTGCAGTACTACCATTTCATGTCGTTAGTAAAAATTCTCTTTATCATCAGCCAATAAGATACGAAATACTTTTCAAGGCAAGTGCTTCATCTTTTAATACTTTTCTGCACTAGGAAATACTTTTCAAGGCAAGTGCTTCATAAAGAAGTGTTCAGTGTTTCTCAAATCTCGATCACTTGTGCTCACACGCTACAAAAACAAGTTATTGATAGTGCTTTTCCTCATTTGAAAGTTCTTTGAAGTTTCAAAACCACTCCATTACACTCTTAGCAACAAACTGCAACAAATTATTATGAAATCAAGGAATTGTTGCAACACTAAACATATGTCTCAACTCCACAGCCACAAAAACAATGCATGACCAATAACTGCTACCAAGAAATGCAAACGTCTCCTTCCCCCGCTCTTCACACACACACAAGAAAAAGAACTGAAACTTCCAGAATTGACATACACTGCGTCAATTTCATCCCAGGTCATGGTTTCCAGATCTAGAATGTGCAGGTCATTCAAAAGAGCTCTCTTTGCGTCTTGTCCACCAAAAATCACTAGGCTTGTCCCAACAAGGGACAAAGACTGACCTCCACGGGAGACCTGTGAAGTTGAATAAGCAATATGTAATATTCAAATAACGATAATATACAATAATTTTTTGAACCGCCTTGGCTTTACTACTAAATGTACAAGTACAACCCAAAAATTCAGTTCGTCCACAATGTTGACCCATTTCAGATTAAAATAATGCACAGCAGTCAAGTAAAAATCTTTATAATCACGTCCCAGTTTTCCCACATAAATTTTCTTTGAGGCTGACTGCAATAGCAATGTTTTTAAATTAATACTTAAATATTTTTATCAGTCTAGAAAAGCTCTAGATGTACCGTTCCAGGTATACCTGGACACCATATTAATTTTATACCTTGAGAAGAAATATATGAAATAACACTTTTAGACTGAGAACACAATGTTACCTAGTTATCTACATGCAGTTTATCAGATATTTCACATTCAGAAAACAGAAAAGACGCGAAGGAAAAGATAATTTTACCGGTGGTTTTCCATAGGTCTTCAAGGTTGACCAAGTATAGGTTTGTAAATCAAAAACCTTCACTGTAACAAAAGGCAGAAAAGAAGAGGAAGATTTGAGATTAAAGAAAAAGAATAAAAGAAAAAGGTGCTAATTTGTAGATCATAGCAATCGCTCAGTCAAAATTGGCAGAATAACAGTGGCTCTGAAATATGAATAAATAAATATAAAACAGAAGAGTTACAATAAAATGCTTTTAATGTGACGAATCTCCATAAATCAAAGTTCAATTTCAAGAATGGTCAACTATGATATAATCACAGGTAAAAAAGAATACATATGTATGATAATAGATTCTTTTATAGAAGAAAGATATTAATCAAATTTAACAGTAGAGAAATTCACCAAACCTGCAAATATTTTCCATAAAATGACAAGACCGCTGATTTATAAAACATAACAAAATGAAATAAACTGTACCACACCTTGAATAGTATCAGAAGGATCCTTTGTGTGTCCGGCAACTGAGAGAAGCTTGTTCTCCCACGGTATCTACAGAAACAAAATTATACCACAACATAAGTAACTACTAATTCAGAAATGCTCATGATAACTTGTATGTATATAATAAAATCAAATATCATGAGAAAGCCTCAGATGAAGAAATTCAAACTTGAAAAAGAAACAACATATTGGACCAACCAAGGAATGACCAGCACAGGGAGTTAACTTGACAGGAGATGGAAATTCCGGTGACTCAGCCCCAGCCTTAACTTCAAGTTTTGACCATGCCCAGCTTCTCAAATCTAGAACCTGTAAGTGCAAGGAACAGATGCTTAAACAGAGAAATTAACATGTTCAACTAAAAAAAGGAAGCACATAGTAAAAAATAAAGCTTAGAGTAATGAATTCTAAAAATCAACCCTTGGAATTCCAGGATTTGCTCTGTTCTTTCTTGCAGAAGGAAGAAATCGTAATATTGTTACTCTAAGAGATAAGGCAACTTCTCAGTAGAAACTAAAGACAGAAAATAACACAGTTTCAAACACGCCGTGACTTATTTAAAACTATAAAAAATGTGAGTTACTAACTGATTCTTTTTTTAACTTCCATTCCATTTAACATTGTATTCTCAAAACCAATAAGGTGTTTTGAAATACTTTCAAGACCAATGCCCTTCCGTAGCCTATATATTTGATTCTTTGTACTGATGAAAAAAAGGCTTGGATGACTACTTCACACAGAACACTAAATCTATTTATACATGATACACACAAATTCAAATTCAAGTGCATGTACATATAATTCCCTTACATAAAGATCATTTAGATAACGGCCATTGTGGTTCCCACCATATACGTACATCTTGTCCTGAATAACTGCTGCTCCATGCTGAAAATGTATGAACACTTCATTTAAACTATTAAAGAGGAATGAACTTGCATTCTATTTAAATGGTGTTTCTTTTTCTTCTTTTAATTTGAGAGAGAGAGCTGCCAATACCTCATATCGCGGTTTTGGGCTTTGCCCGGATATTGGAGGTGCAATCCATTGATCATAGACAACCACCGAATCAAAGCCTTCAACGACAACATCCTTATCCTGAGTTTCGACTACAGTTCCATTTTCAGTGGAAATAGTCTTTGTCTCAGGAACAGAGTCCCCGTTCTCTATCACAGGCTCAGCAGTTGAAGTATGCTAGAAGCCATCATACATAGTAACTTCAGTAAGCAATGAGGAAGGACATTCGTCAAAAGCTATATGCAGCAAAAGCTGACCAAATTATAATACTGTGACCCTGAAGCTCACGAGGACAAAAATGACCATTTTTTTTCTAGGGGTTCAAAGAAAAAAGGAAAAGGGACAGTAGGACAGTTATGACTTTACTTGTTGATATTCACTAGAGTTGACGTTTGACTAGTAGAAAACCTTTTAGTGACTAGTTTTTAAGACGTGCAACGCACCGTCTTACTCAAATTTAATTGTAAATATTGTTACCATATATAAATATATTTTTTCTTAATATTTGCGTTTTCATTGTGAGCTTAATTTAAAAAATATATATGAAATTTGTCTAATATGTAAATTAATGCATATTTTTTTCCTCCATTAACTTGCATCATTGTTATATATTATGTGTTATATTGTTACAATCATAATTTCTATTAATCATGAGTTTTATTATAAAATGTAATGTAAAAAGATTAATTAAGTATCTAACTTGAAATAAAAAAACAATATCTATTAATTAATCAATTGAAAACTTAATTACTATGATGTCATTTGATACTGAGTTAGAGATAATTTAGATATTTTAATAATAATTTGAGGATAAATTTGTACAAAAATATGTTTACTCATTTTTATCTATGGTAAGACAGGATAAGATAAGTAGTTATACAATAGAGTGTTTGTATTCTTTTGATCAATGGGAATTTCTTTTTCACTATTGTTTTCAGTGCTCACTATATTAATATACACATAAAAATGACAAAAAAAACTAAAATAATATTAGGTTTATTTAAGACCTTTTTGCTTGCAATTAGTGCTTAGAGATTTATACACAAAAATGACAACAAAGATATATTAATTAAAGAATTATTGAGTTAATTTGAGACATATTTTCAGTCTTTTAAGATTTCAAATTAAAAATGCGGAGAAAACTTCTTTAACGATTATAATTTAAACAAAGTAATTAAAAAACTTTTCATACGAATAATTGGGATAATAAATACAAAATAGTTAAAAAAACATTTCATATGAATAATTGAATTAATATGTACATTATAAGGATAATATAGGAAATTCAAAAAATAATTAGGGGGTGGTATTGTCCTAAAATATTTCTCCAACTTCTACACTTTCATATTGGGATAATAGATGTAAAATAGTAAAAAAAAATATTTCATATGAATAATTGGAATAATAAGTATATTATAAGGATAATATAGGAAATTCAAAAAATAATCAGGGGTAGTATTGTCCAAAAAAGTTTCTCCAACTTCTACATTTTTATATATAGTATAGACTAAATGCAGTGGCTATATGATGTGTTTACATCACGGGTATAAAAGAACTAGAAATTAGTCTAAATTAGCCAAATGTAATGCGACAAAAGAGTTGAAGAATCAATAACTACTACTCACATTCATCTGGACATCTACGACTGGCTCTGGAACAAAGTCTGATGCTCTAGAATACCAACCTGGATCTTCTTCCTAATCAAGGAAAAAAATTGGCACTAATTACCAATATGCACTACTTCAAACCAACAAGCATAAGCAAACTGTCATTGCACACACCTCTAAGATTTTTACAAAAAGACGCATGGCTTCTGCGGAAGGCATGTTTCCAAGCCCATTCCAGCTGCAAAATCAATTTTTTATTAAAAAAAACCAAAAATAAACATTAATAATATTGAGATATACAAAAGTGGATAAGCTATAGTAATGTGTATCAAATTACAAATCCTCTCCAGCTTGACAAAACAAAAAAGAATGGAAAATCTAAAAAGAAGATTATATCATATATAATCTAGAACCAAATAGAACTCCTAGGCAGACTTGTTAAGCATATATTAGATAAATGAATCATATTGCAGTTTCCTAAGAAATATTTCAATTGTAAGCAATCTATCATGGAGAATAAGAAGATTATATCATACAAGAACACATTTTAAACAGAATCCCACCAGTAGCTTTTTCACTTTCCATGTAATTTTGAAATAACTTCCTCTACATCCCAACAATTTTCCATACTTACAGGCCTATCACTTTATGTCCCCATTTCCTATGGCTGCCACAGTTTGGTTTTCCTTTTTTAAGCTTGTGGACCACTACTAAGAAGCTAATTATTATATAATAAACAACTATTGATTATTCCAATTACTTGCAAATAATCTTAAAAAAAACTTGGGTAATATTCAGCACTTTTTCTGCTCTTCAAATCACCCAAGATTTTCTTATCCTTCTTTTTCTCTCATGGTGAATGGCCATTATATAGTACAAAATTTTTAAATGTCAATCAGTCCTAAAAAATGATGTCTTCCTTTTCCAAAAAATTATTCCTCATTTACAGATTACGCATGGGAAGTGCAGAGGAGAAGAGAGGAGGGGAAGGAGGCTTAAGCACACGAACCTTCTCCATTTGCTTTTCTCAACAGCATGCCAGCTACTGGGTTCTGGTATGTTACAACGTCCTATTGTAGCCTGCAAGACGTGATAACAAATTAGTAACACAGATATCCCCTTCTCAAGATTCACCAATGAAAAATCAGGAACCCGTGCTTAGACTCATGGACCTAATCAACAGTCCTGCGGAAGTTCCATGCGAATAATATTAATGACTGACAAGTGACACCAAATTGAGATGTACTATGACTATTCCACCAAAATAAAAACTATAACTTGCATTCACTGTTTCCCTTATCTTTTCTGATGAATCAACCAACTTCAGATCGACATCCACCATGCACTTCTATGTTTCAGATCTAGATCCACGTGGTGGTAAAATGAAAAATGTAATTTCAGTATAATATAACTCTGACTTCAGCAATTCTACCTCGAAAGGTAGCACCTAGAGTGCCAATTAGAACCATTACATCTAGGAGACTCGCACGACATGAAATATACAAAAATTGTATTTATAAATAAGCTAGCAATACTTTTCAATTATTCTTAACGCAATTAGGCATCACCGTTATGGTTCACAATCTAATCAAACCCGCAAAAGAGCGCGAAAACCAATAACTCCATCACTGGAGCCACAAATAAATTCCAATAACTAGCATAATAGAACCTCCAACATTGCAGAACAGATGATCTCGCCGCAGATCAAACACATCCAAAATTATCGAACCGGATCCAGAACGGATATCCAAAGAAAACGGCTAATAAGATGATGATATGTTATAGGTGATGGCATTCGGCAGTCTCACCTGCTGATACAAACCGTAGAGAAGCAAAGCAGCCTCGTCAGAAAACTTGGACCTGACAGCCTTGGAGGAAGACTTTGGCGATCCATCAAAGCCAGCATATGAGGCCGCGGCGTAGAACCGCTCCGGATATTGCAGGCCAGAGCTCGCCCTCGCCATCGAAGCCATCTCTCACCCCCTTTCTGTGACACTCTCCGTCTCTCTACGAATATGGCTAATGGCACTGGATGACCAAAATTGTACAAATGTTAAGAGGAAAATGGGGGTCGCAACTGTTGGATGCAAAAAATTTGTTTTCGTATATTTATAGTTCTGAGATTTGCGAAATTTCTAATTTTCCAATTTTGCCACATTTTCCAGTAAATATTATGATGTTGGTTTTAAGGACTTATTACACTAGACCACATGACATTCTATAAATTACTTACAATAGTTTTTTTAATTTTTTATTTTCTTTCACAAACCTCACTACCGTCACTTCTATTAAAAAATAGATAAAAATAATTACACGTGAACTTCAGGTATCTTTTTTAATGAGCAATTATGTCATTTAATATCCACCGACATGTGTCCCAATTCTTCTTTTTCACTCTCTTTTACTCTCTGGTTCTATCTCTTGCTCTTTCAGTTATGTTTTTCTTAGTCTCAGAAAAAGAAAAAATATTGAGAGGATTCATGTTTTGCTTGATATAGGGTATTAAATGATCTCATTGCTCATTAAAAAAATATACGTGAAGCTCATGTGTAGTCACTTCCGTCTATTTTTTCAATAGAAGTGTCGGTATGGGGGATTCGTGAAAGTAAATGAAAAGTTAGTGGGTACTATTTAAAAATTTTGAAGGTGGAGGTGTAATTTAATATATATGTAGAAAGTAAAGAGTCTAGCATAATTTACCTTATAATTAATTACAATGGATTCGCATTATTTTGTCAAATGTGAACACTTCAATAAAGTAATTATAAATAAAATCATTAAACTAAATTTGACATGGAGATATAAAGACTGGAAGTATGATTCTTAGAAGCAATATTAATATTTGAAAAATGGTATTAACAAATTATCTCAACAAAAGTTTAAAGATACGTTTGGATCTTGAAAGATCATCCATAAAGGATAAAAATAACAATGAACAATTGAATTTCCATTGATTGAAGTCGGAAGAATATGATGAGTAGAAAAAATGAATTACTCTACCTTAAAATTTCATTTCATTTTTCTCATGATTCCTACAATATCTATTCTCTCATTTTTATTTTATTCATAATTTTGAAAGTTTAGATATATCCTAACTTTCTTGAGTTCAACTAAATGTCAATGAATTTTCAAATGTATGTGAACTTATTTTTTCGTTCTATCACTGGTTGCTTCGTTAATTATATTTGCATATTACTGACTCTTACTATAAACAAAGAATATCCAACATTTTATATCCCCTCTCCTTGGAAAATAATCTATAAACGAAGAAAATAAGAAAAGAATAAAATCAATGAGGTTTATAGGCTAAAATTTAGAAACACTTTGTACGCTTCGGCTGTTTGAAATCACACACATTACAGTGATTAATTTAGTACTTATACGTTAAACTTTTTGCTGATTAAATCTCATAAGAAAAAAAAACATAGTTTTGAGGCCTTGCAAAAAAAAAAAGTGTTTACTTTCCCTTCGTAGAGACACTTAACATAAAACCAATCCTAAAACTTTTGAACTAATGATTTTGTATTGCAATTTAAGAGACTAACAATTACTTTGGATAACCAAAATGAGATATTTATATGAGAAACTCATTAAAAGATTATAAACGCATAAACACGTAACTCTTATAAGCTGTGGTTGTCCGAGCACTAAAACTAGCATATTCTATAAAATAAGATATTTAATTTGCAAATATATTAAAGTGACTGGACTAAAATAGCGAGAAAATAGTGTAAATTGTTATTTCCACTTACCAACTTTCTCAAATAGATAAGTAGTTTTTGATCACTACACATGTTGGTGAACAACTAAAAAGGTTTATTTAGCAAAAATGATTGTTGTTGAAGAGATCGTACAAAAAATTTGATGATTGTTGGTATAAAAGAGACAATTGCTTGCTCACTGTCCAATCTACAATCGTGTTTTGCTAAAAACCGTTTTTAGTTGTTCTCCGGTACGTGCAATGATCAAAAACCGTTATCAATTTGATGATTTTGGTTTTTGAGGGTGTATTTAACTAATCCCCAAACGTAAGTATGTAGTTGACTGAAAACAAAGTTGAGGAGTTTAAAAGGGGAAATTTTATGATGCTGGGAAGAAATTTCCCCCATTTATACTAAGCTTTTGTGGTTTTTAGATTAAATTTGGAGTAATCTCAGCCACACAAAGTCTAACATGTAGTAGATTTTTTTTGAGTTTTTTTTTCACCAAATACGCAGTAGGGTTCACCAATTACGTAGTGGAGTTCATCAATTACGTAGTGAGATTCATCAAATACGTACAAAAGAATAATTCTTGTAAGAGTTCACCAATTATATAGTGGGGTTAACCAATTACGTAGCGGGGTTCACCAATTACGTAGTGAGGTTCACCAAATACGTACATAAGAATATTCTTGGAGGGGTACATCAATTACGTACTGAGGATCACCAATTACGTAGTGAGGTTCACCAAATACGTACAAAAGAATAATTCTTGAAGGGGTCCACCAATTACGTACAAAAGAATAATTCTTGAAGGGGTCCACCAATTACGTAGTGGGGTTCACCAATTACGTACTGAGGTTCACCAATTACGTAGTGGGGTTCACCAATTATGTAGTGGGGTTCACCAAATACGTACAAAAGAATAATTATTCTAGGAATTCACCAATTACGTATTGGGGTTCACCAATTACGTAGTGGGGTTCACCAATTACGTAGTGGGGTTCACCAATTACGTACTGGAGTTAACCAATTACGTACTGGAGTTCACCAAATACGTAAAAAAAACAAAAATTCTTGGACGAGTTCACCAATTACGTAGTGGGGTTCGCCAAATACGTACAAATTAATAATTTTTGGAGGGGTTCACCAAATACGTACAAATTAATAATTCTTGTAGGGAATTCACCAAATACGTATTGGAGTTCACCAATTACGTGGTGTGGTTCACCAATTACGTGTAATATTTTGGTGAACCCCTCCAAGAATTATTAATTATGTACATGATGTATTTTAATGAACCCCTCCAAGAATGATTGATTTTGTACATGAATAAGCAGTATTTTTTGGACCCAAAACTTGTTAAGCGTGTAGATATTCGAACAATTTGATTTGATATCTTACGGGTCATGTGGTTCCAACCGAGTCAAAAGTTATGTCCTTCAGAAGTTGACCTGCTCCAAACATCTGTTACCATGGCGTTTGCGGCCCAAACGCCACCGGCAGGCCCTAAAAACCAATCATTGTAGGCTAATCGCCTATTTTTAGCTCCTAAACGCCATCCTGAAGTTGTCAACCACCATTGTTGAAGCCAATCGCCAATCTATTGCCTCCAATCGCCTGCTTTTGCTCTCCAAACGCCATGTTGAAATAGGTGATCGCTAGTCTCCCTCCCAATCGCCATGTTTTTGCTCCCAATCGCCATGTTTTTCTCCTAATCGCCATTTATATGGCTCTAATCGCCATTCTTTACATTTTTCCTTTAAATTGATATTTTTGTAATTATTTACGGTACACCAAGAAAATCATTGATAAAAATAGAAAAAAATCGTTATTTCAATGCAAACATTCATGATACTCACTTCCTATGCGAAATTAGATTTGATTAATTAAGAATTCTCGAAACAATTGAACACTTAATTATAAACTCGATAAAAGTTGTCATTGATAATGTTGTTGTGCTTTTGTGACAAGTATCGAACGAGACGGGTTTTCACCAAATATAATTATATGACGTGATGTTATGATGGTCGGTAAATCTTATTTATCAGTTGTCGAACATGTATAACACTTAAGGTCGGATTGTACTGTTAAATCGAGCATATCCGCTAAAAAGTTTGAAATTAAATATTAAAACTTGAAATTTAACCTTTTATTTTATAATAATAACCTCATAAGTTTTGAAAAATAACCTTTTACGTTTAATTAATTGATCCCTATAAAATTAATTTTAAAATCTAACCTTATTTCTTATAAAAAGTAACCCTAACATTAAAAAAACCTCTTCCCCCTTATTCCCTTAAAACATCGATCCCCAATCTTTCCCCCTCTCTCTCAACACTTCATTCTTCAAATCAAACCCTATTCTCCTTCATCTTCCTCTACATCTCTCTCTTCAAAGACCGCAACCCATCTAAACCTCACCAAATCCGTTGCAACACATGAGTCAAACCCGTAATCTCACATTGAACACATCTCTTACAACACTCCAAATTCGAGCCAAATCCCTCCAACCTGCGACCCCAAAACTCCATATCCTTCTAATTTGTATTTTTCACCAATAATGACTAGAGGAAAACATACAGTTACAAAGGGGACATTGAGTCTAACGAGGCAACCAAGTTCGAGCTAGAGCGTCTCTAAAGGGCCATATGATGCCACCGGTTATGGGGTGAAAAGATTTTATCCAAAGAATCGGAAATCTTAGTAGCCCTATTCTTCACATTGCTCCAATGGAGCATATATCTCACCCAATCAAACAAGATGTAAATTTTTCTTTGAATATTTTGAATTTGATGTGTTATTTTGTTAAAACGCCTAATATATACTTGATTCGTTCTCCAAATTGGGTGTTTATGTGATGATTATAGAAATGTATGGTTATTGGTAGAAATATATGTTTTGGATGGAAAATTATAGTATTTTCATGAGTGCTCGTAAAGTATTCAATGAAATGTCATAATGAATTATATGGTGCATTTTTTTTCATTTTCCGTAAGGTGTTTGATAAAATTCCATATTTTCTTTAACAAAAAATCTTATTGCTATGTGTTATATTGTTAAGACACCAAATAGATAATTGAATCACTTTGAAAAATAGGTGTTTTTTATGTGATGCTTATAGAAATGTATGATTATTGTTAACGATATATGTTTTGGATGAAAATGATAGTGTATGTGTATTGCCCGTAAAGTGTTCGACGAAATATCACAATAAGAATTATAGTACATTTTTCTTCATACGCCTTTTTCACTAAGTCATACTTAAATTTTGGTTTCTTAGACTGAGTTCTATGATCTTAGTATTCGTTGTTTTGGGAACACTACACTAGTAGCTCGATGGTACCATAGTCTTCCTGAAAATGTGAGAAGGAATGTCGATGCCTTCGAGTTTAGGTATTTTATAAGTATATTGAAAAATGGTCAGATGGATTGCGTTTTATTGAAAAGTTTGGCCGAGAAATGGTGGGATACAACCCACACCTTTCATATAGATGAAGTGGGTGAAATGACAATGACCCCACTGAACTTTGCTGTGATAACTGGCTGAAAAGTCGACGGTCTTTAACTTGACTATGATTTGGAACTCTACAAGAACAAGAAGGCTTTACAAAAGCTATTTGGCAACCCATTGTTAGAGGTTGGAGAAAAAAAAAGTTAGTTGTCAATGGATATTTGATAATTATTCTAGGTACGCGTGTACTACTCCTAAGCAAGAGGAAATTTTGACCAGAGTCTTTCTGTTGGTGCTCTTGGGTAATACAATTTTTTGCGACAAGAGTAATAAAGTTTATTTATACTTCCTCCCGAGCCTAAAGAAAATAGATGAGATACATGAGTATAATTGGGGTGGTTCGATGTTGTCCGTATTGTATTGTAATATGGACTCTATATTGTCGAGGCAAAAGTGTAGGGACAAGGGGGTTTTTAGAGAGCATGGGAGGTATGGGCTTGTGAGTACTTTCCGTGTTTGGAACTTAGCAGACCATTGGGTGGTCTAGACATGTTTCCGAGAGCAGGACGTTGAATAGATATTGAGTCGGGAATAAGGGATGCTGCTTACTGCCTCAAAGAATTCCGTGTTAAACTTCGATACGTCAGGCCCAATGAGGTATGTGTTTTATTATATCAATTCATATCCTCCCCCCTGAGTATGAATAATGTTTTACTGACAAATTATTTGTTTTTGAACTTGTAGATTAATTGGAACCCTTGGGGACAGCGTACATACTTGCCTGATTATTGCATCGATAGTGTACCTCTTACCACCATGAGAATCTTGCTGCAAGGACCTGCTAGAAGAGCATGGTACTTGGGTGAGCACGTCTCATGACAGAGTATTGGAGCCGAGGCGCCGTTGATCCCATCCACAATGTTATGTGATCAACCATTCACCAGAGAGGGCCTGTCTGGTAGTCTTGGAGGTTTTAGAGTGACACACTTTATCCAGGATGTAGATGGCGATGGCGAAGATACATATGATGAATTCTAGAAAAAGTGGTTGTCTTACAACTATGATGGGTCATCTTCATCTTCGCAGGTGCTAAACGTCTCTAAGTGATTTTTAAATATATGAGATTACTCATTGTTATACAATGTAATTTTGTAATCTACTATGTATAGGCAGCAACACCAGCAACTACAACAGCCACAGCATTACTAGGAGCATCAGGGTCGGCTAGAGTGATCATTGATGATATAAGAGTAGCTGACATCCCACTACCATCGTGGCAGATTCAGTTGCCATTCCCAGATGGTGGTAGTGAGTTGGTTGACATTCCAAATGATGTTCCAGTGCGGGGTCTTCCAGCTGCTGAATTCAATTATGTGAGTTATGATGTTAATACTTATTATTTAGTCATCCAATATTATATTAACGCGCAATTCGGATAACGCATGTGTCGGCGACATGTGCGGCATGCATGATGCGCATGATTGTCGGTCTCAACAAGCTGTTATTCTAGAAAATGTTGAGCGCACGCGAGGCGATGAAGAAGGCCAAAACATCAATGAAAAAAGGATAAGAAAATTGTAAACTTACGATCTCTCCCTATTTATTTTTTAGTTTGAAATCAAAATATACTGAATATGTACACTTGTAGGTGAAGTTGCAAAGACGTCTGCACATGTATGAAACTCAAGCAAGCAGGCATGAGAGTAATGATGATGAAGATGATGACCATGGTGAAGATTTAGTTAATGATAATGAAGACGTCCATGATGACGACACCAATGAGGATACTGAATCGGAACAAGAACATGAAGGACGTACAAAGCATTCACATGATCCTTTGTTGAAAAAGAGAAAAGTTGCACCATGAATCTTTTGTCAAAGTTGATATCAAATTTTTGTGGATATAAATATGCTGGATTCTATGTTTGAATTTTAAGTTTTTTTTATATTTTTAAGTTTGTTTGGATTGGATTCTAAGTTTATTTTTGGAATATAAATTTGTCAAAGTTGCATGACAGACATTTGACATATTGTGGATATAAATATGCTATTAATATTGTGGGTGAACTAATATTTATGGGGAGGTTCTGTCGAATCGTTGGTTAAAATTTGAAACTGGATTCTAAGGATAACATTTACAAACTGTCAATCTATCCAATTGGATTCTACGAAGAGTAGATTCACCACTTACAAACTGTCAATCTATCAAAATATTTTCTTGGTCCCAAACTATAAATATTTTTTCAACCATATTTTTTTATGCATAATAGGGAATATTAGAATCAAACTCCATTGTTATATATGGTGTTTGGGGCCTACTGCCCGCGTTTAATACCCAAACGCCATAGATACAGGCGTTTAGGGCCTGTTATGTATGGCGTTTGGGGCCTGCTGATAACGTTTAGGCCCCAAACGCCATTGTTACAGGTGTTTGGGCCCCTAATGGTTATGGGCATACATAATAGGCTTGGGGCCTGCCGATGACGTTTAGGCCCCAAACGCCTGTTTGTATGGTGTTTGGGCCCCCAATCGCCTAGTTTGATCAAATTATTGATTGGTGGTGTCTGGTGGTTGTGTAATTAATATGGGTAGTTACTCTTCGTAAACCATCATTAGAAATCATATATTCACTCAACTAAACACATTCTCACTAATTTTCAATTACTCTAAACTTCAAATACACTTACTTGCTCCTTCATTTTCTTTGTTTGGATTATCCAACTTTCATCTCCAACTAAGTGATTGGCTACACTGAAAAGGTAATGTTTGTTCAGTTTTCTTTAATTTTTTCTAAGATTAAGCATATTCAAAGACCCAACATCCTGATGTTTAGATTTCTATAATTTTTGAAAGATTAAGCATCTTCAAAGATAAGTCGTCATGAAGTATCCATAAACTCGGGTGAGACGAGTACGCGACTAGGTTCATCCACATTAGTAAACTTGCATAATGAGGATGTTTTTAGTAAAAATTTTGATAAGCTACAAGAGGCCGAACATTTCTACTATACATACGCAACCGATGTTGGGTTCAGTGTACGGAAAGATGATAAACGCAAGAACAGAGAGGGAGAAACTATGCTACGGAGATGGGTTTGCTCAAAAGAAGGAACTCAGGAGAAAAAATATATGGGCGGAGAGGACAACAAGCGAGAACTAAGAGGCTTGACAAGAGTGGATTGTCGTGCTTGTTTTAGGGTGAACTTGGATAAGAAGACGAAAAAATGGGTCGTTTAAGATTTTGAAGCTAAGTACAACCATCCCACCGCCTCATCAAAAGACGTGCCCTTTCTTCGATCCAATAGAACATTAAATGAAGCGGACATGGCTCAGGCAACATGATTGACAATGTTGGTGTAAGGCTAAGCCAAGTGTTTGATTACACGGTCGACCAAACAGGTGGTTATGAAAATGTGGGGCTCTTACGGACGGATCTCTACAATAAGATGGATAAGTATCGAAAAGCGTAGATAATCAAAACTGATTTAGAAGCACATGTTTTTTTTACTGCAAAATTAGAAATGGATCCAGATATGTATCGCAAATACGACATTGGCATGGATAATCGTTTAGCGAGTTCGTTCTGGGCAGAATCGAAGTGCCAAGTTAACTATCACTATTTGGGTGATGCGTTGGCGTTCGATACGACCTACAGGACGAATGCATACAAGAAACCGCTCATGGTTTTCCTTGGCGTGAACAATCACTACAAGACCACGATATTTGGTTGTGCATTATTGGTTGATGAGACTGTGAAAACCTATCAATGGGTGTTGAGGACTTTCTTGGATGCCATGAAAAACAAAATGTCTCAATCGGTCATTACAGATGGCGATAAGGCAATGCGTAAAGCAATCAAGACGGTCTTCCCCAATTGCAATCATCGACTTTGTGCATGGCATCTCGGATGAAATGCCCAATCAAACGTCCATAACAAATGGGTACAATGGATGTATGCGAAGTGTGAACGTTGGGCAGAGCTTTCCAACATGGAAAGTTCTTTGCTTTCATGACAACGACGCAACGTTCTGAAGGTATGAACGCGTATATCTATCGATTCGTTAAACGTTGATCTAAACTATTTGAATTCGTGCTATAATTTGATTTGGCGTTGGCACGTATTCGACACGAGGAGAGGCTGGACGATTTCAAGATGACAAATGAATCACCTGTGCTTCAGACTCACTTGTGTGCGTTAAAGCAACACGCGGCAAATGTGTTTAAACAAAAACTATTTAAACGTGTGCGTAAGGAGATCATGGGTGAAACATCGTTTATAGTTTGTGCTCTGACACATGATGGGGAGGCTCAAATTATTTGTTGGTCAAGTTTGGGGTTCCGAATGACTCATACTTAGTGACACGAGACCAGAAACTTGATACGCTCAAGTGCAGTTGTGGCAAGTTTGAATCAGAGGGGATACCGTGTAGGCATATGTTCACTATTATGGAAGCAGAACATATGCAACAGATCCCAAGCGCGTGCATATTAGACAGGTGGTGGATCACTGTGAAGAGTAATATGCTACCAACCGGGTCAAGCCATTATCATCTGGATACAGACGAGACGATATTGTTATGGTACAATTCGATCCAACTAGCTGCCAAAAAGCTTGCTCACTTTGTGTCAAAGTCAAATGAATGGTCGACTCGAGCCAAAGCGGAGGTTGATATGCTTTGTGCAAAATATGAGACCTTGTGGAATGAGAAGGTCGCCAACGAACATGATGTGATACACGAGGATGGTGTAAAGATTAAAAGATGCCCCATTGAAGACCCGGTAATCATGAAGGAGAAGGGCAGCCAAGGTGTTAGCTCGAGTAAAGCACGACCAACCACCCGTCGATGTGGCCATTGTAAGAACACTGGACATACCAAACGGACATGTCCAGAATTATCGAGTGACGTGCATGCCACGACGCTAGACGATAATAATGATAATCCAGCACCATCTAACGTGCAAGGTTCACACGCAATAGAGGTCTCCGGACAAGGTGCACTCTCATTCAACGTGCAAGGTGAGTACACAATCAACGTGCAAAGTGCGTACCCATTCGAGCCATATGCATACCCACCACCATTCAACGCATAAGATGGGTGCCCTATGTACAACACAAACATCCCATACTGGTATAATTTTCCACCATTCACTGCAGTAAATGTACATTTTGGTATTAACTTGTTTTCATAGTTTTTTTAGAATGTTATCGTCAAAATTTTTATAAATCTATTTATTTATAACAACACATAATAATTCTGCAAAATCTGTTATTTTATAATTGTACACGATAACTTACAAAAACCCTTTTTATTTACAGTTGTACAAAATAATATACAAAATTTGTTTATCATCCTTATACACAATAACTTACAAAAATTTATTGGGTCCTATTTTTTGATGTTCTTGTTCAAACAGTCGCCCATTTGACATTTCTGAAAAATTTGATGAGCTAGATGTTATTGAAGAAGACAATAACGACAGAGCGATAAATTTCAAAGCGTTTGAAGATATCCCTTTTCAAAATTTATTGCACCGTCGTTATTATTTTCTTCAATAACATCTAGCTCATCAAATTTTTCAGAAATGTCAAATGGGCGAGTGTTTGCACAAGAACATAAAAAAATATGACACAATATTATCTATCCCTTCATTTTTTTCCTCTTCTCAAGTCTTTACTTTAAAGTAGGACTCGTCTTTAGTGGTAGTCGCTTCTCCGAGACAGATGAGTTTGCATTATAAAATCGACCAACACTATCATGTAACATATCATACGATGTTCCAAGGATGGTTGACGATCTTCAACAAAATGTTACACCGAAAATCATGAGATTTATACTTCTATAAAAATATTCTCAATATTCAACAAGCTATCATGCACTTCAATATATTCAACATTGATAGCCACCCATGAGCAATTCTAAAACAATAAGAAAATTCTTAATTACAAACTAAGAGAAGCCTAACTCCAAACTGAAACAAAATAGAAAACAGAGCTATAACATTCACCAAACTATCATACACCTCATCAAATTCGATAATAACATATAAGGCTTGAATATTCACCAAATACCTCAACCTCAACAAATTCATTACTGATAGCCACAAACGAGCTAGTCTAAAAGAATCAGAAAAAATCCCAATTACATAACTAAATAAACCCTAAAAAATAACGAGCAATGACAACCACAAATAAGCAAATCTAAAACAATCAGAAAATTCCCAATTAAAGAACTAAAAGAACTCAAAACTATAACAAACAAAAAACAAAGCTATCAAGTTTAACGATAGCTGACAAATTACCTAGGAACGATAGTCGACAACAATTCCTACCCCGATGTCATCTATATATCTCAAGACCCACACACCACAATCACTCATGCAAACGTAATAATAAATGCATCATTAAAAGGTAAAAGAAGCTCAAGCAAATTCGCGATCAGTGAACTTACCCATTTGATTGGGTGACCACTTTGGGCGGACTTGAAATTTTGAATGAAGAGAAGGTTGTTGGAGGGGGCAACAAATCTATGAGCTTAGGCCCAAATATCACGTCTGTCCCGTGTTAAGTCGGCTATCTGGCAATGTGTCCCATACAGTGACTTCCTCGTCCATGATGAAGATCTTGGCCATAAACCGATGATCTCGACCATAGTGCACCGAAATACAGATCTAGATTATACAATACATTTACACAATCATACTAAGTCAACATTTAATATCTTAACTACATTAAATTTGTTGACCGTAGTTTCTAGCTCAAGCGTTGGCGCGTATCAATCCATGATCTTGTGTTTCCTTACAAAATTAGGAAGCTCTACTAGTTTTGAAACACATTGACTCTGCACTGGCATAACAAAAATATGATACACAATGTACATACAAACCTAGAATAAGGATGATACTGAGTAGTAGACACTCACAAAAAAAAATGTGGTAAGAAACCAGAATCGGTTGCTCATCGACGCACGACGACCCTCCAGGCTTAAAATGCTGACAAATGAGTCTATAAGGTCCGAGCCAAGCCAATTTTCTGGACCGAGAGTCTTTAGGTCTCTTTGTTTAGCATGGAGGCCAGAATATCTAATGAGAATCTCGTTGCAAAAGACAAATAAAAGACAAACTTAATCAAAATTTGGATGTGATGGTGTGTCAAATTTTGTTATATTGGTGTGACTACTACCTATCCTCTAATCTTTTATCAAAAATATACTCCGCTAAACGCTCATCTTTCACTTCTAGTGGATCCTGCAATGTGTGCGGACCCACTTTTAAATGCCTTCTTGTTGCGTTTAGTGATCAGTTTACCCTTCAAATAGGGTGAACTGAGTAGAGGACCATCTCTCCTTTCCCCAGTATTGCGCAACTTCATCGGGAATTGGCTTTCGATAGACTCAGACAAAACTTATTTACCATACCAAAACACAGCCCCCAAGTAAGGTGTTAGATTAATAGTTAGATTATACATGTTATATATATATAGAAAAGATGAAATACAAATAAACTGAATAAAATATCTTTCGATGTCCTTTAGTTGTTCCAGTCATAGATGATTTCCTGACCAATAGCAGGTTCAACGAGTGCATTGTCTGAAGCATCCAGCTGGATGCACCTTTCGTCATTATCACTTTTATATAAAGGTGATGAAGAGACCAGTAGCTCTTCTTCACGGGAGGGACTCATATGCTCATCACAACCTCATTGTTCTTTACCTTGAGCCGGGGTGACGCGTGGCTCATCGTATTGGGCTCGAGACTTACCAATGTCCCATTCCAAAAGACTCGCCAATGTTGTGCATATATTCTCTTGGACAACCATCATCTTTCTCTGCACATCCATTAATTTTGAAACATCCGCCCTCATGGAGCTAGACTGCGCCTGAAGAGCGATCACTTGTGCGCTTAAAGCACCTAACCCAACGGCTTGCTCTTCAGGTAGATTTGCGCACCCGCCCTCGCGAATGTGCGTACGCTCACGGTCCTCCCAAACCTCGCGATCGCCCGGAAAAGCTTGGGCGGTTGTATCGATCTGCATAATACAAATATATGTTAATTAATAACAAATAATCAATGGTAATATAACCAACCAAATTTGCAATATTCTCAAATGCTTACCTCACAACTTTTAGGCCAAGCTTCTCCTCCCTTTGATTTTACAAAATAAATTGTTTTTGTTACGATCCTGTCGTTCCACCTTAGCGGCGAAGGTTGGTTCAAGTCAACATAGTTGGCAGCATATGCCAACTTCTGTAGATAAAACAGTTGCATCGAAATGAACTTATTAGTATATATATATATATATATATGTGTGTGTGTGTGTGTGTGTGTGTGTGTGTGTGAAAGTAATACCAATGTACACTAAATATATTACCTGTATAAATAACAAGCATCCGGTAATGCTGCGGTGGTGGTTGTTTTAACACCTCGCAACACCATCCACAAAGTCTTTAAAACAAGTAAAAGCCCAATTCTTTTGTTGGATGGTCGCGGGTGACTTCACAACATGCAACCATGAATTACTGACGATTGGTTTTGATCGAAGAGATAACAAAACCCTGACAGAGTACAACACAAACGCTTGCCTCTGGTAGTCACTGTCAGTCTTCCTAATCAAGAATTTCGACAAGGCATTCACTGGGATATCACATTTGGCATTCACCCACTTCACCTTTAGATATTTTATCTCAATCACATCACCATTGAATTTGATCTCCTCCCCACCGTCAAAGATGCCCAGTATAGAAGTCACATCATTTGCGGTGACTTTGAATGTCGACCTATGGACATTCAACGTGCAGGTGGCTGGATCGAAGCAATCTAATAGTTGCTGCAAGAATTTTTCTTAAGCTTATGGCATTTAATATCCAACAACCCTCCGAATCTCATCTCCACGACCACTCTCCTCTTTCCCTCATCAAAATTTACAGCAAGATCGGTAAATTTCTCGGGTGTACAGCGTGTGAGTAACTTCCGTTTAGAGGCAGGCCTTCTCAGATGACTAGGACCGGGTTGTTCCGCTTTGCTTTCAAAGGCATGGATTTCATTTTCCTTCAAATAATTGAGTTTGGCTTCTTTCGTCATACTTTTCCACTTTAAAGTTAGATCTTTTCAGGTCTGCATATCAGAAACTCACTGAAATTACAATAAAAAAGTTATCAATTGCATGTTATAATGTAATGTTTGTTTAAACATATTTACTTCATGACCACTAATCTTTTCATCTGTCGCCCTCATTGTAACACATTCTTTCGCACTGTTTTAGTTTTAAACAACCACATTAATATTGCAACAATTTATATGAAAATATGTAACATTAATTTGATGATCTCATTAATTACTTACAAGTATACAAAGAAATCCTTTTGTGCCTTCTTCAAGTTGACATTTGTGTTAGCCATCTGAAAATATGTTAATATAATCAAATTTAGTCATATGAAAATGTTTTCTTATCATGATTACCCTTGATACTAATTTATAATGGATTGAACATCATCTAGTAAGATTGCTAAAATGACATACCAATGTTATGTTCTTGTATACATCTGCCCATATTATGTTATTAATCAGCTTTATGCGATGACTATTTTAGATAACGAATTAATTAGAAGTGACATATATTAACAATCTTAAATAGATGATAAACATGATGTGTACAGATTTTAAAGAATGTAAGAAACTTAGTTAATCTAGTTGCAACATATTATTCTCCAAGTTTTCTCACAATTTATCTTGTAAAAATAATCATATTAGTAAAGTTCCACCACGTAGGTAAGCTAGTTAAAAACTCTATAAATGTCTAAATCTCTATAATCATATAAAAAATACGTTGATCATGTAGCTCTCATTAAAGTAGGACTTTTCGTTTTGTTCGATTTTTTTGAGGATAACATGTACAATGATATTCATCTAGCAACAAACAAACATATGAAATAACATAGTTTCCATGAAACAAAACAACCTCATATAATATCTCCTTCCAACTATAATATTTCGTATCGATATGAAATTGGCAAAAAATGATAAACTAGTTTATAACATAGAAAGTTCCATTTGATTAAGTAAATCCAATTCAAGCTAATGATATTGAGATAAAAATTCTTGTACGAGTTCACATTCCATAAGTAAAGACTACCAACTTAGTCAATGTCGTCAAGTCTTCAATAATCAAGAGGTTTTGCCTGAAAAAAGGAGACACTTTTATAATTTTTTGCCGAGTAAGATATATATTAGAAACAAAACCACGAGGCGGGGTAGTTACAACCTATGAGATTGACATGAACAAAAAATATGTAATCTATTCACCCAGTCCTTCTCAAAATCTAAACCAAGGAATAGAACCTCCACCCAGCCTTTAAGAATACAAGTGAAGAAAAAGAAGACTTTACAAAAAGGATTCTCAATCCCCTAAAAAACCCTTCTATTCCTTTCATGCCAAATAACCGAAAATAGCATGAAGGAGACACTTTTATAATTGGGTGAAAATCCAACTTCAAACCCATGTTATGCTCTCAAATAAATTTATTCTAATCTAACTATAATAAAATATTAATCTCGTTTCTCAAGAGCAACCCACAACATTAAGACATGATCATAATCCAAAACAATGAAGTAAGGAAGCGTTACATAAAATGTCATTGTAATACAGACCAAAATCATATCACTGATTGGATCCAAAATTTTACTAGGATTTTATTGGTCTAGCGGAAAAAATAAATCTTATTATTACTTTGATTTTTAGGCGAGATGGGAAACCCCAATTAGTCATCTACAAGGATAAGAAGCTAAGTGTAGGGAAAAAGAAGTTTGGACTTTAAGAACAGAAGTAGTATTAAAATAGAAAGCTAATGGTTGGTGATATGGCTATTATCACAACAATCATAATTTACGCTAGTTGCATAAAATGAAATCATGAATCTCAAATAAGTAAAAATGAGCCTCTCGAAAATGTGTCCAATGAAACTATTTACAATATTGATTATCAATAAGTAAAAAGATAAATTTAAGTGAATTGAGACTGCCATGAAAGAACTATCATCTCATAAAAATAACTTCTCTCAACAGAAAATTCTATGCCTAACCGATAAAAATGAAAGAAATTCCATAACTCAACATCTATTCTTGTATGTCCATCAAAACAAAAGAAATTCCATAACTCAGCAGATTTTTTACCCCCCTCCCCCCTCAACTTATGAAGAACCAACGTCGATAAGTTCTGTAGATACATCTCACACTAACTTTCTCCGATGGACCAACAGTCAAATACCAATGTCAAGTATAATAGTATAATATAATGAGAGTATAAATATAAAATTATACAAAGGCGAAATGAATAATCTATGAACTCACAGATAATATCGACCAAATCTAAGTCCACTCTCATATGCTCCTAAAAATAATAAAAATCGTGCTTCTTATCTACCGCCTTAATCGAAAATGCTATTCCTATAGGATGAGTTTTGATATAACAAATCACTCAACTACTACAAACCAACGCACTCGTTCCTTAGGGGAAAACACTCTGTGATAAGTAAAAAAATAAGAATTCTGTCAATCTTAGGGTCACAATGATAGCTATAAAGAGAAGGTAAACAAAAATTAACGAAACCCTAAAAACTAACGAACCCTAAAAACTAACGAACCCTAAATCATGAAACATCCAAATCGCAACAAGAGGAAAAGGCAAATCGCAAGGAAAACCCTAAATCAGAAACATGCAAATCGCAACTAAAACCCTAAATCAGAAACATGCAAATCGCAACCAAAAACTCTAAATCAGAAACATTCAAATCTAAAAACTTCTCCAACAACATGAAGAATAATGATCTATGGTAGAAAAGCTTGAAGATTTCTCGAACTTACCGAAATAAAACCCTGCATCGTGAAAAAAGCTTAGCGAAGCGAGCTCGATCGAAGTCATTGAGGGAAGCTACTGTGTGCGACCTTGTAGTGGTGGTGGAGTCGACCTTACAGCGGTGGTGGAGTCGAGCTTGCAGCTGCGATGAAAAGAGCTCGATTGAAGACAAGATGAGAGCTCGAGAGCTCGTGTTTTCGATAGAGAAAAAACAGAGATGATCGAAGAAGGAAGAAGAGAGAGTGATGTGTTTTGTTCGAAGAAAACAGGGGAGAGAGAATGGTGACCGGTTGTAAAGAAAATGGGGGAAGTTTTAAACCAACGGCTAGGATTGTCCTGGTCAGATCCAACAACCAATATAAATCCCAGCATCAATGTCGGGAAAAATTTTCCTGGCATTAGAGTGTGCCCTGTTTAAGATACAAATGTAAAAGAATGGGTGGGTATTTAATACTTTACCCAAAAAACTACATATAAACGTGACTGCAAAATAGTCAAAATACACAATAGACTTGAAGCGTATTCTCAAGCTTTATTTTTTCCGTATATGTATATATAAGGACTTGTAATCTGTTTGTATATAATTAATCAATTCAGACAAGTTGGATTGACGTAGTTGATTAAACCTCCATACCCATACTTTAGAGATCGTGGTTCGAGTTATATTCCCCATTCTTCTTAGTATTTGTAATATAACTTTGACAAAAAAATTAATTAATTCCTAATTTATAATTAGGATTGAAGTTTAATTGCAAATTATTATCCTGCCAAAGAAAACAACTGGAATTTATTTCACAAAGAAGTATAAGTTTTTTGCAGAACTATATTCCTAGGATTTCGAATTTGCATAAATATACTTCAAGACTAATTTGTGCACCCTCTATCCCCTAACCCACATTCTCTTCATTTTTTCTCTTCTTTTTCGCTCGTTGTCCTTCTTACACATTTGCCCACACACACTCTCTCTCTCTTCATCTTCCATCTTCATCCCCCTCTCATTTTTCAGAAACCCATTTTCTCATAAGCCCATTTTTATTTTTGATTTCTTCATGCTTCTAAAAAATTAAGGTTGAGAGCTAAAATTATAATTTTATTTTTAGAATTTTGGTGAAAAATGGGTGAGAATATCGGCAAAAATTTGATGGGTTTTGTTAATTTTGGCTTTTGCCCAGATTTGAGAGAGAGAGAAACCATAGAAAGAGAATGTGCTTTGTTAATTTTAATAGATTTTGTTACTTTTTATAGGTTTTGTTAATTTTGGTGGGTTTTACTAATTTTGGGTACGAGTTTACACGATGGATACACGAGTATCGTATAGCTTTCCTATAGACTACATGATGGGTACACTAGCGTCATTTAGCTTTCCTGTAGACTACATGATGTGTACACTAGCGTCGTGTAGTCATCCTATAGATTACATGATGGCTACATGGGTATCATGTAGCCGTCCTTAAGACTACGCGATAACTGCAAGGGCATCGTGCACACTACATATATAACATATTTAATTTTATATATTTATTTAAATATAAATAAATATGGAGATAGTGTTGAAGAATAATGAATTAGCGTTTGATTTGATGTTGTGTAAGAAAGGTATTGGGGGAAGAATGAAGAAAAATAGTGGGCAATTGGTACATGATTGTAATGTAGTCATCATGTAGTGCACGCGATGGCTACGAGATCGTCGTGTAGGCATTGTATAGTATCCATGATATTTCACGATCGTCATGTAGACATCGTGTAGTGTACAGGATGGCTACATGATCGTCGTCATCACGTACCTTATACATATATTATATTTGAATTTATATATTTATTTAAATATTAATAAACATAGGTTGAGTGTTGAAGAATAATGATTTGACATTTGATTCGATGTTGTGTAAGAAAACTGTTGGGGGAAAGAATGAAGAAAAGTAGTGGATAATGAGTACACGATCATCGTGTAAGCATTGCGTACACTACACATGTAATATATTTAGTTTTATATATTTATTTAAATATAAATAAATATGGATGGTGAGTGTTGAAGAATAATGATTTGACATTTGATTTGATGTTGTGTAAGAAAAGTATTAGGAGGAATGAATAAAGAAAAAGTAGGTGGATGGTGGATCATGGGTACACGATCGCTACGCACTACACGGCGATCGTGTACCCATGACCCACCATCCACTTATTTTTTCTTTATTCATTCCTCCTAATACTTTTCTTACACAACATCAAATCAAATGTCAAATCATTTTTTTTCAACACTTAACTTCACATTTATTAATATTTAAATAAATATATAAAATCAAATATATTACATGTGTAGTGTACACGATGCCTACGTGAAAATCGTGTGCACTACACGATGACTACACTACGTTCGTGTAGGCATCCTGTACAATACATGATGGCTACACTACGATCGTGTACCCATTGCCCACTACTTTTTTTATTATTTCCACAAATACTTTTCTTACGTGACATCAAATCAAATGTCAAATCATTTTTCTTCAACATTCAACTTTCATATTTATTAATATTTAAATAAATATATTACACGTGTACACTACACGGTGCCTAGATGACAATCGTGTAGATATCGTGTACATTATACGATACCTACACTACGATCGTGTAGCCATTGTGTACACTACACAATAGGTACATCGACATCCTATAGCCATCTTGTAGACTACACGATGGGCACACGGGTCTCGTGTACCCCCATTTCTCTCGACGTTCTCTCTCGTTCTCAACATTCTCTCTCTCTCTCTCTCTCTACGCTATACGTTTTGTCTTTCTCTCTCTACGTTCCTTCTCAAAATTAAGAAAACCGACAAAAATGAACAAAATAAAAATTAACAAAACCTAAAAAAATTAACAAAACCCATTGAGGTTACAAATGTTAACAAAACCCATTAAAATTAACAAAGTCCATTTTATTGTGTTTATTTATGGAGAAAATGCGTTTCTAGGAGAGAGAAAGATGAAGAGAGAGAGAGAGTGTGTCAGTATGTAAGAAAGGGTAATGAGATAAATTTTTTTGAAAAAAATGAAGGGAGGTTGGCTACAAGTAGGAGTGTTCAACTATCGGTCTGGTAGGATTTTTGGAGGAAAACAATACTAGACTGAAAATCACGGTCCTCCTATATGGAGGATCGAACCGATCATAAATCTGAAAAATAATCGGACGGACCAGATCGAGAATTAACGGTCGGTTCGGACGGACTAAGGGATAGGGAGAGAGAGACTGAGCTAAAGGAGATGGAGAGGGACTGATATGAAGGAGAGGTAGAGGCGAGAGGGACTAACTACTGATGGAGAGGGACTGATCTGAGGGAGTGAGAGATGCGTGAGACAGTATGAGCTGAGGGAGAATGAGATGCGAGAGGAGGTGATAGAGAGATGCGAGAGGTAGTCTGAACTGAGGGACAGTGACTGAGCTGAGAGATAGGGAGATGCGACCGATCAATTTCGGTTCAGACTAAACGGTCTGGACGATTTTTTAACACTCCTAATAAGTTATGACGCACACAAATTAGTGTTGAGGGATATTTCTGTAAAATCATTTACCATGGGCATGGTTCTGCAAAAAACTCAAGAAGTATAAAAGAGCGGGTATTCGCTGTTTTAAGCGGCCTTTTTACAATCCAACTACCTGTTCATTGTTGCTCTGCTTCTCAACTTCCATCAAACCCTAGCTTCAGCTATATACCATTTTCATCCTCCTTGATCAACATCACATTGATTATTACAGTGATGGATAATCCGCGATCATCATCTGGGAATGGCGAGGATGTTGGGGGGATTCCGGATGATTTAAGGTGCAAGAGGTCAGATGGTAAACAGTGGAGGTGTACTGCCATGTCGATGCCCGATAAGACGGTTTGTGAGAAGCACTACATCCAAGCGAAGAAGAGGGCGGCTAATTCGGCAATGCGAGCGAATTTGAAGAAAGCCAAGCGGAAATCCTTAGGTGAAAGCGATACCTACTTGGAGAGTAAGAGTGACGATGATATGCCTATGGCGAGCACCAAAGTTGCAGATTATTCTCATTCTGGGAAGAAGGGTTCGAAGAGCCAGGTCCAGTATTCCCCTGAGACTCCAATTAGAAGTTTGGCCGCACGTAATTCTTCAAGGCACAACGATGATTCGCAGCGAGATTTCTCCCCGGATGAAGAAAATTGGCGGTCCTATAAGGAAGCTAATGCCGCTGCTATGGACTCATCAGGGAACATATCGCAGAAAAGCCTTGATGCTAATGCCATTACGGTGGGCTGTGTTCCGAATACACTTAGCCGATTTTTGTCACATGTTTTGTTTAATTGATGTTTCATTACATTGAAGATGAATCGTGCTGCATGACTGAATTATAAGTAACCCATACTCATTATATCTCTTCAAAAAAGGTAGTCGGGTTTCTAGGACTTCGAATATTTTGCTTTGGTCTCTGACAACGTAATGCGGCGTCTTAGAGCGTAAAGGCCGACCATAGGAACGCCTTAACCTCAACAAACTTTCTGGCCTTTTTTGTGCATCCGTTAGCTTTATCTCTGAGTTCCCCGTGAGCTTTATGCAAACTAATAGTCGATAGAGTTGCAACCATTCTGAAAGTGGGGTTCAATATATTGTAGAAGAGTTGAGTCAATGGCTGGAACCGATAAAGAATGACTGTATAAAAGTTCTTTTAGTTTGATTCTGTCTCACACTGGAGTTGTTTTTCTGTTCAATAATCATTCTCGTTTGGGAAAATCTTCCTTTTGTTTCTGGTACTGAAGCCAGCAAGTTTTCAGGAGTACTCTTCTGATGAAAGCTCAGACTCTGAGGAGATTGGTGGACAAATTTGCCATCAGTGCCGAAGGAATGAGAGAGAAGGTGTTGTCTGGTGTCTCAAATGTGATAGGAGAGGGTACTGTGGTAGCTGCATCTCTTCCCGGTGAGTTCAATTCTTGAATAGTGCCTTTCCCCCCACTTGGCAAGTGCGGTTAGGATTACAGCTGATAATTGTTAGGTATTCGGACATCCCAGTGGAAGAAATTCAGAGAATTTGTCCTGCATGTCGTGGTACTTGTAATTGCAGAGTGTGCTTGCGTGGAGGTAATTTGATAAAGGTATGCATGGATTGAAGTGCATTGTAATTGTTTAGTCTCCATTTTACAATATTTTGCAGATTATGCATACAAAGCCTCTTTATTTTTTTTATCGGTATACAGAGCCTCTTTATACTCTGACCAGTTCAGACTTTCTGAAATTTTCTTGAGTTGCAGGTAAGAATACGTCAAATTCCTGTTCTAGACAAGTTGCAATTTCTTCATAGTCTACTATCGTCAGTGCTACCCGTAGTCAAGCAAATCCATACTGAACAGTGCTCAGAAGTGGAGATGGAAAAAAAGCTTTGTGGTTAGATTCTTCTGTTCTCCCACTAGTGTTTGTAAACTTTTAATGGTTTGCTCTTTCATCCCTGCATATGACCCCACCCTTTGCTGATATATATATATATATATTCTTTTTTAGGAACCGAAATAGATCTTGCCAGGACAAAGTTGAATGCGGACGAGCAGATGTGCTGGTACAGTTGACTACTTATGACCTATTTGCACAAGATACTTGCTGGTTTATTTGTATTCTTTGTCGTAAAATATTATTTCCATGTTCTGCATGGGAGTTTTACTTTCATATGTAATAGATAAACCCGTAAATTCAATCTGGTTTTCCCTGGTAACTTGCAGTTTTCTCTCATTGAACACTTTCTTATTCTTAACTTTTCTCATGAAAGTGATCTACACATTGCAGTCCGTGGATGTTATGTTATTTTCTTGCCTAATATGATCACATTCATGTGTTGTTTTTTTTCCCAGCAATTTTTGTAGGATACCTATCATCGATTATCATCGCCATTGTGCAAATTGCATGTACGATCTGTGCCTTAGTTGCTGTCAAGATCTTCGAGCAGCATCTAATTCTAAGCGTGGAAATAAAGTTGAATTGGTGGATAATCAGATTTGTGTGAAAAGTCAAGATAAAAAGAGTGTGTATGAACAAGTAAAAGCTTCCAGACCGAAATTAAATTTATCAGATATGTTCCCCATCTGGAAAGCTAGTAACAATGGCAATATTCCATGCCCCCCAAGAGAATACGGTGGCTGTGGTTATTCATCATTAAACTTGAGTCGCATCTTTAAAATGAATTGGGTTGCAAAGCTGGTAAAAAATGTGGAGGAAATGGTTAGTGGATGTAGAATTAATGACGCAGGAACCTCAGAATATGTGGATTCAAACAATCCCAGGCTTTTTCAGTGTGCTCATCGAGAGGATAGTGATGACAATTTCCTGTATTGCCCAGCATCTCAAGACATCAAAGCTGACGGAATTGAAATTTTTAGAAAACATTGGGTGAGGGGTGAACCGATCATTGTCAAGCATGTTTTTGATAGCTCATCCACATCAAGTTGGGATCCAAAGGTTATCTGGAGAGGAATTCGGGAGACAGTAGATGAGAAACTGAAAGAAGGGAACAGAATTGTGAAGGCTATTGATTGTGTAGACTGGTCTGAGGTAAGCTTGTGTCGCAATTGTCAATGTCTGTCTGTCTTCTTCAAAATTTCTTGATTATACTCATATATTGAACAATAACTGGTTTTTTTTGTCTTCACAAAACCACATTATCAGCTTTGTGTTTTTGACTTGACTGCAGGTTAATATTGAACTCGGCCAGTTCATCAAAGGATACTTTGAGGGGATAATCCATGAAAATGGCAGGCCAGAAATATTGAAGTTGAAGGATTGGCCTTCCCCAAGTGCATCTGAAGAGTTCATCTTGTACCAGCGACCTGAATTTATCAGTAAATTGCCTTTGCTTGAGTATATCCACTCCAAATGGGGTCTTCTAAATGTTGCAGCAAAACTGCCACATTATTCTTTACAGAATGACGTTGGACCCAAGATTTTCATTTCTTATGGGACCAATGAGGAACCAGGAGGAGGTGATTCTTTGACCAATCTCAACCTCAACATGCGTGACATGGTTAGGCCTCTTGATCATCTCTGAATAAACTATTATCAGTGATGTTTCTTGTTGAGAGATACTTTCCCTTAAACACTGATAAAAGTTAGGACTTGAAGATTTCTATTTATACTTATTCCCACAATTTGCAGAGTGCCAGAAATAGAACATATATTTGATCGTTTTCAATTTGAGAAATTATGACTAGTATCTAGTATGACTAAGAGACAGTACAGTCATCGAAGATAGGGCTTCTTATTCTTAATTAGCTTATTGCCTTCAATTTCATATGCATATACAGCTGATTGAAAAATCAAGCATCATAATATCTTAGTAGCTTGTGTCAGTTTTTGTAATGAACCAGCACAAGGATCCAATATTTGCGCTTAATTTTTGAAATTCCTGGCTCATAATTAGTACCTCCAAATTTGTAATATGGGTATTAGAAGTTTTTAGAAATAGCTATATCCTTGTGATGTTTCTCTTGTAAAGTGATTCAAAGTTTGAAGAAAGTCATGTAGCAAAAAGGACTTATATCGGTTAGCTATTATTAGGTATATCTATTGGTTCATACACATGAGGTGAAGACAAGAGATTATCGGAGGGCTGATACTGAGATTTTGGTAAAATCCTTTGAGGAATCTTACATGAAAGAATCATCGGGTGATCAGCAAACATACATTGATGAGGAGAGGTCACCTGGTCTGTCAGTTGGGGGTTTTAGTGCACAGAATGGAAATGGGACAAGATTGAACTCAAATGAAGATGTCACAGTTTTGGATCCAGGAATGGAATCTACTTCAAGTGTTGAAGAGAATACTGTCAACCGGAAGTTATCAAGCAGAGATGTCTGTGGAAAGACTCAAGCGGGAGCTGTTTGGGATGTATTTCGTCGCCAGGATGCTCCCAAGTTGGCCGAGTATTTGAGAATGCATTCGAAAGAATTTGGGAAGCTTGACATATTTAAAAATGATTTTGTAAGTTTATCTGTTGGTCTTGATCATATAAGCTAATGTTTTTGAAGAGAGTAATTATTTTTATGTATGTACGGCTCAATGCTAATCTCAACTTTTGGATATTAGGTGACACGGCCTCTGTATGATGAAGCATTATTCCTCAACGTGCATCACAAGACTAGACTTAAGGAAGAATTTGGTAATGAGGAAATGGAAATTCCTTTTTAACATTAAATGCTACTGCTACATGTTTTTATCCCCGTTTCTTCTTTCTTATACCATTGTAAATTCTCTTTATCGCCTGGCAAAGTTTCTTTAATTTTTATCACATAACTAGCTTGATATTTTCCCTTGTTTTCTTTTTCTTTACTTTCTTTATCCTCCGACTGATATGCTGATTCTTCAAATTTAGTTTTTCCTTTTCCATTTCTGAAATATAGCTATGATTTTTCAACATGAAACAAATTTTGGCTCAGTTTTTGTGTTCTTATGCTAGAACTGTTGGGTGCATATGACTGCAATTCTTCCTATCAAAAAAAAAAAAAAAAAAAGAAAGACTGCGATTCAAAGTGCAGCAACCTGCTTAATGGGGAGAGAAGAACCATGTTGATGAATTTGGTTTTTCCCCTTCTTATATACCATTTTCCCTGAAACTAATACATGCAAGTCCTGCCTACTTGTACTTGTATATATTTATGCCATTGAATCAGAGTCTCTTAATACGTCCAGATTTAGCATTTTTATTAATAAATAATTTGCTATTCTATCAGGAGTAGAGCCTTGGTCGTTTGAACAGCATTTGGGGCAAGCTGTATTTATTCCTGCTGGATGCCCTTTCCAAGTCAAGAATCTTCAGGTGATTCAAACCTGTTGAGCTAGCTTCTCTTAGTAGGTTAATTTTTTTCAAAGAAACCCAATTTTCACTATGTATACTATATATTTTAATTTGGGAGTTATATGTTCAAATTGATGGATCTCAATCATGCATGTTTTAACTCACATAATATCAATTGAAACTGCCATAAGATGGTTGATTTTATTTTCTTTTAAGTGCAAAAAAAAAAAAATAGAGAAACAGAACCAAGTGAAGATGATATGGACAACCCTTTTTGTGCCAAAGATCTTTCCATTTCTGAAGCATCTGGAGTGATATCTCTTCTCTGTTTCCATTCAAGAGTTTTTATGTGTTTCGAGACCTTAAAAAATGGAGAACTTTTGTCTCTTGTTATTCTTGATAATCATGGGTCATGAGAAGGTTAGTTTCTTTTTTACCAGGAAACTATTAACACAGCAGTCATCAAGTTAAAGAATGTCTTGTCGAAATGATAATTTGACAGCTGGATTGTGGCTAAGGAACTATTGATGCAGGTAGCTCAATATGTAGAAAAGTTGAAGTTTTCATTGGGAATCTCTAAACTTTAGAGTTTAGCATTTTACATTATTCCTGGTTGACAATTCTTACCATAGCCGAAACAGTGCTTCCAATTCAACAGTCTCTTGTTTAGGAATAACTAAGATTTTTCGAAGAAACCTTTTGCAACATAAGTTTTAACCTTGAGCCATTCTCATGCGAGCTGTCTGGGACTAATCATTGGTGACTTTTGTGTAGTTCCTTAATCCTTTTAGAAACATTTTATGATTTGTTATTTATTAGGACCACATCAGGGGCAATATCCCCAGATATTAATAGGAAATGGAAGTTGATTCAGATCACAAGAGCAAAGTGCCTGAATTCAGGATGCTCGCTTTATATTAATTGTTTGATCCTTACAAACGTGTTATATATATAACTTATAAGAGCTTGTCCTGGAAGAGAATTATGCAAGCTCTGTCAGGATCAACTTTTCTACTTTCTTGAATTAAGATATTAAGTCATAAGAAACAAATCCTCATAAAAGATCTTTGTTGAAGTGTTATATTTTATTGTTTATATCGATATGGTTCCAATTTGTATGTTTTTCAGTCTACTGTTCAGTTGGGTCTTGATTTCTTATCTCCTGAAAGCCTAGGGGAGGCTGTAAGATTGGCTGAACCGATCCGATGTCTTCCCAACGACCATGAGGCAAAGCTGCAAGCATTGGAGGTGAGACAAGTGGATATATGCTTGTCTTGTCATTTTCACTTGTCTATAATGCCTGTGTAAATTGATAAACATCTTCGAATTGGTACTTGGTTTTGATGTAGGTGGGAAAGATATCACTTTATGCAGCCAGTTCAGTCATCAAAGAAGTCAAAAAATTGGTGCTCGATCCAAAGTAAGCAAATCAGAACTTTGTTACATTGTTGTTGTTGCTCTTAAAATTTTAGTCCATGTTTCTGAGGTTGATTGAAGAAATAAAAAAGAAAATTATCAGTTGAAGTTTGAACACCTGTGTTTTGTGGGGGCATGTTCTAATCGTTTCCCTGAGGCAAAATCCTAATTGCTTGGTTTCGTCTTAGGCAAGGTTGGAGCCTAAACGTGGACCTTGGTCAATGTTTAGAATCCTTATCGTCTTTAAGGACCTTATCTTATTACTAAGGACCTTATGAGCATATAATATAGATCTATCTTAGTGATTCTATTCTGACATAAAAATATTGAGGAAGGCTTTTTTTTATTTGTATTTACGGCAGGCTTGGTCCGGAGCTTGGATTTGAGGATCCAAATTTGACTGCTGTAGTTACAGAGAACTTGGAGAAGATGACTAAGCTGAGGCAGATAAGTTGCGCATAAACTTGTGGATACTGATGGATTGTTAGATATAAGTTACAATTTTTGAAGCGACACTGGTCGAATGATTTGTACGTGTAAGTGCTTGTTAATTTCTATTCATCCCAGCACACTGATTGAAGATGTCTTTTGGTTGAGTTTGGTTAAAAGCCGATTGTGAAGGGATGGTGATCTGGGAGTAAGAACTATAGATAAGGTTGATATCCTGATACTCATAGAAACTAGTTTTGAAACGCGAGTTGCAGGTACGTGAATATAAAGTTGTATACATATTATTAATACATGTACACTTATTTTTTCTTATTATGTGTTTTCATTGTGAGGAAAATCTATACTATATACTTAAAAAGTATAGAAGTTGGAGAAACATTTTTTTGACAATATTATCTTTAATTATGTGTTAAATTTCCTACACTATCCTTTTATTGTATTCATTATCCCAACTATAAGTTCTGTTTAACATTGTATTTATTATCCTAATTATTTGTGTGAATAGTTTTTTAACTATTTTATTTAAATTATCATATTTTAAAGATATTTTCTCCTAACTATTAATCTAAAATCTTGTAAGATTAATTACAAACAAAAATAAGTTTCAAATTAACTCAACGTCTTTTGTTAATATTTCTTTAGTCATTTTTTATGTTTATATTTATCTAACAAGCATTAAAAATGAAAGTGAAAAAGAAAACTTAATTAAGTAAAAGAAATCTAAAAATTTTATATCTATAACTACTCAACAAAAACTTTATTTTTATAACTATTCATCCGCACTTCTTTTTTAAATTAGTCTTATTAAGAAAAAATAAATTTACATACAATAATAATATTTAGATTATAATTAGGAATTTGAACACATTTTGTGCCAGT
This sequence comes from Datisca glomerata, assembly GCA_003255025.1. Lineage (NCBI taxonomy): Eukaryota > Viridiplantae > Streptophyta > Magnoliopsida > Cucurbitales > Datiscaceae > Datisca > Datisca glomerata. The sequence goes on from QANY01003944.1 coordinate 816,666, forward strand.
AAAATTTGACGGTTAATACAAACAGATATGTATAATTTTTTCTTTATAAAAACTTATAAGCTCACGGTAGTTATTTTGTTAAATTTTGAATAAATAGATGTTTACAGTGATGGTAATAATTAAAAATTACAAATGTGTTTATGAAATTTGTCTAATATGTAAAATAATGAATTTTACTTGATTTTAATTATAAATTATTTTTCTCTTTTATCAAATTTTTTTCCTTTCATTTACTATGGTGCGTGTTATAAAATTTGTATTAAACTTGTAGTTTAAACTTTTAAGTTTAAAATTATTTAAGTTTAACTTTAATTTATAAATTAAAATATGTTTGACTTAGTTTATTAGAATTAACTTTAAACTATAACTTATTTTAAATTGATATTTTGGTAAATAAGTGAATAATTAAATTATTTTTAATTGAAATTACTTTAGTATGATTTTAATGATATAATTTGTATTTAGCTCATTTATTTAGTATTCGTCTTTTTTCAAATTGTTAATCTAAGTGAGAATCATCCTGACCAGTTCGTTTTCTCAACCCGACCAGCGTCTCACTTGACCCGTCTCTCTGACCCGACCTTGGCTCTCACACTTGACCAACTCCTCGACCCGACTTGACCCGTGTCATGTCCCGACCCCAACCCGTGATCCGTCCTGACCCCACTCCTCGACAAGTGTTCCACCCAACCCTGGTTCCCCACCCAATCAACCCGATCTGTCTCCCTGACCCATCCTGACCCGTATCCCACCTGACTCGACCTGTTTCCCACCCGAACCCGGCTTCCTAACTCAAATCAACTCCTCGACCTGAACTCCTAACCTCGTGTCCTTGACCTGCGTTCTCGATCGACTCCCTGACCCGTGTCCCGCCCGAACTCAGGTTCCCAACCCGACACAACTCCTCTACGCGTGACCCAGACCCGACTTGACCGGTCCCCGACCCATGTCCCCCAACTCTCGACTCCCCGACCCTGACCTGAACTCGTGAAAAGCACCGCCGAAAGAATCGATGATTGCATCAACGCCATCACTCTAGTTCAAAACAACACGATTTCCTACTTTTTTTTATAGATCTGTCTTGAAGAAGAGATGTATGTTTGTGTAATTTTTAAAAAATATGAGTAATTTTGGAGATGTGAAAAAATTAAAAGAATTTAAGGTAAAAGTTATATTAGTTTAGCTTAAAACTTCATTAGTTTTAGCTTAAATAAGCTGATAGCTTATTTCAAAAAGTTGTGTCAAACAACTTTTTAAAATAATGTATTTACTTATTTAAGTTATTAGTCATAAGTTGTAACTTATAAGCTTGACCAAACATGACCTATGTATCATTATTATGTATTATGTATTATATTGTTACAATTAATCAAAGTTTCTATGATAAAATATAATGTAAAATGAGTTATTACGTATGTAACTTTTTATAAAAGATAATGCCAATTATTTAATTCATTTAATACTAAATTTAAGAATAATTTAAAAATTTTAATTATGATAAGAGGATAAAGTTGTCCATAAATATTTATACTCACTTTTATCTATAGTAAAATAAGATAAGATAAGTAATTATAGATATAGAGTTTTGAGATCGCTCAATGGATTTTTTTTTCATATTTGTTTTTAGTGTATGTTTGATTAGTGACACGTAAAAATGAGAATAACAAATATTAAACAAAAGAATATTGGGTTAATTTTAGAATTATTACTTATAATTAGTCTTTAAGATTTTAAATTGAAAATGAGATGATAATAAAAAAACATTTCATATGAATAATTATGATATAGTATAGATTAGGCGGTGTTTGGTTAATATATGGAGTGTACATAAAACATAATAAGGAGTTTATTATGTGTTTAGTTGTTAATTTTGTGTTGCTTGAAAACACGACGTGATCATCTACAGAATGGAGGCATTTGGAGGCGCAAAACATGTAGGCGAAGCTGTGATCTTGGTCAAACAAAAGAGAAAAGACCTGATGGACTAAGAATCTCATTCATTAATTACCTTTCCGTTTTCCCTTTTCTTTTTATTCTCATGAAGGGATTTCATTCATTAGAATCAATGCATTTACTATGAAGGGATTTCATACATCTGCCAGTGGACTGATGATTAATGCACTTAGCCATTGGACCAACTAAAGTCGTGTATATTGCTATCTTCGAGCTTACTTTGCTTGCCGCTATCTTCGAGCTTACTTTGTCTGTAAGCAAATTTAAGGTGACTTGAGTTTCCATTTTTTGTCGTACATCATACACTTAATCATTTCATTAGATATGTTGAACATTGGACACTTGATCTATCTCAATGCTAGTGAGAAAAGAGAGTCCGCCTCTGTCTATTAGTATGTCCATCTTTTATACACACTTAATAATATTAGGGTGAGTTTGGGAGTAATTTGCTTTAAAGTACTTTAATGTATTGGAAAATATGAGTTTAGGTTATATTTATTTGTCAAGTGTTTTTGCTTGATATTTAAAAACAATTCCACAAGAGGCATCAATCTAAATGTTTTTTTAAAACACTTCCAATTATAAATGAATATGCTTCACAATAAAGTGCTTAATGCAAAAATATATATGAAATAGTTTTTAATTAACATGTTATCATTTCATTATTTATAATGTTTCTTAATCACAAGCACTTTCAAACACATTATTAATATATTTTATTTATTTGCCAATTCACAGGGGCTATGACCCCCACTTTCAACGGCCCCAAAATATATTTGGTAACTTTACTTCAAGGCTTTTTAAAGTGATTTTTAGGCAACTAACATTTATAATAACTGATTAGATTCTTATCAAGTTTCGAAAACATTAGACTTTAATAATCTTTGTATAATTTGCAGATTTTTATAATTTATATATCATAAATGCCCTTCATCATCTCTACTACTTGTAAATGAGACTTATGGGGAGAGATATTTTTTGAATTAAACTATCCTTACATTATATAAAATTTTAAATTGATAAATTTTTTTAATATTCTTTCTATCAAAATCATATTATCCGTGTAGAGAGAATAAACCTACCCTTCAACCAAACAGGTAAAACTAAAAAGAAAAGGTAACAAAGTTCCTTTAATTTAAAATGAAGTAATTTTAGAATATTAAAATTAAAAAAAAAATACAAATCAAAACTAGTAGTTTTGGGCAAAAAATTTTCTCCCAAACTCAACCATACCCATTAACCCCTTCTTCACCCCTTCTTCTTCGTGAGGGTATTGTCGGTCCATGATATAAAAGCCTAAGAGTATCACTCTCGGCTCTGGATTTTCTTACCAATCAAACAAACTGAGGTTTACATTTAGTTCCTCGATAGTTTATTATTCAAATTTATCTCCTGATTCTGATTTTGAATGGGCGTGTTATCTCAGGCAGTTCGCTGAACAAATTGCAAACAATCAGAAACCTGTTCCTCTGGTAGCACTCACTTCACACATACTCGCAGTCACTCTCGGAGCTACCAGAAGACCTTAAATCACTAAAATATTTTTAATTTTTCTTTACAGTTTATACAAAATTCAAAAGTTTTCGAAAATTCAAATCCATATTGTTGTTAAATGAATTGGACAGGAACCTAATAAGTCAAACTGTAAGGGATTTGGAGAGTCAATATTCATAGGTGAAGAATGCAATCACCAGAAGACCATTTAGACCCTGAGCCAATGTTTTTAGAAGAAGACACAGAAACAGAAACAGATACTATGCTGGACGAACCGAGTCAGATGGTATATATATCTTCCAAAGAACTCAAAATTCGTCGTATTTTCTCAACTAAATTAACAAACCCCATTTGCTTGAATATTTTTCAGGAGGTTGAAATGGAAGAATATAGTAGTAGAAGAGCCAGTTGTGGATATTGACAGTATTAATGGGTTTGATTGAGTTTGGGAGAAATTTTTTTGCTCAAAACTATGTAGCTTTGTTGCGCGCAAGTTTTTAATTTTAATATTTCAAAAATACGTCTTTTTAAATGAAATTAATAGAAAGTTAACGATATATGAATGGAAGGTTATTTTTTTTATAGTAAATGATAAGTTCAAGGTTATAAACAACGAAAATAATAGTTCAATGTTATAAACGATAGCTGAACAGACAAAGAATTTTGGCACGGCCACGTGTGTAAAGTTAAACCAATCAGAGGAGGATACGAAAACCGTCATCGTGGCAGAACGGGAAGAATCAATTCAAAACCGTAGGTTCAATCATATGGTTATATTTGGTTAAGTAGTTAAAACCAATATGCATGATTCTAGGGGAATATCCTTGTAATCCCATGAATATGGTGAAAATTTCATAAATAAGGTGAATATTTAGTTTTGAGGAATATTTGATCAGATCTTGTAAATTCAGAAAAAGCCTATAAAATAGAGGTCAATTGTAAGCTTAATTCGATCAATACAAAACAAGCAAAGATTACCCTGAGGCACATAGCATTGTTATTCTCTATTCTCTCATTATTTTGATTATTTTTCTAGTGTGATGAATAAATCATTTACATTTGGATGATTTCATTGAGAGTTGAGAGAAAAAAGTGCGAGAACCCCCTACTAAAACACATGAAATAATGTCTAGAACCAGATCAAATGCGACCTAGAATGAGGACAACGAAACTGGAAACAAAGATTATCATGTTAATCAACCAACTCCACCAACATAGATGCTCCAAACAATTTTGACTGGGATGGAAGAGATGGAATGACAGAATATGGAGACACTGCGTAGCGCGTGGAAGACTGTGCATGATCAAGTTAACACGCTTCAGCAAAAGATGGCCCGAACACACGTGCTCAGGTCAATCAAAGGACAAACAATGAGGAGCGAGAGATCCACTTGGAGGAAAACGGACATGATAGGAGACAAGAAAATAATGTGAACAACAGATACGTGTAACAAAAGGATGGAGAAATCCAATCTCAGTACCATACGAAGGAGACTATCGGGGAAGCTCGTACCCTAGAACCATAAAAGAGGAAGCAATGGAAGAAATGTTAGAGGAAGATGACAGAGATGAAAGAATTGGGGAGTGCGGGCAAAACCAACCTCAAATCGCTTACCTGTGCTCCGCTGTGCCCCGAGATACTAGCGCCTCTCATACCCAAGAAGTTTGTAGCCCCCAAACTTCAGTGCTATGAAGGGAAAACTGATCCAATAGACCACCTCCTACGGTTCAGACAAGTGATGGCGCTGCATCAACATGAAAATGAACTGATAGGATGTTCCTGACTAGCCTTGACGGGACCGCTCTGAAATGGTATCATTCCCTCCCTATACATTCAATTACTAGATTTGCTGTTATGTCCTCCGTCTTTTTAGAATAGTATCTACTTACCGTGCAATAATGGAGGACATGAAATATCTTTTGACTATTTTTGCTAAGAGAGGAGAGTCATTATGGGAATATACCCACTAATTCAAGGACGAAATGGAAAAAATCGATAATTCTGATGATCGATTTGCCATATTGGCTTTCAAACCGGAACTGGATCCAAACTCACCCCTGTTTGAGGACTTATCCAAGGTGAAGCCTCTGTCTATGGTAGAAACCTTTTAACGGGCACATACATATATTACACTAGAAGAGGAAAATAAAAGCCTACTGAAAATAGCTGAGTAGAGGGCATGAGAATCATGGAAGCGGGAACGGAACTCTAGATCCGATAAGAAAGGGACTGACAAAACAAAAAGATATGATGAGAAAAATGACGACAAATAGGACAAAACAGAGTAATGAAGGAAGGATTCAGATGGGGTGCATCCCCGAGACAAAGTCTGCACACAGTGACAATTCCGGTAAACTATATTTTAAACTTAATCAAAGACAAACCGTGGCTAAAAAGGGGAGCTCCACAAAAGCAGTGGGCACTACACCAGAGACTACTTCAGCTCAAAGACTACATTGAGGAGCTTATCAAAGATGGATATCTCTGTGAGTTTGTAAGGAAGGAGGAGCAGAAACGGGAAGCTGAAAAAGAGGCCCAGGGCGATGATAAGCGTGACAACGGGAAACAACCTCTTCATATCGTCAACACAATCATTGCACTAACGGAGCAGGAGGGGACCACTAGGAAGGAAAGAAAGTTGTACAGTAAAAAATTGATGCTGGAGAAACGCCTGGGGAGTTCCTCAAGTGATAACGAAAATCCCCCATTAATATTTGATGACCTAGATTTGGAATATGATGGGACTCAGATAGGGTGCATCCCCTAAACAAAGTCTACACACCGTTGACAATTTCGGTAAACTATGTCTTCGACTTAATCAAAGACAAACCGTGGCTAAAAAGGCCAGCTCCACTCACAAATGAGTCACATTATGAAGATAAGGATGGGTTTTGTTATTTCCACAAAGAAGCAGGCACTACATTAGAGTCTGCTTCCAGCTCAAAGCCTACATCGAGGAGCTTGTGAAAGATGAGTATCTCTGTGAGTTTGTAAGGAAGGAGAAGCAGAAACGGAAAGTTGAGAAAGGGACTCAGGGTGATGATAAGCGTGACAATGTGAAACAACCTTTTCGTATCGTCAACATGATCATTGTGCTAATGGACTAGGAGGGGACCACTAGGAAGGAAAGAAGGTTGTACTGTAAAAAAATGATGCTGGAGAAACACTTGGGGAGTTCCTCAAGTGACAACGAGAATCCCTCACTGATATTTGGTGATCTGGATTTGGAATACGACAGGTATCATAATGATGCTCTTGTCATCTCAATACAGGTTCACAAATGCTTGCTGAGGAGAGTCCTAATTGATGATGGAAGCGCTGTCAACATTCTTATATCAGATGACCTTAGAAAAAATGTCGATGGGAGAATAAGAACTGCAAGGGACCTCACAACCAGTGATAGGCTTCGACGGAGCCATTAGCTATTCAGATTGAATTCTCATCCTCCTGGTAAATGCAAAACCCTTTAATTACATGACTGAATTCATTATCTTGAATACTTCATCTCTGTATAATGCCATCCTGGGGAGAACCTGGCTCCGCAATGAAAGTCGTACCCTCGACTTTCTATCAAGTGGTGAAGTACCTATCATCAGATGAGATCAGGACCATAAAAGGAGGCTAAGCTGCTGCTCGCATCTGTTTCACAACCGCGTTGGAATCTGCTAAGAAAAAAATTATAGAAAAAGTAGATGGCAAACAACCTGAGGGTGTGGAACAAAGAAATCACAAGAGGATGGGAAAGACGGTCTGAGATACGAGGGGAGAGAAGAAATGAAACTCGTATCCTAGAAGAAGGGGCCCAAAAGATGACAAACATTGGTGCCCGCCTCGATCAAGCAGAAAAATGATAGATTGGTGGATTTTCTACGAAGGAAGAATGATGTTTTCGCGATAATGGACATGAAATGCCTGGTATTCCCGAAGCAATCATATGTCACAAGTTCAATACGGATCCCACTGTCAAGCCAGTTAAACAATGAAAAAAAAAGCTTTACCCCAGAATGAAGTAAAGCAATAAAAGAAGAAGTAAAAAAACTTCTGAAGGCTAGTTTCAATCGAGAAATTGACTACCTGGAGTGGCTAACCAACGTGGTGATGGTACAAAAGAAGAACGCCAAATAGAGAATCTGTATGGATTTCACTGACTTGAACAAAGCCTGCACTAAGATGATTATCCTTTCCCGAGAATAGACCAAATGGTCGATGCAACTTTGGGACATGAACTTTTCAGCTTCATGGATGCTTATTCTGAAAAAATTCACGTTCAGTGTAGCTGCGGGAAAATTCCTTTGACACTTGGTGACCCACGATGGATAGAGGTTAATCCGGATTAGGTAAAAGCCATCATGGAGATGAAATCTCCTAGAAATCAGAAAGAAATATAAGGGTTAATAGAAAGACTTACGGCTCTGAACAAATTCATTTCAAGGTCAACGAACAAGTGTAAACTATTTTTCGAGAAATTAAGAAAGAACTCCATAGACAAATGGGGCGAAGAATGTCAAGAAGCTCTCAGAAGGATCAAAGAATAGTTGACGACTCCCCCGCTACTCTCAAAACTGACACCTGACGAACAACTCCTCTTATATGTTGCCATTTTAGAGGCAACTGTTAGTGTCATACTCATGAGGGAAGAAGAAAGAAAGCAAAATCTTGTATACTTTGTGAGAAAAAGTCTGGTGGCAGTTGAAACAAGTTACAAAAGGATGGAGAAGTTAGTACTAACAATTGTGACTGCTGCAAGAAAACTGAGGCCGTATTTCTAAGTACACAGTATGAAAGTCATAACAGACTCACCCGTCAAAAGTCTATTGCACTCACCAGAGGTAAGTGGGAGGATGGCGATACAGTCAATTGAGTTGAGTCAGTACGAAGTTCATTATGAGTCGAGTGTTGGGCGTAGTGCCCTCAAAGTATGTGTTTTAAAATTTTAATATGAAATTACATTTTTTTATAATTGTTATTTTGAATTATTGTTGAATAAGTTTCATATTCATTAATGAGACTATGATATTATATACGTACGAGAGAATTAATGTCATAGATAATGCATAAAATTGTTTGCAACATATTAAAGTATGTAATCTTTAATGAATGATTGCTAGTACGGTTCACTAAGCATTATGAATGCATGTGATCTAGATCCAAATCATTGATATAGATAGATATCTTAGTGAAATTACTTTATATAATAAGTTTATATATGATAGGACCGATGTATATTAATATGTTTATTAACTTACCGTTTATCATAAATTTTTAATACCCTTCAAAACCGATGATCATATACAGACCAGTCTGAGTCCTGAGTAGTCGTGAATTCCTATGCATGTCTATTAGATCTTTTGATTTACTCGTTAAGGTTTGTTTATAAAACATACTAGTGACTTTTGTTTTGAAGAATCAGTGATATGGATGACTAAAAACATGATCTTACAAGATTTAAAATTCAAGCTTTCCTAACGGATCATGTATTGATTATTTTAAGTGTTAATTCTGAAACTGAATGGTTATTGAGCTCACATTTATAATATGATTATAAATTAGCCATTCATTAGTGTATTAATGGTATTTATGGATCAAGAGGTAATTAGGAGGTAAAATGGTAATTTTGACCAACTCTAATTGATGAACATATAATTGGAGGATATAACTATAATAAATGATTATATCAACGGACTACACAAGAATACTCTATAAATACATTCAGTAATCTCTAAGAGTGAAATTCCATATTTATAGTAGAGTAATAATGAAATTAATAAATAAGATTATTTAATTTAAGAGCTTAATTAATAATATGATTTATTGGAGCTTAGGATTATGGGTCCATGTTCTTAAAGTCACCTTTGTACTACACAATCTAGGGTGTGAATATTTTAGGACATGAGAAAATGAGTGACTTACAAAATGAATTATATTTGTGGGGCATATATATAATTATGGGATAATTATGTATGATTAACTAATTGAATTATTTAACGTAATTTTCAGAAATTATCATTAAATAATAATATCGATTAATTTTGTATTAATCGATAAGTAAGACAAAAAATCTAATTATGAAATTAAATAATGTTTAATTATTATGAAATAATAATTTAAATTTTGAATCAACTAAATATGTTGTTTAAACTAATAGATAAACTAGTTGATATGGATGATTATATAAGTTAATTTTTGAATAAACCAATATCTAGATATTTATCTGGTTAAAATAAATATTAAATGTACATGAATTGCCACGTGACATGTCAGACTGCTACATGTCAATCACTGATTTTGAATCAGAGATTGACATGGACTACTGTAGTGCCACGTGGCACACTGGGGTGCCATGAAACTACAGTGCCATGAGGCACTGTGACTCCTCACGGCACACTACAGTGTCGTGTGGCATTGCAGTGTTGTACAATTGTAGTGGATCTCACTTCAATTGCACATTTATAATTAATTTATTATTTTATGTAAATACCTAAAAAATATGATATGCCATTATTTAGAAAATATATTGATATTATTCTATTAACTTCAGTGTTCTTACAACATAATTGCAATTAGGAGTGAAACTCTCTGAGATTAAAAGTTAATCAAAAAGCTTTGTGAAGAACTTTTAATTATTTTTCGATCAGAGTTTTGTATTTCAAATAATCATTCTCGAAAATCTCTAGATCTCATGTGTTGAGTAAATCTAGAGACAAAAAATATTTTTGATATATTTTACGTGCCCACACACGTCCTAGTGTATTTGAGGATTAGCTTGAAAGATTGTGGTGCGGAGCTCGAAGTCTATCATTTGTAGGATAGCAAGATCGTTGTATTGTAAGGACACTTGATTGGACCACAGGAGGTATATTTTATATCCATGTATGTCTTTGATTTAATATATAAATATATAATGAATCATATTTGAAAAAGTATTTTTAAATGAAATAGTTTTCATCTTTGAGATCTGCGATGATACAATCGTTTATTGTTTTCTAATATTTTTTAAAACACCACAAAGCCTTCCGCTGCGCGTCACCACGTATTCCAATAATTGATATCAGAACGGTCTTTATATATGTATATATTTAATGTTGTGTGGGTTTCTTACATTATTCATTATATATGTTGATATCTATGAATCAATGGATGATTATGTGCATGCATGATGATAAATCATTAATTATATGATGACTTTTGGATCAAATATTGTTTAAGCCAATTGGAGCGTATAAATTTTTGTATTTTTTATCTTGAATATCATGATGTATTAATTTCGTACTCGAGAAGATGAAGAACGCATGAGACGAACGAGGCGAAGAAAAGAGAAATAGGAATTAAGAATTTTGGCTCCGACACCGACAAAGTGGTTGCCGACTTTCCAGTGGCAGAATTGCCGCCCAAAAATTCGATGGCAATGGCGCCTGCGCCGGCACCGCCGTGAGGGACACTGGCAGTTGGCGATCATTGTGATTGCTAGAGTATATTTTACAAATTCCTGATACCGTGTTACCCTATCCGTGCTTCGCGAAAACCCTAATCATATCATTTATTTTTTAAATTTTGAATTTTGAATATTTGAAATTTTAAAGGATAGTTATCCATTTAATTTTTTAAAAATTAAAATTAATTAATTGATTGAGTTTGACCCAAGATTGATGAGTCATCAAATTACTTTTTGACTAATCAAATTCAATTAATTTTAAAAGATAATTAAAGAGATTATTTAATTAAGAAAAATAGTTCGTCCAAATTAAAAGAGTTTTGATCAAAGTTTAAAGATTATGAAGGTGGACCTTTGGTGGAGAGGGAGCTATTTTAGAAATATATATTCTTATAGTCTTCTTTGTAATTATTTTTATTATTTTTATTTTTCAAATGTTGTAATTTAAAAATACCCAATAGTCACTCGGTTCATTATTCATTTATTTATTATATTTATTTAAATAAATATTTATTGATTTGATTGATAACATGATCATGTAGTAGTCGATCACATGCCATACATGAAATAACACAGTTTTATTTAATCATGCATCTTATCAGTAAAAACATGATTGATTAAGTCTCTCCTAATATGTTTATATAAATTACTTTGGAAAATCAATTACATGTAAATTGCTAAATTTTAATTTTGGTAATCACACCACTCTAAATGCCTTAATAACCTTTAGGCTAATCAAATTTATTCAAAGAGTTTTATTAAAGTTTGATGAATGTAATTAATTGTTTTTTCTAAGTTTACCTAATTTTGACTTAGGCTCTTTAGAAGGTTAAATGAACTTAGACCGATAAGATTAGATTAATAATTAATTTTACATCATAGGTATTTTAACTAGTAATTAATTTAGAATGATTTGATTAGTTAAATAGAAACACATTAATTATAAAATAGTGAGTAAGAGAAGGTTGAAATGTCCATGTAATCTATGGTCTCCATTATTAGTATAACACTGTGAGATACAGAGATGGCCTCGAGATGGCTTTGTTTTCATCCCCTTAAGGAAGATTTCAAACTGTATCAATATCAAGATTGAACTTCTTAATAAGATAGGACTAAATGATGTAGTTTAAACTTGACCGACCCTAAGGTGGTATATTCTAAATCATCATGACATCTGAAATAATGGGTTACACGCATAAAGTCACAATTAAACTTTGTATAAATAATTTTGACTTGACCAAATTAGTGATACCTCATTGTTAAAAAAGAGAATATAAGATAATTTGTGTTTTAATTAGTAATGATGAGAATGTCTCATAAATAATTTAAAATTAATCTAACTGACCCTAAGGTGACACATTAATTGTTAGGTTGTCTTATCGTGGATTACCATATGTATGCGATGTCCCCTTATCCATATCTAGCTAAATTATAGGGCTTGGATAAGACTTCAGAATACATTTTTGTGCATTTTTAATTGACACAGACCCAATTCATCTATTAAAATAAGGATAATGCGCTGATCCAATGCAGATCCAACTTTCTATTCACTTGTGGGATCCGGGCGGTCCGGGGGTACCACCACAGCTCCTCTCTTCTCGAGAATATGTACATCCTTTATTAGTAAGTTACGTTTATAAGTTTGATATATTGCATTCATGTATCACCTTAATTTCCTAATTTCTTGATATTTATTTTAATTATATTGAATTATGTATGTTTTATTTTTCATTTATTATTATGTCTACCATGGACAACCGTATTACTGTTTTACTCGCGCTTGAAAAGATTAATGGTGATAACTTCATAAGATGGAAGTTGAATTTGAATTTGATGCTAATATGTGAGAATCATAAGTTTGTTCTTACTGAAGAATGTCCTGAGGGGCCCGCTGCCAATGCCCCTAAGAATGTTAGGGACAAGTTTGATGCTTGGATTATGTGCAACAACAAATCTAAGTGCTATATGCTTGTGAGCATGAAAACTGCCTATGAGATTATAGAATCTTTACAGGTGATGCTTGGGCAGCAGTCTGATCAAAGTCGTCATGAGGCTACTAGGAGCTACATGACTACTAAGATGAAGAAAGGTACTTCTGTGCTTGAACGTGTTTTAAACATGATCAATATAATGCATGAGGCAGAAGTACATGTGGCTATCATTGATGGATGAACTCAAGTTAGCATTATACTTGAGACATCCATACTTATTTTTCTGCATTCACCACCAACTATGTTATGAACAAGTTGAAATTCAACATGACCCAATTATTGAATGAGTTGTAGATTTTTGAGTCACTCAACAAGAGTATGATCAAAGAGGGCGGTGAAATTGTTACTGAGTAATGCCTTCTTCCATTTTTTAAGAACAACAAAAGGAAGAAGAACAATGGTAAGGACAAGAGTAAGGACAAAAGAGGAAAGAAAGTCAAAAAGTCACCCAAGGCCAAGAAGAAAAAAGGCTACATCAAACCCAAGGGAAAGTGTTTCCACTGGGAAGTTGAAGGTCACTGGAAGAGAAACTGTAGCAAGTATCTCTTCGAGCTGAAAAAGAAAGAAAAATGTGATTTACTTGTACTTGAAGCTTGTTTAGTGGAATATGATTTGTCATCATGGATATTAAATTCAGGAGCCACTAACCATGTATGTTCTTCTTTACAGATGCTTGATTCGACAAGGGAGTTAGCTGATGGCGATGTGATAATGAAGGTTGGTAGTGGTGCGCTCGTGCCAGCAAAAACATTGGGGACAATCCGTTTAAGCTTTGGAAATAATTTTCTTGTTTTGAACAATGTTTATTTTATTCCTGATTTTTCATGAAATTTTAGTTCTTTATCATTACTACATGAACAATTATTTGATATTTCTTTTATTAATAATCAATTTATTATTTTGAAGAATGGATTCAATATTTATCACGCAAAATTTTTGAAAGACAATATATGCTTAAACCTACTGAATGTGCGTTAAAGAATTCAAAATTATTTAAAGTAGAAAATCATAAAAGTAACAAACGATAAAAAATTTCTCATGATGATGACATGTATGTATATCATCTTAGGTTGAGACATATTAATCTAGATAGATTAAATCAATTAAAAAAGTATGGTGCTTTTAGAGAACTAAAATTTGGGACTCTTTTAGTTTGTGAATCTTGTCTAGCGGGTAAAATGACCAAGAGACATTTCTCTGAAAAAGGTCAAAGAGCTAAAAACCACTTGAGTTAGTACATAGTGATGTCTGTGGATCGATCAATGTGCAAGCTAGAGGTAGGTATGAGTGTTTCGTCACAATTATTGATGATTACTCTAGATATGGTTATACTTACCTAATGGATAGAACATATGAAACTTTTGTAAAGTTTAAAGACTTCAAAGCCGAAACTGAAAAGTAATTAGGTAAATCTTTGAAAACACTTCATTCCAATTGAGGTGGTGAATACTTGGATTTAGAATTTCAGGATTACCTGCTGGGGTATGGCATTCTATCTCAACTCACAACACCTAGAACGCCACATCAAAATGGTATTTTTGAAAGGAGAAACTGAACCCTATTGGATACGATTATGTCTATGATAAAGTACTCATCAATACCACTCACATTTTGGGTTAAACGGCAACTTACATTTTGAATGTAGTGCCTTATAAGTCAATAAGCAAGACACCTTTAGAGGTATTAAATGGTTCTAAATCCAGTTTGCATCATCTCCGTATATGGGGGTGTTCAACTCACATTCTTAGACCCAAGACTGGAAAGTTTGACTCAAGGTCTGAAGTGTGTATATTTGTTGGTTATGCTCTAGAGACTAGAGGTGTGTATTTTTATAGTCACAAGGATTAAAAGGTGTTTGTATAGACAAATACTACATTCCTTGAACACGACTATATGAAAAACTACAAATCTCGAAGAAAAGTAGTTCTCAAAGAATTAGCGTCTGATGAGGTCAGACCACCTCATCATTAACCGATAAATGACAAACCATATAAATCACTGTTCCTATTCAGGAAACACCGGCGCAACGTCGTAGTGGGAGGGTTGTAAGACAACCTATTTGCTATGAACTAGATGCACATGTCTCAGTATCTGACACTGATAGGGATGATCTATTAACCTTTAAATAGATGATGGATGATCCTGAAAAGGAGAAATGGCAAGATGACATGAACCAAGAAATTGAATCAAATATTCAAATTCCATTTGGGAACTTGTTGATCCACCTGAAGATGTCATGCCCATTGGATATAAATAAATCTTCAAAAAGAAAAGATATGCAGACAGGAAAGTAGAGATTTTCAAGGTACGACTAGTAGAGAAAGGCTATACACAAAGGGAATGAGTCATTTATGAAGAGACATTCTGTCCTCTAGTCACGATAAAATCCATTCGCATCCTTTTATCCATAGCCGCTAGTTTAGATTATGAAATATGACACATGGATGCCAAGATAACTTTTCTGAATGATTCTCTTGAAGAAAGCATCTATATGATGCAATCGGAAGGTTTCGAGAAAAAAGGGACATGATCAGAAATTATGCAAATTACTTAAACTCATTTATAGATTAAAGCAAACATCTAGATCTGTGAATCTTACCTTTGATGAGATTATTAAATCATATGGTTTTGATTAAAATTTTGACAAAACTAGTGTTTATAAATACATCAACGATAAAATAGTAGTTTTCTTAGTTCTTTATGTTGATGATATTCTACTCATTGGGAATGATGTAGAAACTTTGTCAAAAGTATAGAAGTGGTTAGGTGAGAAATTCCAAATGAAAGATTTGAGAGATGCGAGTTATGTTCTAGGCATCCAAATTCTAAGAGATAGAAAGAACAATCTATTAAAGTTTTCTTAAGCATCTTATATTGAAAGGTGTTGAAGAGATTCTCTATGAAAATTTTTAAGAAAGGTCAACTACCGACCATACATGAAATTGTCTTCTCTAAGGAGAAATGTTCTAAGACACCTTAGAAGGAAGATGATATGAGAAAGGTTCCTTATGCTTCAGCTGTTGGTAGTCTCATGTATGCCATGTTGCGTACGAGACAAGACATCTATTATGCAGTAGAAATTGTCAGTCGTTATCAATCAAATTCTGGTTTAGAACATTGGATTGCTGTAAAGCACATTCTCAAGTATCTCCACAGAACGAAAAGTTATATGCTTGTTTATTCAGGTGGAGACCTGAATCTCAATGAATATACTGATTCTGAATCAGGTAAGGATGGTCGAATATCGACTCTGGATCGAACACTGAGGTGATCTAACTATTATGGAGATAAAGTTAGATCCGAACCTGGCTGACCCATCTACCGAGACACTTCCTGCGAAATCCTTTGAGGGTTATGTGCAAAACATGGGGTTGAGAAAGATGCCACATTTTCTTTAGGGAAAGTGGGAGATTGTTGGGCGTAGTACCTTCAAAACATGTGTTTTGACATTTTAATATGAAACTAATGAAATTATATTTTTATTATAATTTTTCTTTTGAATTATTGTTGAATAATTTATATATAAGTATATGAAAATTCAATATTCATTAATGAGACTATGATCTTGTATAAGTACTAGGGGTGGCAACCGGGCTGGCCCTGCCTAACAGGGCCTTTCCAGGCGGTTCACGAGCCGGTTCTGGGCCGGGCCGCCGTAAATTTAGGATGGCTCGGAATGAACTGTCGAACCGGCCCGTGAATTCATGGGCCGGTTCTGGGCCCGGCCGCCGTAAATTTAGGGCGGCTCGGAATGAATTGTTGAACCGGCCCGTGAATTCACGGGCCGAGCCAGATGAAATAACCAGCCCGACCCGTTTCCCCTCCCTTTAATGTGATTTAATTCTAAAAAATACAGATGGGGAGAGTTGAACCTTGGTGGGGAATAAATGAAATGTTGAGATTAATACTAAGCTATATGAAAGTCATGTTACATTTTTATAATTATTTTATTTTATTACTTTAAAATCTTAATAGAAAAACTTGTAATAATAAGTAAAATAATTATTTTGTTTATTAAATTCATAAACTAGGGATATTTATATTCACGTAAAATCTAAAAATATAATAAATAATTAATAACTAATTTATAATTCATGTTCATTAACAGAACAAAAAATATTAAGAATATTAAACCAATACTTTTTAAAGTTTTCATGAATCTAATTTTTCATTGAATAAAATATTCATTTAAATGAAAAATATTATTTTTTATTTAATTAAATGCGTTGATCTCAAAAGTTATTATTTAAAGTTTCGATAAAATATGTTAAAAGACAATAAGAGTATATTTTAAACAATTAATTTAACAAAAGTTGTCTTGGTCTATTGGTAAAGATTGTGATTTATATTGGGGAGGTTAAGAGTTCAAACTTCATTACATGCATTATTGTTCAATTTTTTAGAAACAAAAAGATTCACGGGCCGAACCTGGCCCGCGGGCCTTAATCGACCCGGTACTGTTCATGACCGGGCCGGGCCAGGCCGGATTATGGCGGGCCGTTTCAGCCGGTTTCGTTGACCAAACCGGCCCGGTTGCCACTTCTAATAAGTATGAGAGGATTAAAGTCATACAAATGAATAAAATTGTCAGCAACATATTAAAGTTTGAAATCATTAATGAATAGTTGTTTGTACGGTTCACTAAACATTATGAATGCATGTGATCTAGATTTGGATCATTGATGTGGATAGACATCTTAGTGAATGTACTTTTTATAATAAGATTATATATGACAGGACCGATGTTGATTTATATTTTATTAACTTACCGTTTATCATAAGGATTTAATACATATCAAAACTGATGATCATATGTAGATTAGTCTAAATCCTGAGTAGTCATGAACTCCTATGCAAGTCTACTAGATCTTTTGATTCACTCGTTAATGTTTGCTTATAAAACAGGCTAGTGATTTTTGTTTTGGAGATTCAGTGATATGGATGACTGAGAACATGATCTTACAAGATTTGTAATCCAAGTTTTTTTTACGGATCGTATATTTGTTCCCTTAAGTATTAATTCTGGAACTGAATGCTTATTGAGCTCAAATTTAATATAATTATAAATTAGCCATTCACCAGTGAATTAATGATACTTAAGGATCAATAAGTAATTAGAAGGGTAAAATGATAATTTTGACCAGCTTTAATTCACGAACCAATAATTAGAGTACAAAATTACATGAAATGATTATATTAAAGGAATACATGAGAATACTCTATAAATACATTCTATAATATCTAAGAATGCAATTCCATATATATAGTGGAGTAATAATGGAGTTAATAAATAAGATTATTTAATTAATAATATGGTTTATTAGAGCTTATGATTATGAATCCATGATCCCCAAGTCATATCTGTACTACACAGTCTAGGGGTGTGAATATTTCAGGACATAAGAAAATGATTGACTTGCAAAATGAATTATATTTCTAGGACAAGTATATAATTATGAGATAATTATGTATGATTAATTAATATAATTTTCAAAAATTATAATTAAATAATAATATCAATTAATTTTGTGTTAATCAATAAGTAAGATAAAATATCTAATTTATGAAATTAGATAATGTTTAATTATTATGAGATAATAATTCAAATTTTGAAATCAATTAAATCTGTTGTTTGAACTAACAGATAAATTAGTTGATAGGGATGATCATATAAGTTAATTTTAAAATTAACCAATATCTAGATATTTATCTAACTAAAATAAATAATAAATTTACAGAAATTATCACGTGGTATGTTGGACTGCCGTACGTCAATCACTGATTTTGAATCAAAGATTAATGTGGACTACTGTAGTGTCACATGGCACTACAGTGGGACGTGGCCCACTATAGTGCCGTGAAACTACAGTGCCATGAGGCACTGTTACTCCTCACAGCATACTGCAATGTTGTACAATTACAGTGGGTGCCACTTCATTTGCATATTTATAATTAATTTATTATAGTATGTAAATCCCTAAAACATCTGATATGTCATTATCTAGAAAATACGTTGATATTATTCTATTAGGTTCAGTATGCTAACAACACAGTTGCATTCTGGGATGAGACTCTCTGAGATTAAAAGTTACTAAGAAAGTTATGTGAAGATCTTTTAATTGTTTTTCGATTAGAGTTTTGTGACACAAATTAATCATTTTTGAAAATCTATAGATCTCATGTGCTGAGTACATCTAGATACAAAAAAGTGTTCTTGATATATTCTACGTGCCTACACACGTCCTAGTGTGTTTAAGGATTGACTTGAAAGATCGTTGTGTAGATCTCGAAGTCTATCGTTTGTTGGATAGTAAGATCGTTGTATTGCAAGGACGCTTGATTGGACTACGAGAGGTATATTTTATATAATTGTATGTTTTTATTTAATATATGAATATATAATAGATCCAATTCGAAAAAAATATATTTTTCAATTAAAAAGTTTTCATCTTTGAGATCTGCAACGATACAATTGTTCATCATTTTATAATTTTTTTAAAACACCACCACGCCTTTTGCACCGCATCATCACAGATTCCAACACCGAGAAGCTCCATCAAAGGGCAAGTACATGTGGATTTTGTAGCAGACTTTATGGGAGATAAACTTGACCACGAATCCCAAAACAAAGCAGAGAATGGATCCTAGAAGTTATATATGGATGGCGCTTCAAACAACAAGGGGGCCGTAGCAGGAGTAGTGGTGCAAACTCCATTTGGGGAAACACTGGAACACTATATGTCCTTCGGATTTCATACGTCAAATAACAAAGTAGAATACGAAGCGTTGATTGTAGGAATATCATTACTACGGGAATATGAGGTAACAAATGTAAAAATATGATGTGATTCTATGTTAATCGTGAAACAGATTACAAGAGAGTATGTGGCGAAGGATGAAAGAATGATAAACTATCTACAACAAGCGAAGGACTTACTGAGCCTGTTGAAAAGTTATGAAATCAAACAGATCCTGAGAACGAACACGCTGACACATTGGAAAATCTGGGGTCGTCATTGCAATTCCCGTACAAGAGAAATGTGCCAGTGGAGTTTCTAAAAAAAAATTAAGTGTTTTTCTAGAAATCGAAAGGAAACCTAGCTGGCAAGACGACATAATCCATTACCTGGAGAAAGAGGCACTACCAGAAGACAAGCTCGTCGCGAGAAAAGTTCAACAACAAAGCGCCAGGTAGTCTTTGATAAATGGATTGCTACATAAAAAGTCATTTACAAGACCATACTTAAAGTGTTTGAAGGATAAAGAAGCCCGGTACGTGCTAGCCGAAATTCACGAAGGGATATGCAGAATCACACTGGAGGAAGATCGTTGGTGCATTAAGTCTTGAACGAAGGATATTATTGGCCCGAGATGCAACAAGATGCCAAATACTACGTGAGGAGTTGTGATAAATGCCAGTGTTTTGCTCCAAGCACCAAGATTGCCCTCGACAAACTGAATATGGTGGCAAGACTGTGGCCGTTCATATGACATTGTTGGCCTGCTTCCAATGGCACCAGCCTAGAAATTCTTCTTGTTAGTTGCTACATAATATTTTACCAAATGAATCGAAGTTGAAGATTTTACGAGAATTCAAGAAGAGGAAGTGAAAGATTCCTGCAGAAGAATATAATATGCAGATTCGGGATGCCTAAGACACTCGTTTCAGACAAAAGATTTCAGTTCATAGGAAGAATAGTAAAAACTTTCTGCGAAGGGTTAAGTATCACTTATCGATTCTCTACTCCGTACTACTTGCAGTGGAACAGACAAACAAAAAGGTCAAATCGAATCATACTTGACAACAAGAAGAAACACTTGGAGCCAGAAAAAGGGAAGTGGGTAGAAGAATTACCAACAATGTTATAGGCGTTCATGACCACTCCTAGAGAAGCAACAAGAGAAACACCATCCACTCTAGCATTCAATACAGAAGCTGTGATTCCTGTTGAGATTGGAAGTCTGACTATGAGATCAACACTGAATGAACAACATAATGAAGAACTCCGCAAAGGAAATCTTGATCAACTATAAGAATGGAGAGAAACGCTCTAATCTGAATGGCTCTTTACGATCATAAAAGAAAATCTTACATGCTCTAATCTGAATGGCTCTTTACGATCATAAAAGAAAATCTTACATGTTCCTTATTTATTAATCATATTATTATTGTTGTATGCCATGTGTGGTTGCATATCTGTACAAGTGGCCAAAAAGTAGGAGGTCCAGCCAATTAAGCCCATTAGCCTAGAGGCAGAGATGTAGTAATCATAAAGAAACAACTCGTTATCGGCAACGGGCCGTCAGAAGATCACTTAGAGGACCACATCACGCGTTTCTAAGAATTACATGTGAGCAACAAATCATCATCATCATTACACTCCAACTAATAAAACTTCATTAAGTGTAATGAAGAAAAATGAACATGGAAAGAATTTTGGCACGACCACGTGTGTAAAGTTGAGCCAATCATAGGAGGATACGAAGACCGCCGTCGTGAAAGTACGAGGAGAATCAAATAAAAAATTTAAGTTCGATCGTATGGTTATATTTGGTTAAGTATCTAAAACCAATATGCATGAATCTGGGGGAATATCCTTGTAATTCCATGAATATGGTGAAAATTCTATAAATAAGGTGAATATTCAGTTTTTAGGATATTTGATTAGGTCTTGTAAATTTGAAAAAAAACCTATAAATAGAGGTCAATTGTAAGCTTAATTTAATCAATACAAACCAAGCAAAGATTACCCAGAGCATTGTTATTCTCTCTTCTCTCATTATTCTAATTATTTTTCTAGTGTGAGAAAAAATTCCTTTACAACAACTTGATAGTTTGAAAGACTGATTTATAATTTTTTCAAGAAAAAAATATAGATAATATCCACAAAATCATGAGTAACAGAACTTGTAGAGAGTTATCATGCCCCAACAATAACTTGAAGTTGGATAGACAATGTGAATTGGTGAACTTGAACTTGACCTGCTCAAAGATGATTTGCGACATCCTTAATGGACGCGTAGGTGCCTAATGCTGCTACGCAAACTGCCATCATTAGAATTAGACATATAATGGCCTGTTCAATTCCAAAATGCTTACTTTGACAAAAAAAAGATTCCAAAATGCTTATATTTTCCAGATATCTTCAAATAGCAAATGCACGGGAATATGATTGATGATGAAACATCAAGCACTGCGCCAACGAAGGACATTGCTACCCCAAAGTAAGGAAAAGCCAATGCAACCACCATTGTGCTGTCTAGTAATAGTGTTCTTATCAACACATACTTGGCTTTAAAGTCTAAGTAATTGTGCATGCGGCGGCTCTCAATTGCATCTGCCAATGGAGTGATGATTAACGCGTACTTAGCCATTGGATCAACTAAAGTAGTGTATATGGCAATCTTCGAGCTTATCTTGTCTGCGGGCAGGTTTAAGCCTTTAAGGTGACTTGGGCCTTTGCATTTTCCCCGAACATCAAATATATCCAAGGATTGCCATTGCGACGTAGCTTAGAGTACTCATTCCAAAGCTAATAAACGAAACCTATACGCAGCAGTAAAGGAAATTAATTTTTTTGTTAAATTAAAAAAAATACAACACACATATTGAGAATTGATCTTTTCCCAATCCACAATTATTATTGACGGGGGTAAGTAAAATATGCATTAAAAGTTTTCATGATAGTAAAAATTTAGTCCCACAAATTAAAGAGAACTTTTACCTTGGAGAATTGACGTTTATATTCCATGGATGAGTATAATGTTGGAAAAACTGGATGAGCTCCATAACAGAATGCATATAAGCTCAACACGGCTGGATTAGAATCCAAACACCTTTGTTGAAGGTAAATCACTATTAAGATTACAATAGTGAAGAAAACCTTGGAGAGATTGTACAGAAGAGAAGAGAGAAGATGAAGGAGGAAGAAGATCAAGAAAGGAAAAAGATCAAGAAAGGAAGAAGACCTAGTAGAGAAAGATTCTTCCTTATCATTAAAGCAACAGAAGAACTAAACATATACTAGAAGCAAACCTCTCGCTAGATAGAGAGGAAAGGACCAAAACACCCCTAATAGACAACTAACAGAAATGTAAAATATTTGCAATTAACTCTTTATGTTAACACTACCCCTCAAACTTGTCCTTCACAACAACAACAAATCTGCTAGTTGTTGTTGTGAGGCTCATGTTTGACAATGAGGTCTTTTCTGACCACTCTTTCCCGAATGAAGTGAAAGTCTATCTCCATGTGTTTTGTTCGAGCATGAAGAACATGGTTAGAGGCTAAAGAGATGGCAGACGTATTATCACAGTACCATGTTAGAGCTTGAGATTGATAGACATGCAAATCTTTAAGGATCTGTCTAACCCAGCTTAATTCTGCAGCCGTGTTAACCAAAGCCTTATATTCGACTTCTGTAGATGACCGAACCACAATTGCTTATTTTTTTGCACTCCATGAGATAGCATTTTGTCTGAGAAAAATAACAAAGCCAGAGGTTGATCTCCTATCAGAAGGATCACCAGCCCAATCTACATCACTAAAAGCCTACAAATTAAGAGAGTCAGGTTTAAATAGAAGACCATGATCAATAGTAGTAATAATATATCTCAATATACGTTTAACAACAACAAAGTGAGTAGTAGTGGGTGAGTGCATGAACTGACACACTCTATTTACTACAAAGTTTGTATCAGGATAAGTGAAGGTTAAATACGTGCAAAGGCCCTACAAGACTTATATATAAGGTGACATCAGATAGAGGGAATCCCGTATGACTATAGGGAAGAGACTTGGAAGAGTAGGGAGACTGACATGGTTTGGCATTAAGCATGCCAGCCTTCAAAAGTAAGTCTCTAGCATACCTAAGCTGGTTGATGAAGATACCACTAGATTTTCTAGTGATATCTAAGCCTAAAAAGTACTTGAGAGTACCAAGATATATCATATCAAAAGAACTTTGCAATTAAGAAACAAGTTGATCAATAAAGACAATACTTGTGCCACTAATGATAAAGTCATCAACATACAATAAAACATAAGTAAGAAAAGTACAAGTAGCATAGACAAAGAGAAAGTTATCAGCATGGGAAGCAGAAAATCCAAGAGAAAGAAGATGAGTAGTGACATCTCAAATAGACCCTTGGAGTCTACTTTAAATCATACAAAGACTTGTGTAACTTACACACAAAATCAGGGGGTTGGTTATCTACAAATCCTTGAGGTTGACACATGTAAACCTCCTCACCTAAAGATCCATGTGAAAGGGCATTCTTGACATCAAGTTGCCTTAAAAGCCAGTTATAGGTAGCATATAAGGAAAATAGAATCAAAACAGTAGGTCTTTTAATCGCAGGACTAAAAGTCTCATCATAGTCCAACCTAGCCTGTTGGTGATAGCCCTTGGCAACCAATCTAGCTTTATATCTAGAAATGGTGCCATCAGGGTTGTATTTGAGTTTATAGACCCATTTACAACCCACTAAGTTTTTATTGGGAGGCAAGGAAACAAGAGTCCAAGTTTTTTTAGATTGAAGAACATCATATTCAATTTGCATTGCTTGTATCCATTCAGGAATTTTAAAAGCAGTAGTAAAACATGTTAGTTCAAAAGGTAAAGAAACATGTAATGGACTAGAAGCAACCAAAGCTTTTCTTTTAGAAATTTCAGATTTAGATATGGTTTGCATAGGATGGATAGATTTTGTATAAGTGTGTATAGATGCTGTACTGATATTAGAATCATGCTGAGTAGAAACAAGCAAATCAATAGATATGGCAACAGAAATATCTGGAAATGATGAGCATGATGCACAACATGATTATCAGAATGAAGGTTTGTAGTGTGATGGATATCAGTGTCTAAAACAGTAGGTAAATGTGACTGAGAAAAAGAAGTATGACCATGAGTATGCTGCACAGTAGAACGAATCAGAAGAGAAGTACTAGAAGGAGCTAACTCAGTAACAACATATTCGAGGACATGAGAGTGCAAACCAGAATTGAGAATAGAAGGTGCTTCAGTATGTGTAGAAACTAAATTATCAGCACTAGTATTTATATTAGCACTAGAAACAGCAACACTAATACTTCTGTCAGACAAAAAACCATTAGAATGATCTAAATTATTCACATTATCAACATAACTAGAACCAGCAGGATGTACAGTAGCAGAGGAGTCTCCCTGAACATGAACAATATGTTGGGGGTTATGCCCTCAAGGCATGTGTATTGACATTTTAATATGAAATTTAATGAAATTACATTTTTCTTATAATTTTTCTTTTAAATTATTGTTGAATAATTTATATAAATATCTAAAAATTTCATATTTATTAACGAGACTATGATCTTGTATTACTACGAGATGATTAAGATAATAGATAATGAATAAAAATGTCAGCAACATATTAAAGTATGAAATCTTTAATGAATGATTGCTAGTACGGTTCACTAAGCATTATGAATGCATGTGATCTAGATCCGGATAATTGATGTGGATAAATTTTTTTACTTTATATAATAAGATTATTTATGACATGACCGAGACAAATTAATATCTTTATTAACATACCCCAAGACTGGTATCTCAGATTCAACCTAACAATCATAATCAGATTCGATTGCCCACTCAATCCTAAGACTACGAATAACATTATGAACTATTTTAGAAGAGTTTGTCTGGAAGACGCATCTGTCTTTACTCTTCTTACGTTGATAATAGTTCTAGGACTTGAGAAAATTATAAGCACATTTAATTAAAGGAAAAGCTTTTATTTATTCATTAAATTCAGTAATATAAAATGTTTGAGAAAGAACTAAATACTCTTAAAAAGTTATTACACACTATTTTATGGACATAATTCCAACAATATCCTACTTGGACTTAAGTAGGCGTGTACAATCTCGTATCCCCATGTCCTCCAGATGACCATAAAAAATTTTACTACTTAAAGACTTAGTGAATGGATCTGTCAGGTTGTTGACCGTCGATATGTGTGTTACTACAACATCTCCACGCAGAACAATCTTTCTAATCAGGTGATACTTATGCTCTATGTGTTTGGATTTTTTGTGGCTCATCTGTTTCTTTGAGTTTACTACAACCCCACTGTTATCACAATAAAATGTCATGAGCTTGTTAGCTTCTGGAACAACTTTCAGAGTCTTCAAGAACTTTCTAAGTCATATAACCTCCTTAGCAGCTTCACAAGCTGCCACATATTCAGCTTCCATAGTAAAATCAACAATGTAAGATTGATTCATAATTCTCCATACAACTACTCCATCGTTCAAGATGAACACCGATCCTGAAGTGGATCTCCTAGAATCCTTGTTTGCTTGGAAATCAGAATTAATATATCCATCATATTTAGGTCAATACCTGAATACACAAGCATGTAGTTCCTTGTTCTTCTCAGATAGTTAAGGATATGCTTGACATCATTCCAATGCTCGATTCCAGGATTAGATTGGACATGATTCACCAAGCTCATGGCATAGCAAATGTCTGGCCTAATGCAAAGCATCACGTACATGAGACTTCCTACGACTGAGGCATAGAGAATCTTTCTCATGTCTTCTTCTTCTTGAGGAGTCTTAGGAGACTACTCCTTGGAGAGGCTGACTCTATGTCTGAAAGGAAGATATCCCTTCTTGGAGTCTTGCATACTAAAATGATCCATCACCTTATCAATATAAAATGTTTGAAACAGTTTCAATTATCTATTCTTCCTATCTCGATAAATCTGAATACCTAAGACAAATGCTGCTTCTCCAAGATCCTTCATATCATATTGCTTTGCAAGCCAAATCTTGACATCAGATAATTTTTCTACATCATTCCCAATGAGTAGGATATCGTCTACGTACAAGACTAGAAAAACCACTTTTCCTTCATGTATCAGCTTATACACACAGGGTTCATACACTAACTATTAAAAACTAAAGTTCTTGACAGTTTCATCAAATCTAAAATTTCACGACCATGATGCTTGCTTAAGTCCACAAATGAACTTCAACAGTTCACAAACCTTGCGCTTTTGACCTTTTTCCATGAATCCATCTAGTTGAGCCATATAAATATACTCTTCAAGATTGTCATTCAAAAAGTAGTCTTGACGTCCATCTGCCATATTTCATAATGGAGGGCACCAACAATGGACAAAAGAATTCGGATGGATTTAAGCATGACTACCGGTTAGAAGGTATCCTCATAGTCTGTACCTTCCTTTTAGGTATAGCCCTTGACTACTAGCTTAGCTTTGAATGTCTCCACATCCCCTTCTGGACCTCTCTTTTTCTTATAAATTCATTTACATCCTGTGGGTTTTACCTCTTCAGGAGGACCTACAAGTTTCCAGACTTCGTTCAAGTACATCGATTGTATCTAAACGTTCATGGCTTCTTGCCATAGATTTGCTTTAGGACCAACCATGGCCTGAGAGTAGGAGATAGGTTCATAATGATCCTTATCTGAGACTGTTGTTAAGGAATCTCCATAAGACATATACATATCAGGCTATCTCATAACCCTCCCACTACGTCGAGGCCCATAGGCTCTTGCCCCTGTTGTTGTTCTTTCATTATTGAATCAGAAATAGTTCCTGATTGAGGAGTCGATGTCCTCCCACTAAATAATTCCTGTAGCACAAGAATTCTTCTCGACATCACACTTCTTATATAGTATTCCTCAAGAAAATGTGCATTCGTGGTAACAAATGTTTCTTGTCAGTTGGACTATAAAAGATGTATCTCTTCGTTCCCTTGAGATATCCTACAAATATGTATAATTCTGATTGACTGGAAAACTTACCTATCTTCAGTTTCAGAACATGTGTTGGGCACCCCCATATTCTAAGGTGGTTAACCGACGACTTTTATCCATTCTATCTTTTATATGGCGTGCCAGGCACCATCTTTGACGAAACTTGGTTCAGAATGTATACTATTGTTTCCAAGGCATATCCCTAGAATGAATCTAGGAGAAATGGATAACTCATCATAAATCTAACCATATCCATCAGAGTTCGATTACTTCTATCTAACACACCTGGAGTGCCAGGTGCTATAAGTTAAGAAAGAATACCATCTTCCTTAAGAAAGTCTTCAAACTCTCCTAGTAAGTACTCTCCACCACGATCAGATCATAGTGTTTTGATTTGTTTCTCTAATTGCTTCTCAACCATAGACTTACACTCTTTGAACTTTTCAAAGGTTTCAGACTTTTGGCGTATTAGATAAACATGACCAAAATATGAGTAGTCATCAGTGAAGGTTATGAAGTATTCATAACCTCCTCTTGCTTGGACATTCAATGGCCCACATACATCACATGTATGAGTCTGAGGCATTGAGTGACTCTTTTACCATTTGCTGAAAAGGGTCTTTTGGTTATTTTACCTTCTATACATGATTCACATGTGGGTAGTGATCCCACACTTAAAGTTTGCAAAGAATTATCATTTACAAGTCTTTTAATCCTATCCTGGCTAATATGCCCAAGGCGTAAGTGCCACAACTAGGTTAGATTAGTTGAGTCTGACTTCAACTTTTTACTATCCCTTTGTGATTCAACATTCACGTCAGTGTCACATATCATTGCAACTATTGATTTTACGTAAAATAATTTATTTATCAAACGTGCAGTAGTTTTTAAGCAGTCATTTCTAAAAGTACCAATATCTTTATGAATGAATTTCAAATTGAATCCTTGCTCAACTAAACTAGTTACTGAAATAAGGTTCTTCTGAAAAATCAGGATATAATAAACATTACGTAAAACCATAAAACTATTATTAAATGACAATTTAATAGTTCTCATAAATACAACCGATACTAGTGCTCCATTTTCCCAACGGAAGCTGAACTCGCCCTCGTCAAGCTTCTGATTTTCCTGAACCCTTGTAGGGGACAACATATATGGTTAGTGGCTGCATAGTCTACAATCTAAGAAAAAGTAGGTTCAACCATATAACAGGCCTCAGTAACAAGTACTACACCTTTAGATCTCAACTCCTTGTGATAGTCTGGGCAGTTACGTTTCCAATGACCAGTGGCTCCACAATGATGACACTTGTCTTTTGACTTATACGCTTTTGTAGTGCCCTTACCCTTCACAGCTTTTAAGTTTTGCTTCTTAGCCTTTTGGGACCACTTCTAAGTTTCTTTTTGGCGTCAGAGGTGGAAGACTTGCTTTCAGTAAATTTTTCCTTCCCAGTCTTCGTCTTGCCTTTAGAAATAGCGTTTCAGCAGCTTGCAGTTCCTTCATCATCTCAGGATGTGAGTACCTCAACTTATATATGACATGACCGATGTGAATTAATATCTTTATTAACATACCGTATATCATATAGATTTAATACACATCAATCTAATGATCACATGTAGATCAATCTGAATCTTGAGTAGTCATGAAATCCTATACATGTTTACTGGATCTTTTGATTCATTCGTTAATGTTTGTTTGTAAAATAAGCTAGTGATTTTTATTTTGGATATTCAGTGATATGTATGACTGAGAACATGATCTTATAAGATTTAGATCTAAGATTTTCTTGGATCGCATATTGATTCCCTTAAGTATTAATTTTGGAACTGAATTCTTATTGAACTAAAATTTATAATACGATTATAAATTAGCCATTCACTAGTGAATTAATGGTACTTAAGGATCAAGAGGTAATTATAAGGGTAAAATGGTAATTTTGACCAGCTCTAATTTACGAACCAATAATTGGTGGACATAACTATATGAAATGATTATGTCAGTTGACTACATGAGAATATTCTGTAAATACATTCTATAATCTTTAAGAGTGCAATTTCATATTTATAGTGGAGCGATAATGAAATTAATAAATAAAATTATTTAATTAAAAATCTGGTTTATTGGAGCTTAGGATTATAGGTTCATGGCCCCCAAGTCACATTTATACTACGTTGTCTAGGGTGTGATTATTTCAGGACATTAAAAAAGGACTGACTTGCAAAAGGAATTTTTATTCTAGGGCAAGTACATAATCATGAGATAATTATGTGTAATTAATTAATTAAGAATTAATTAACTAAATTATTTATATATATTTTAGAAATTACTTATATATAAATGAATATATCGATTAATTTTTTAATTATCGATAAGAGACAGAATATCTAATTTAAAAAATTAGATAATTATAAATTATTATTAGATATTAACTTGAATCAAATAAATCTGTTATTTGTGAACTAACAAGGGATAATCAGATATGTTAGTTTTGAATTAACTGATATTTAGATATTTATCTGAATAAAATAAATATTTAATTCTTAGTAATTGTCGCATGTCAATCACTTTTTGGGAATCAGATATTGACATGAACTACTATACTGCCACATGACACTGCAGTAGTGGGGTGCAATATTATAGTGTCGTGGCACACAATGCAGTGATGCACTGTGATAGCTCACGGCAACTGCAGTGCCGTGTGGCACTGCAGTTGTGCACAAATTACAGTAGATCCCACTGCAATGGTAATTTGGAAATTAAATATTAATTTCAGTTTATCTCTAAAATCCGATATGCCATTATCTAGAAAATATATAGATATTATTCTATTGGCCTTAGTGTTGGGAGAGCGTGAAAAACACAATTGCTATCATGGTGAATTTTCTCTGTGATTAACAAGTTAATAAAAAAGTTTTGTGAAAATAATCATCATATTCTCTCAAAGGATTGTCTCACAAAAATTAATCATTCTCAGTAAATCTCTAGATTTTATCTGTTGAGTACATCAAGAGACAGAAAAAGTGTCTTTGACTATTTCACGTGCCCACACACGTCCTAGTACGCTTTGAGGATTAGCTTGGAAGATCTTGGTGTGGATCTCGAAGTCCGTTGTTCGTGGGAATGCATTACCGTTAGTTTGCGAGGACGCTCAATATAGACTACAAGAGGTATATGATTCCTATTCATATATGTTTCAGATTTAATATATAAATATATAATGAATCCTAATTGAAAATAGTTTTCAATAAAAGTGTTTAATTTAGAAACCGTTGCGTCACACTTATTTTCTTTTATAAAAAAATATTTATTTTTAATAAATTTTTATAAGCCACCACGCCTCATCCACATGAGCGTCGCGTTTTCCAACAATGTAGGGCCAATAAAAGGGAGAAAATAATCTTACTTGGCAGTAGAATTATTAAAAGCAAGGTTATGAGATGTAGTGTGCACATTCTATGTAGTAGAAACAAAAGGGAAGCACTGTTCTTAAAAAAAGAACATGTCTAGAAGTATAACACCTTTTAGAGCCAAGATCATAGCATATAAAGCTTTTTTTATCACTAGCATAGCCTAAGAAAACACACTGAACAAATTTATGACATAATTTATTTTTCATGTAGGGCCATAAGCTAGGATAACAAGCACAACCTAGAACCCTAAGATGTTTATAATCAGACAATTTGCCAAATAACTTTTCAAATGTGAAGCATTATGTAAAACAGTGCCTAGACATACGATTAATCAGATAAATAGATGCTGCAAAGGCAAAGTTCCAAAAAGATGGGGGAATGAAGGCATAGTGCATC
This sequence comes from Datisca glomerata, assembly GCA_003255025.1. Classification (NCBI taxonomy): domain Eukaryota; kingdom Viridiplantae; phylum Streptophyta; class Magnoliopsida; order Cucurbitales; family Datiscaceae; genus Datisca; species Datisca glomerata. Next base: position 848,117 of record QANY01003944.1, read on the forward strand.
ATGGTGAGACCAGTCTCAACCAAATGTCTGTGTTTCCTTTCAGCAACTCCATTTTGCTGAGGGTGTAAGGACAAGTCCGTTGATGCATAATACCATTATAATGTAAAAAGGATTGAAATTGGAAACTAGTGTACTCTCCACCCCTATCTGTCCGGAATGCTTTAATTTGGTTGAGAACATGTTCTTAACAAGGCCTTTTAACCTCTTAAAGACAGTAAACACATATGATTTGTGAGCTATAGGAAAGAACCAAGTGTACCTAGACATATCATCAATAAATATAACATAAAACTTATGTTTAAGTAAGGAAGCAACATGGGAAAGCCCTGACACATCAATGTGAATAAGAGCTAAAGGAGATGAAGAAACAAATTCAAATAGAGCAAAATATATTCTAGTAATCTTATTCTCAATACAATTAATACATATACATTTGTCAACATTGGAAGAAGTACATGGTAAATGTGCTTTATTTAAATTTTATCTAATAATAGAGTGTGTCGGATGCCCTAATCTAGAGTGCCAAAGCAAGTCAGAAGTTTTAGCACCAAGATAAGCAACACTTGATTTAGGTAAGCATGATGGAATGAGATAAATTCCATGGATACTAAGACCTTTATTCAGTATTTGGCATGTAGTTTTTTCCTGAATCCAAAAGAAGGGAACATCAAATATAAAAAGATAGTTATTATCAAGACAACATTTGTAAACAAAAAGTAAATTTGATAATAAAGTAGGAACATAAAAGACTTGATTTAAGGGAAAAGTGGAAGAAGAAGTATGAATGTTACCAGAACCGGTGCGAGTAATTGGTAGGGACTGCCCATTTCCAATGGAGATACTATCTTCCCCATGATATTCAGAAGAGGATAACATGTTGTTTAGGTCGGGTGTAAGGTGAGAGTTACAACTCATATTAGTAAACCATACCTGTGAATCAGTGGGTTGAGAGTGCTGAGACATTGCTATCATGGCTGCCAGATTGTGAGGTGGGTTTCTTCCTTGATAGGAGAATTTTAGTCTATAATAATAGTCAACAGCACTATGCCCCATCTTTTGGCATATTTGTCATTGGATTCTGCCATTGTGGGAATAGCTTTGATTGTCTTGATTGTTGTAGTGTTCTTGAATGACTGGTTACCTTATGTAGGGGGAGCTCCAAGAACAGATGGTAAAGATGAAGAATTCCAATGAGGATTTCTACCTCCTCTAATTGAATTGAACTTGTCACCATCTCTATTGCCTCTATAGTTTCATGAACCTCGACCTCGATTAGAAAATGATGCAAGGAGAGTAGTATTTTGAAAGACTGAATCTTGATGCTTTAGTTGAGTTTCTAGGAAATGTTCTTCAAACTTAAGAAGAACATGTAATTCTTTTAAGGAAAGAGGTTCTTCTCTAGTTCTAATTGTTGTTCTTATGGTGTTAAACTCAACAGGTAGACCATTAATCGTGTAAATAAGAATATCCTCATCATTTACACTAACAGAAACAACAATCAATTTATCTTTTACCTATTTAATCCTTTGAATGCAAGAGTCTATGCTTTCAGAGGCCTTCTTTGTGGCTGATTACAAGCCTGATTTAAGTTGTAGAATGTTCATCCTTGACACAGAAGAGAACCTGCGCTCGATTGAATCCCATAGCTCTTTCGATATTTTACACCCAATGACGTATGATAGGGCAGTAGGTGAGGGAGTCGCATTGATCGAGGTCGTGAAAGCTTGATTTTGTGCCATCCACTGACCATAATTGGGGTTTCTTGATTTAATGTCATCACTGTTCTTGATGAATGGAGAAGGGCATCGATGCGATCCATCTACATAGCTGAACACCATGTGGTCTTTTAGTATAGCTGAGATGTGATATTTCCATAACATAAAATTTCTTGAGTTCAATCTGATTGAAATCAGATTACAAATGTTAGAGAGAAGGAATATGGGTGAATGTGAATAAGTTTCGGAAATAGGGGTGGAATGAAGGGCAAAAATTTGAGTAGAGGTTGAAGTAGGAACATAGGAGGATGAAGGAATGGTTTGGGAGCTTGTTTGGAAATTGGCTTGAGATCCAATTCCAATTGTTGTGGTTTCTTGAGTTTCAGAAGAGGGATTTTTCATTTTTGCTATAGATCATTGACGTGAGTCAAATTTTCTCTGATACCATGAAAAAAACCTTGGAGAGATTGTACAGAAGAGAAGAGAGAGGATGAAGGAGGAAGAATATCAAGAAAGGAAGAAGACCCAGGTAGAGAAAGATTCTTCCTTATCCTTAAAGCAATGAAAGAACTAAACATATACTAGAAGCAAACCTCTCGCTAGATAGAAAGGAAATACCAAAAAACCCCTAATAAACAACTAACAGAAATGTAAAATATTTACAATTAACCCTTTATATTAACAAATAGTTCATTTACTTCCAAATGTTACGAAGTCTATGCCTGGATGTGTCTTCAGATTTAAATTAGAATCCTAAGTTCCTGACATCTTTATAGAAGAATGAGATATTTCTAGAGTATATGGAATTGTAATAAAAGCAATCCCTGAAATTGAAAAATGAAACGAAAATGAAAACACCGATTTTAAATGTCAATTAACACAAATTTATTGGAGCTTAAGCAAAATGTGCCAAATGACAAAAATAATCAACGACATTTGTTGTACTTGATAACGCTAATTGATTCTTCATAATGATTAGAGCAAAATAAAATATCTTATAATTGATCAAAATACTCTTTCATAGGGGGAAGACCCAACAAAACAACAAAATGTAAACCAAAACCGGACAGATTACACAAGTAGGACCTATAAACAACATACACCTAACATGGTCTCCGAATCTCCTAATCTTTGGCCCTCTCCATCATCGTCCAATCCCCTACAGTTAAAATAAGAACCATGAAACAAAGGATATAAAAAATAGAAGAAAAAAAATGAGAGAGGAGAACTACAAAAAGACCCTCTCCATCAATGGATATATATAGGAATCTCACATTAATATAATTTAATGTAACTCACATACTGCATACCTACCCATGTCTCTCTCTCTCCCTCTCCCTCTCCCTCTCCCTCTCCCTCTCTCTCTCCCTCTCCCCCTCTCTTTCTCTCTCTCTAAAAAAACATGATCAACATTCTCCTCTTACGTCATTAAATCCACATTTCCTCTTTTGGTAACTAATCATTTCACTGATCTGTTTCTCCATATTTCGGTAATTAATCTGATGGATCTTTAATCCAACATTGGACTTATATATGAATAATTATGCATTGCTGATGGTCAAATAAGTATAGACCACATTAAAAGTGATCAACTAAGATTTTGGATAATTGGACTTTTAATGTATCTGATAGGTTATGGACTTTTTGATGTGTAAAAATTTTAGGGTAATTTATATTTCTATTATAGGCTAATGTAAAAATATTAAAAGATAATAGATATATCAACTATAAGTGGTTATGGTACTCATGTCACATGGTTAATAAAAATCATTCTATTCTCCCTAATAACCCATCGTTAGAGAGAAAACATAGAGACTTAATCAAAGAGAACTCTCTGATAGAGAATCATGTAGATCTGAAAGGCCATCCGCTCGGTTCTATATTGTGATCTACTGTTATGGATTCAGGTACACTTCCACTTTATAGTTAATTGATTCTTTATATATTCAACATGAGTTCTTGAGATTTATTGAGATACAGTTTATATCAAAATAGATTTTATCTAACAAGTGGTATCAGAGCAAATCATGTTAAATTATTGAGAATTGATTTTTTAAGTTTAGATCCATGATTATACATGTTTGTATGTCTATTTTTCAGAATTCTTGAATTTAATAATTATATGCTAGAATTATTCGATGGTTTTTTATTGATGTTCTTGGATTAAGATTTAAGAACACTTTTTGGCTAAATAATTAGGAATTTATTTAGTTTTGGAACCACCGGCCAGCGGTTTCACCGTCGCGGCAAGGAAAAGTTACGGCCTAGCTGCAGCGATTCAGAGAAAGTCACGGCCTGGCCGCAACTTCAGGTGTAAGCAGCAACCATAAGGGAGAGCCGCGACTGTCTATCAAAGCCTTGGTGTTAAAGACTTGCGGCCATGGTCACCAATCCCATAGGAGTAGAAACTAGAAACCCTAGGGTTTACATGTTCACGGGTCATGGGTTAGCCCGTGAACATGTGGGTAAAGCTGTGGGCCGAAGCCCACAACTGAAAGATTAAAAAAACAAGGATGGTTGTGGGTCATTTTTTTCTTTTCAAATAATTGTTCTCATTGTTTTATAAATTAATTAATTTTACAAGTCATTTATTAAATTGATTTTAAGGATCGTCAAATTAATTTTAATTGAAATATTTTCAAATAAATTATTTTGATTATTTTGGTTAAATAATTTCAAAACAATTTTTTAAAGTATTATCAAATAAATTGTTTTGATTTTGGTTTAAAATAATTTCAAAATAATTTTTTAAGGTTTGTAAGATTAATTGTTTCTCAATTAATTTAAGGTTATGGTAAAATTTTAATTTCAAACATTAGTATGTTATATATATTTTGAGATGAGTTATTTGAAGCAACATGTCACCAAAGTGACATGACCTCTCTTGTGAAAATTAATTTTATCTTAAAATATAAAAGATTATATGTGTATAACTTATGTGAATATTTATCGGCCTAAAGAAATGTAATTATTTGACAGAATTACAAAGTACTTCTGTGGTAATAAATACGTGATAATTATTCAGTTTTACATGCGAACAATAAATCAATCCAAATGAAGGTTTATTGTTTCACATGTTATTTATCAACAATATTTGATTACTACACCAAGACATCACTTACAAGTTAATATTTTTAGCTAAAGCCATAATATTAATGAAGTGACCGGTGTCTTGAGATGAGGGTTTATTTATGTTTGAATTCATTATTATTATTTGGATTTTATGTGAGCTTGTAGGTTAGTTAATTCTTTTCTATTAAGTTATTACTCAAGTTAATACCAACATCAAGTAAAAATAAAGTATTAAATGGCTCAAACTTCAAGTCCTAGAAAGATAATCTATTGATAGTTTTTAAAGTTATATATCTTGATCTTGCATTAATGACTGATTTTCCTTCACCTCTTACAGATAAGAATACCTCTGATGAAGAGGGGAATATGGAAATGTGGGAGAAATCAAATCACATGTGTATGATGATCATGAAGAATGCCATTCTAGAAACATTCAGGAGCACTATATCTGAAAAAATTAATACGGTTAAGGATTTTCTTGTGGATATTGAAAAAAGTTTTGTCAAAAATGAAAAGGTAGAAAATGGTACGCTATTCGCAGATCTAATTTTGATGAGGTATAAGATTAAAGGCAACATCAGGGAGTATATCATGAAAATGTCTCATCTTGTTTCAAGGTTGAAAGCACTTAGGCTCGAATTCTCTGAGGACGTGCTTGTGCAGCTGGTCCTAATATCCCTTCCAGCATAGTTCAGCCAGTTTAAGGTTTGCTACAATTATCAGAAAGAGCCTTGGTTCTTGAATGAGCTCATCTCATACTATGTTCAGGAAGAGCAAATAGTGAAACATGAAAAGACAGAGAGTGCTTACCTGGCCTCTACCTCTAAGGATAAGAGCAAGGGAAAGAAAAAAGGAAAAAGGATAAGGTAGCTGCATATACAACACCACACAAGAAACAATAAAAGAAATCGGTTGACTCAGAAGATAATAATTGTTACTTATGTGGAGCTGAAGGGTATAGGAAGAAGTAATACACCAATTATCATGCTTGGCGTGCTAAGAAGTGTATGCTTCTTAATTTTATTTGTTCTGAGATTAATTTAAGTTCGGTTGCTAGACACAAGTGATTGATAGATTCTGGTGAAACAACTTACATCAGTGTGTTTATACAGGGTTGCTTCACTTGCCGAAGGCCAATTGATGTTGAAAGATACATCTATGTGGGCAATAAAAAGATGATTGAAATTGAGGAATAAGAAAATTTAGATTATTATTAAAGACTAGATTTGATTTGAATCATAATGAAGCATTTATTGTACAGCCTTTTAGATAGAATTTGCTTTTTTTGTCTCTATTTTGGACAAAGTTGGTTATGTTTGTTCATTTGGAGATGAAAACTGTGATTTATTTTGTGATTTAAATTCGGTTGGTTCCAGTTATATGTCAGGTTACAAAAATCTTTATTTACTTGATACAATAGCTTCAATTAAGGAATCAATGTAAGTAAGTACACAATGTACTAAAATAAAATTAACAAGTGAGAAGTCGGCTGCGTTATGGCGCAAAAGATTAGGTCATATATCCAGACTAAGGGTAGAGAGATTTATGTCAGACAAAATTCTCGGTCTCTTAGATTTCACAGATTTTGATATTTATGTTAATTGTATAAATGGTAAACAAACCGATAAAAAGATATTTGAAACCAACGTGACTTAGGACGTCTTAGAACTTATACATATGGATATTTGTGGCCATTCCCTTCGGTTGCTTGAAATGTTCAACAATACTTTATAACGTTCATATACGATTTTTCTAGATATGGCTACATATATCTCATCCATGAAAAGTCACAGTCATTGGACGTGTTAAAAAATGTTAAGGCTGAAGTTGAGAACCAACTCAATAGAATAATAAAAAGAGTCAGACCTGACCTTGGTGGTGAGTACTACGGTAGATATGACGGTTCAGGTGAACAACATCTAGGATCATTTGCTAAATTCCTAGAGGAATGCGGTAACGTCTCGCAATACACTATGCTAGGTTCGCCTACTATGAATGGTGTTACTGAAAGATAAAACAGAATGCTTAAGAACATTGTGAGGAGTATGATTAGTCATTCTACCTTATCAGAATTATTCTGGGATGAAGTAATTAAGGTTGCATCATATCCTTTACAGAATTCTAACTAAAGCAACTGCCAAGAGCCCATATGAACTTTGGACTGGCAATAAACCTAGTCTAAAGCATTTGCACGTCTGGGGATGCCATGCCCAGATGAGGCAATACCTTATAGGCCTAATGAAAAGAAACTAGACTTAATGATGATGAGTTTCTATTTTGTTGGATATTCTGAAAAATCTTGGGGGTATAAGTTTTATGTTCCCACGATTAGGTCAATTTTTTTAGACGGAAAATGCCCAGCTCTTTGAGGGGAGATACGATTAGAGATTTTGTCTTTCAGGAGGAATATGTTGATATTCCCACAGGTTCTATTAGTATTGATCAAGTCTGCGTCCCTGACATTACTCACGACACAACATATCAAGACAATATCAGAGAACCTCTTATTCAAGAGATTGTTCCAGATGAACAAACTCTAACACCTCAAGAACATATGACATTAAGGAGATCCACTAGATGGAGAAGAAGTGCAATGCCAGATGATTACATTATATTTCTTCAAGAACATGAGGTAGACATCAGAGTGATGAAAGATGACCCGATCAACTTCTGTCAAGCCATGAAAAGTTTTAACTCTCAGAAGTGGATTAATGCCATGAATGAGGAGATAAATTCCATGAAGGACAATGACGTGTAGGATATTATCCCATTACCAGAAGGTGTGAAACCCATTGGTTGCAAATAAATTTTTAAGACCGAGAGAGATTCAAAAAGTAATAGCCAAAGATACAAGACTCATATTCTCACAAAGGGTTTTACACAAAAAGGATGCATTGACTATAAAAAGTTTTTATCTCTAGTTTCTATGAAAGACTATTTTAGGATTATAATGACATTAGTGGCATATTTCAATCTTGAGTTGCATCAGTTGGATGTAAAAACAACGTTTCTCAATGGTAACATTGAAGAGACGATTTATATGGTGCAACCATAAAATTTTGTGTCAGAAGACCCAAAGAATATGGTTTGTAAACTTAAGAAATCCATATAAGGACTCAAGTAGGCATCTCGATCATGGTATTTTAAGTTTCGTCAGGTGATCATCTTGTTCGATTTTAAGATGAATTTGATCGATGATTGTATATACCATAAGTTATGTGGGAGCAAACATATTTTTATGGTTTTATATATGGATGAAATTTTTCTTGGCAACAATGATATAGACTTATGCACGACACCAAGAGATTTCTAGCTAAGAATTTTAAGATGAAAGATCTCGGTGACACCTCTTTTGTATTAGGGATACAAATGCACCGAGATCGTTTCTTGGGGTATTCTTGGATTATCACAAAAGAGCTATATTGAAAAGGTTCTAAAAATATATGACATGCAAGATCGCAAACCACGTGATACCCTTGTGGCTAAGGGAGACAAGTTTAGTCTCAATCAGTGCCCTAAGAATGATTTTGAGGAAAAAATGCAGAAGATTCTCTACACTTCAATATTAGGGAGTCTGATGTATACTCAGGTTTGTACATGTCCGAATATTACATACGTGACTAGGATGTTGGGAAGGTACTTAAGCAATTCAGGCATAGACCATTGAAAAACAGCTAAACGGGTCTTGTGGTATTTACAGAGAACAAAAGACTACATGCTCATATATCAGATTGAGACTGTTGGATATATTGACTCCGATTTTGCTGGATGCCAAGATAACATGTTATGAGGCATCCAATCACAGAATATGACTGTGAAATATTATCACAAGGCTACAAATAATGGACGATAGTGAGAGACAATCAAGTTATTTTGTGATAATGAGTCAGCAATCCTCTATTCTAATAACAATAAAAGCTCGATAAAGTCAAGGTACATAGACTTCAAGTTCCTGGTTGTGAAGGAAAAGGTTTCGTGTAGACAATTGTCTTTAGAGCACGTCAGAACAAACTCTATTTATTGATCCGCTTACCAAGGGATTTATTCTCAAATAGTTTCATGAGCGCATTGTTCTTATGGGTGTTATATCGGTTGATGATATTCAGTCTTAGTGGGAGTTTGTAATTTTAGATGCTCTTCTTTATAGACATATTTTCAGTTATTTCGATGTATAGATATTTTAAGGTAATTTCTGCAAAAATAAAATTTTGGCTAATTCACACTCTGATTCAGGTATGATTTGATCTCACTAAGATTTACGGAGGACCAATTGGAAAAAGGCATGTTAGGATCACATTACATGAAATTTCCATACTACACATCCACATCATTACCCATGCCATTCAGTGTATTGACATACGTGATGTAATGAATGTTGCTTTGATCCTATGGTGGTATGATTGATGGACCAGATTGGTTATAGATACATTTTGGTAATGACAGCAAAGTTGAGCTTGTTTGATTATTTTTACAAAGCATAATTATAAGGTTATACATATAATAGTCCAAGTGAGAGATTGTTGGATCCTTCAACAACAAAAAAGGAAGTACTGTTATTACTTCGTTTAAATCCATCCTTATATAAATCACTTCAACATATATTTTATTAGTATATAATAACATTTTAGAAAATATGTCAACGTGCTATCTTATAGATGTGTTTTTAAATATAAAAATATGTTTCACAAGAAAATGTTTATCAAACGGATGCGATTTAAATAATTACATGGCATGGGAAGGCTTGGCCATCCTTCCATTTTTGTATTGAAACATCTGTTATTTGATGTAAAGTTGTCTTCTAATTCAATAAAAGAGCATTTTTATGCATGTCAGTTTGGTAAACTACATCAGAGTTCTTTTCCACCTTGTTTACGTTAAGCAACCAAAACATTTGATTTAATCCATGCTGATGTTTGAGGACCCTTCTCAATTCTTTCAGTTTCAGGATATAGATATTATCTTAGTATAATGGATGATTACTCAAGATACACATGGATCTTTCCATTGAAACTTAAGTATGATACTAAAACCCTTTTTCTTTAATTCTTAACCTTTGTTGAAAGACAGTTTGAAACCAAAGTAGAATGTGTACAAACTGATTTTGGTGGAAAGTTAAGAATTTTGTTGCCATTGTTCAAAGAAAATGGTATAGCCTTTAGACACTCATGCCCCTATACTCGCCAACAAAATGGGAGGTTAGAAAGAATGCATAGACATATTGTAGAAGTAGGTTTAACCTTGATTTCTCAAGCTAAAATGTTGGTGGGACTCTTTTCACAATGTTGTGTTTCTTATACTCACAACCCTTCTTAATTACCAAAATCCATATGAGAAATTGTATCACCAAAAACAGATTTGCTATCCTTAACAGTTTTTGGTTGCTCTTGTTTTCCCTACATTAGACCCTGCAACATAAATAATTTCAATTTCATACGAAAAATGTGTTTTTCTTGGCTATAGAAATCATCATAAAGATTTTCGATGTCTTGATCCTAAAACTGAAAGAGTCTATCTTGTCAAAAGTGTTATTTTCAATGAATTTGAGTTTCCTTTTTTATCTTTAGTCTTTGAGTCCAAACACACTGTTTTCACTCATATTGACCCAAATCTCTGGTATGTGTTTCATTTTCCAAATCTACCTAGTACAACAAGCAAAAATGATACAAGTCCTCATTTCCCTCTATTTGTAGAATGTAACTCTTCTCCTAATCTTGTTTTTAATAACTCAATAACTAATGATGCAAATTCTTCTTTTGTCAATCACTCACCTCTTGCATCTCCTAGCCAATTACCTAGTCCTGCAAACTGCTCTGATCAACTAGAGTAAGTTCCTGTTGTCAACCCCTTACTATCGAACCGGCAATTATCTGATGCCATCTTAACTGATGTTACTCAATTACCTAGCTCCACTCATACTGACCAAAACCCTCAAAATCAACCCGTAAACCATCATTCCACGGTCACAGATCAAAAGAGAATTTTCAAACCCAAAGACTTAACCTCAAGTACCAAATCACATTTTTTGAACCTAAAACAGTAAAAATAGCCTTGTCCTCAAATGAGTGGAGAGCAGCAATGGGTGAGGAATTTCAGGCCTTATCTAAGAACAATAATTGGACTTTAGTTTTCTATAGTCCTCAATTACACATTGTTGATAGTAAATGGGTTTACAAAGTCAAACATAGACCGGATGGTTCAGTTAGTAAGTATAAGGCACAACTTATTGCTAAAGGTTTTCAACAGGTTCATGGAATTGATTATTTTGAGACTTTTAGTCCTGTGGTGAAGCCTTCTACAATAGGATCATATTGACTCTTTATGTTACCTACAAGTGGGACATTCAAGAAGTAGATATCAATAATGCCTTCCTAAATGGGGATTTGCAGAAGACAATATATATGTTTCAACTAGCTAGTTTTGTTGATAGCAAGTTTCCTTCTCACATCTGCAAGCTGAGTAGAGCCCTATATGGACTCAAACAAGCTCCAAGAGCTTGGTTTGACAAGCTTAAGACAACTTTAATTACTTGGGGTTTTAAGGGGTCAAAGTCAGGAGCTCGCTGTTTTTCTATAGAAACCAGAATCAAATAGTCATTCTTCTGGTTTATGTTGATGACATCTTAGTGACTGGAAGCAATGGTGCTTTTATTCATAAAGTCATTTTAGATCTAAGCAGTAAGTTTACCCTCAAAACTCTTGGTTATTTTCTAGGTTTTAAAGCAAACCATGAACAATTCAGGTATCTATCTAACATAGACCAAGTATATTCTGGATATGTTGCACACAATTGGTTTACATGATTCAAAACCATGCCTTACTCCTATGTGCCCATCTGTTAAGCTAAGAAAGACCTCAGGAAATGTTTTTGAAGATCCTACACACTATAGGTGCTTTGCAGTACCTAGCAATGACTAGGCCAAATATGTTATTTTCAGTAAACAAGCTTAGTCAATTCTTACAGAGTCCTATAACTGAGCACTAGAAGGCTTGTAAACGTGTCCTGAGATATCTAAAAGGCATCACTAGTATTGGTTTATACTTCAAACCAACTTCTTCTTTGACTTTGACAGGTTTTGCAGATGTAGATTGGGTAAGTTGTTTGGATGACTAGAGGTCAACTATAGGTTATTGTGTTTATCTGGGTGAAATTCTGATTACTTGGAGTTCTAAGAAGCAACATGTAGTTGCTATGTCGAGTGTTGAGTCAGAATATAGGGCCCTCTTTCAAGAAGCCACTGAAATATTTTGGCTTCAATCCTTGTTTCCTGAGTTACAATTTATGTTATCGCATTTCTTTTACTTTGGTGTGATAATGTTAGTGCTGGTCTCCTTGCTTCAAACCCTGTTTTTCACTCAAGGACAAAGCACATAGAAGTGGATGTCCACTTCATCAGAGAGTAAATTTCAAACAAGCAATTGAGGGTACAACATATTCCCACTGATGCACAAAATGTTGATATTCTAACCCAGCCTCTTTATCAATCTAAGTTTGATCTACTAAGGAACAAGCTTCATGCTTTTCAAGCACTCTTCAACTTGAAGGGGAGTATTAGTGATATACCTAGTGATGTAACTTAGCAAACTTAGAATAGAGGCTTCGGTTTCTGTTTGTAGTAGTTAGTAAGCTTAACAACTTACTAACTGATATAGTAACTTAGTTAGAGTGTTGGTTACTGTTATTAACAGTAACTTAATTATTTCAGCTTATAAATATTTACCTTTCTAATCTTTGTGAAGTTAATGAGAAAGAAGATTCTCTCTAAATTCTACAAGAGTAAACTTTTTGAATGCTTTTAATTTCTATCTCAATGCTAGTGAGTAAAGAGGGTCGGCATCTGTCTATAAGTGTGTCCATATTTTATACGCACACTTATAACAGAGGATGGGTTTGAGAGTGTTTTACTTTAAAAGTACTTTGATGCATTGAAAAATATGACTTTGTGTTATATTTATTGGTCAAGTGTTTTTGTTTGATATTTAAAAACAATTCTTCAAGAAACATCAATCTAAATGTTTCTTAAAACGCTTCCAATTACAAATGAGTATGCTTCAATACATTCAAGTGCTTAATACAAATATATACAAAATGATTTCTAACTAACATGTTATCATTTCATTGTATATAATGTATCTTAATCACATACACTCTCAAACACACCAGTAATATATTTTATTTATTTATAAATCATAGGGGCTATGACCCCATTTTCAAGCGACCCACAATATATTTTGTAATTTTCTACTTCAAGTTTTTTTGTAAAGTGATTTTTAGGCAACTAACATAGTAATTAATTAGACTTTTATCACGTTTTGAAAATATTAGATTTCAATGAAATTTGTTTAAATTTCTAGATTTTTATAAATTGTATACCCATAATATATTTGAAATCATAAATAGACAGCTCCAATAAATTTGGAATTTACTTCTCATAAATTATTAATAAAATTATCATATCTACTAATTAATCTCCTAATTAATATAATTGGATTTACTAACAAATATTACTATTTTCAAAAACACTATAAAAATAAAAAAAATTCTATCTCCTATTCCAAATCCCAACAAATCTCTACCGCTCTCTCAAAATCAAAGCAATACTAAAAAGATACAAAACAATAAATAAATATTTACATCAATACTTTCTCTATTAATTACTCTCTCTCTCCTCTCTCCTCTCTTTATATGCAAACACCATAAATCTCCATCTCTATCAAAATCCACCTCTCTCAAAATCCAAACACCTTTGTGGAAGGTACATCACTATTGAGATTGCAATAGGTTATTTACTTCTAAATGTTGCAAAGTCTATGCCCTATACATGACTTCAGATTTAGATTAGAATCCTAAAATCTTTGTAGAAGAATGAGAAGTGTACTCCAATCCAACCCGATGTTGCTAGAATGTAATAAGAGCAATCCCTGAAAATGAAAAAGAAAAGGAAAACACAGATTTTAAATGTCAATTAATACAAATTTATTCTAGCTTAAGCAAAATGTGGCAAAAGACAAACATGATCAATGACATTTGTTGTACCTGATAACTAATTGATTCGTCATAATGTTTAGAGCAAAATTGAAGATCTTGTAATTGTCCGAAATACTCTTTGCACATGTTTCATGTTTAATTCCCCAAACTGCGATTTGTTTGGGACTAAATTTTCTAACATCAGGCCAGTTGGTCTCTAGCAAGTATCTAATTTAAAATAGCTGAACAAAAGAAAATACAAAAATAACTATACAAAATAATACAAAAACATCAAATAAAGTAATTAAGCTATGAATTATAGGGTGAGAGATGTACCACCGAATTGTCAAATCCAGTTCCATGGCAGTAATTAATTCAAGTTAATTACTTGGCCATAATCCATGAATTGTAAATCTGTTTAGGGTCGATGCACTGCATTGTAGTCTTTTAAAACCATTACAATAATGTGGGAAAGAACACACTGAGGATAAATGTTATATATGTTGGGTCATCTACACTGAGGAGAGAACTTATAGTGAACAGAAGAGGGTGATCGCATATCTAGTTTTGGTGGTGGGCAAGTCTAGCAAGTCTATGGAAATTGATCTTATTGTTGGGGAACGAGTTGTCTAAAATACAGTAAGTAATTATATGGAAAACCCAAGCTTCTCTATGGAGAAGAAAAACCCAAGAAGAAGAAGAAGAAGCAATCACAGTACAAAAGGGTTTGAGATTAAGGCAAATGTGTGGGAAAAGAGAGTGAAAATATTGGAGACATTTTCATTTTGTAATTGTGAAGGCGTTTAGAGCAATTGAAGGAAGGGCATGGTTTGAAGAAACTTGTTTTTTGTAGATAGTATATATAGTGTTGGAAAAGAGAGTGAAATTATTGGTCACGTGTCCCACAAAAGACAACGTGTAATTGAAACAAAAGAAGGCGGTGTAACCATTTAGTACCGCCAACTACTCCACTTACTTTCTAACACAAAAATAAAGCTATTCTACCACCTAATGCAAATAATAATAATAAACGTAATCTACCTACCTACAAGAGGGGATTTCTCTAGTGTCTGAATAATCCATAGTAAACATGGTATGTAACTAAAAATAATAATTTTAGAATTATCAAGTAATTAAATATATTTTAAATGATTAAGTGATAATTCAATCATTAATATATTGATATTTTCAAACTCATTAAAATATTTTAAAGCATCAATTTAATACATCAAACTTGATTAATAAATTGGACAACATAGAATTACTCTAAAAATGGCATTTTAAATATTTATGGGTAATTCTGCAGTGATTAATTTATAGTCTAAGCTCATTGACAAGAAAATAATTTCAATTGATCAAAGTCTAAAACAAGTTCATTTGACAATAAAATTTTAATTGATTAAATAATATGTTAATTATTCATGATCGACTCAATTAAACTTGTTTTCTTTCTTCATTCTGATTACTCTTTTGCTTCAAACACACACCTTTTGTTCATGAAGGACGCACTGACAACACTAGCTTTAGTCTGTTGATTAGGGGTGTGCAGAATTTTTACGAACCGTTTGATTCGATCGGTTTTTTTTCTATTGTAATAGTAATCGGTTCAGTTAATTTAAATAATCATTTTCAGTTCGATTATATTTTACAATAAACATATAATCGGTTCGAACTGATTATAACAATTTTTTAATATACATATATAAATTAGATATAAATTATTAAAAACTTAATAAGTTAGACACAAATTATACATATATTATTTAAAATTACATATATATATATATATATATGTTAATTGTGTTGAGTGTTGATATTTTCAATTTAATGATTTTTGTTATTTTTTTAAAATTTTTATAATTGTAGCCGAACCGGTTATAAGTAATCGAACCAAACCAATTATTTCGGTTTCATTTAGTTCTGTTCTTTTAGTTAAACCGATTTGGTTTGATACGATATTTTAGATAATCAGTGAATTCGATTCGATTATAAAAATATTTTATTAACCGATCGAACCAAACCGTTCATACACTTACTATTGATATACGTACCTTCATGGGGATATCGATTAATGACCATCTGGGCACACATGGCACAGACGTACACAAGAAAGTTAGCAAGATGTACATGCAACACCATGCGACATATTTTACTATGAAGGAAACCAGAATAGACATTTTATTTTTCTTTTCCGAAAGGTTGATAATAATCCAAACAAAGACTTGACGTTTTATATATCTATCAATATTCAACATCTATTTATATCAGGTGGTCCTATCTTTTCAAATTATGTAATTAAATGCTGGTACACAGACATCCTCTAAGATTTATCTAAAATACATAAACATCTTATATAGTTTCAGAAAAGACACCGACATTCCTTAATATTTTATTTTATAGACAAAAAAAATCCTAAAATGTTAACTTTCTTACTAACGACGTTATTTTTTTAAATACCAAGAATGTCCTTAATAAAGCCCTTTTGCTAATAGATTTCAGGTTATATCAAACTCGAATTTTCAGGTTATAACAAACCCACCCTTTTGATATAACTCGTGTCCAGGTGTTTGGGAGTTTGAGTCTCAAGTACGGATGCACATGTCTCGCGTAAGGGTCAAGATCTAAAGTTATTTTAGTCCTTTCATTCTAAAATTTAACTTTTAGTAACAGATTAAATATATTTATCTTTTTAAAACTATATGAGATATCTACGTATTTTAGACAAATCTCATGGGGTGTCTATATACTTTTCGCCACTTCTATACGGTAACGAACATTAATTCATCAATGGAGAGAGAGAAGGATGGTCTTTCCCACTTGTCACGACCTTACTCAAAGTTATGATTTAACGAATTCAATGACTTGTTGAATAATAATACATAAAAGCCTACCATGAATTGATATAGGTTGGCAGGCGCCATATATATTCCCATGTTTTCCTTGATCAAGATTTAGACTGATATATAAAGCTAAGTACTCCACCCAACGTAATAGAAAGGGCATTGTAAATATTTATTAGACCTCTCTAAAATGAGATATATTATCAAATAATTGGTTTCTGACAATCATACTTGAACAAAAGTTGGTGAAGCCAAAATGCAACATGCTGAGCTGAGATAAATGATAGGGGAGACTTAGAATTCTTCGACAACTGCATTAAAAGCCATGAATGGTTGCTTCTATTTATGACCTAATAACCATTGTTCTAATTACCAATACACACGATTTTAAAGTTGCAGTAATTTAAGCAATTGGACCACACTATTCCCCGTTGTTCGAGCCTTGGGTTGGGTTTTCTGAAAATGGAATACTTTCTAGTTCCATGTCAAATTGCATGTGGTAAATTTCATTTACTTTCTTTTTTCACATATTTATTTATTTATTTATTTTGACATTATGGAGTTGGGTTCTACCTACCTCCATCTCGATCGTCAGTGAACCCACAAATCATAATACGTATCTCATATCATTCTTTTAATGGCACGTAAAAATGTCTGATTTTTAGTATAATCTCATGTAGTTTAAATCATTATATTCACCATATTATATGTAAGAAAATCATTCACGACAATACTTAAAAATTTACTTTATTTGCAATTTGTTTATGATTGTTCAGTCAATCAAATATAGGTGTTAAAAATGTATTGAACCGATGAAACCAAATCGAACTGAGACGATTCAGTCAGTTAATAAAATATCATCAGTTCGGTTTCATAAATATAAAGAACCGTTAGATTTGGTTCGTGATTTGTGCAATTATTAACCAATCTGAATACTAATAACAATATATATATATATATATATATATATAGCCATAAATAGTTTTGGTTATATTACTGTTTATATTTCTTTTAAATTATTCATACATAGTCACCCCACTTGGGGGCCGACTAACGCGAGCTCGGCAAGCGAGGGAGCTAAATCATTCAAACCTAACTAGATCAAGAAGCTCACGTCTGTCAATGATTTATATGGAATAACGGTCCTTGGTGCACTCCTTGCTAAGCGGACATTGCCAATACACGACCAAGTGACGTGTCACTAGTTACATCACAATTGCTTCGTTAATCTGGTCAGATACCCATGAAGTACTTTTGACAATCTTACCAATCGCACATTAAGTGCTCCTATAGTTAACATGGATCGATGAATTCTAAGGGTTATAGTATTGGTTATATTAAAATCAAATTATGTCATACATGGTCTCATGAACAATTACTGTTCAAATTAAGGGAAGAAAACTTACTGGTGAGGAAGCTTTACAGGGCTCCAGATAGAGCCTCCACTATAATATTCTTCAAGAATTATATTTGCAAGTAGAAATAGAAATGTAGAGATAGAGAACTTAGAGATAGATTGAAAGAAGGGAGAGCATATTATTAATTTTAGCTTAACACATGAGCGTTCTGCCTACAACAAAGGGTGAGGCTCAAAAAGTAAAGATATAGGAAAAAGAAAGAAAAGGTGGTGTGACCTAGATGAGTGAAAGTTGTCCATCCTTAATCTTCTTTACTTTATGGAGTGGGAATATACTTTATGAAAAGTAGATTTGTCCTTTCCTGTTAATTGAGAGCTACTTTATGAAAGTGGTTGCGTTGTCGTTTGTGAGTGGGAGACATCCTGTTGATAATGGGAGACAAGATTATGCCTTTGCTTTACCCATCTTATATTGTTCTTATTTGTCTTGTTCCATCTTTTCAGAGATTAGCGTTGTTAGAGAATCCCAAAAATCTGAAATAGTAGGGTTAGATGATTCTGGTTCTTAGATTTCTCCAGCCAGAATACTGAATGTATTGTCATCATGGTTAGATTCTGCTTGACTGGTTATTGATTTCATGGACGTGTCTTCTGGAATAAGGGCATGAAGAATTGTTCCTTTATGTAATCCATGGTTTTGATAAGTAAATCACTTTCTATAATATTAGGAAATTTCATTTTTAATTCGGTTTAACCATTGATAAAAGGATTTCCTGAAGATACTGGAGAGCCTTAGGGATAACATCAATGCAAACTTGGGAATGAGATTTAATAGCTTTAATTAATTCTGGTAAATTGGGGTACATACCCTTGTCCTACTATTTGGTATAAAAGAATCCTATGAGTCGTGGAATCATGTTCTGGTAGTCACATTGTAGATCCCATTTCAAAATACATGGGATACTGAACCGAATACTGCATATCTTTATTTCCTGATAAACGAGAATAGGCCAACTGCCAATCTATAAATGTTGTTTAAACTTGTTCTGGTAACTTCTCGAAAGTCATTCAAAATGTTTCCCACCATACTATAAACCTATTTCCTAGGTCACTATTTAAAACTTCAGGACAGATTCGGATAAACCAAGTATGGTTATGAACTGGATTATGGTAATATAACATATAGGTAAATGAATCTATATAATCCCAATAACTATACTTGGTTTTTTTATTACGGATTTCAAGACTGCGGGTTGTGTGTGGATGTATGCCCCATTGATTAATAAGCATAATATTTCTGAGTATAGCCTTACTGAAAGTAATTGGGCTAGTATTTCTGTTTGGATCATGGAGAGTATGTTTTGATCTACATTACTGTTGTTTTCTATGATGATCGCCTCATAGATATATCTATACTGGTCAAAATGAGGGGGAAATTGTTGAGTTGTAAAGTATCTCTTTTTAAATTCCCATGGATCTGTCATCCACTATTCATCTTCTGTTTCAATGAAGAGAATTGTCTCTTATTTTTTACTGTTATGAATATAATGTTCTACTAATAGGAGGACATCTTTAGCAATTTTACTAGAAGAAGACTCTTTAAGATTGTGAAATCTGCCAGAAAATATTATCTTCTTTACTGTTAGTACTGGTAGAATTTCCTCAGC
Organism: Datisca glomerata; assembly: GCA_003255025.1. Classification (NCBI taxonomy): domain Eukaryota; kingdom Viridiplantae; phylum Streptophyta; class Magnoliopsida; order Cucurbitales; family Datiscaceae; genus Datisca; species Datisca glomerata. The sequence continues at coordinate 867,732 of QANY01003944.1, forward strand.
CTCGGTCGCGACCATGATTTCAGTTACTCATGATGATCCCCATAAATATTCATTCGAAAGTCGGGTAAAAAATTATGTTTACCTTTGATATATTCAATATCAAAGTCAAATACTGATAATATACTTTGTCAAGAGGCAAATATCTGTTTAGATGCGAGATTTTGAACTTCTTTTTTGAATATATGTTTGGTTGCAGAACAATCAACCTTAATTAAAAAAATATTGGTTAAGAAGATCATCTTGAAATTTTAACACACATTTAACAATTGATAAACATTCATATTTAATAATAGGATATTTTAAAGTTGATCCTTTCTAAATTCCTGAAGTAAAATGAAGGAGTTCTACTTTCTAGCTGTTAAGGTTAATCTATTTAAGAATTCCTCCATAACCTTTATTGGAAGCATTTATTTCTACAATCTTTTTCCAATTTAGGTTAGGTAGAGATAAACAATATAGTTGTTTAGTTTTTTCTTTTATTCTCTTGACTGTAAGAGTATGTTTAGTAGACCAAGGTTAAGGGTTATTCTTAAGTCTGGTATAAATAATAGAAATGTCCTGAGATAACTATGGATAAAAGTTTCTAATATATTTAAGACTTCCTAAAAATCTCTGCAATTGAATTTTATCTTTAATTTCATCGAAAAATTTAGTGGCAAACTCTATACTTCTCTTAATAGGAGTAATAGTTTCGATTACTGATAGTATGCCATACAAGTCTGACTTTTATTTGAAAAAGTTTCATTTTAGGAGCATAAATAACTAATCCATTTTGGCTAATAACATGTTTAAATATGTTTAAATGTTTAAAATGCTGGTCAATAGAGGATGAAAAAATTAACACATCATCAATGTAACTGATAATGAATTATGTATAAGCATTAAAGATATCATTCATAATATGCTAGAATTCAGAAAAACTATTTTTAACACCAAAAGGTAAAACATTTCATTCATAGTGGCCAAAAGATATTGTAAAAGTAGTTTTATATCTATCCTGTTCAGCTATCTGTATTTCCAAAAGCCTGATTTAAGGTGAAATTTAGAAAATACTACCGATTCATGTAGTCTATCTAAAAGAATTTTCTTATTCGGTATAGGATGCCTAATCCATTGTAAGGCATCATTAAGAGGCTTATAGTTAATAACCAAACGAGGTTGTCCTCTTTCAATTTTGGCATTTTTATAAACATAGAATGCAGTACAACTCCAAGGGGAGTGGCTAGGTCTAATTAAGTTTTTCTATAAAAAGGATTCAATTTCTATTTTACACATTTCTACACATTTCTAAACATTTCTTCTTCATCTGATTAGGTCTAGATTTAGTAGGAATATGTTTTTCATCAAAATCCTGATGATAAGGAAGATAAATAATTTGTTTCTTTCTGTACCAAAAAGTATTAGGAATATCACTATAAAGTTTTACTTGAAATGCATGTAAAATGATTTTAATTTTACTCTGTATAGAGGGTTGTTGTATTCTTTGATCAATTGTAAGAAATTGAATTTATTTATGAATAAAATTTATATGTTTCTCCTTGTTTTGACTGAGGTCTTTTATTTGATCTAATTCTGTGGTATAAGGTGTTGTTGTGAACTCAAAAGTAATGTTCATGTTACCAATATAAGAATGAATTCTAGAAGTATCAATTTCAGTAATAGGCATTAAAAGACATAGAAATGGTGTACCGAAAATGATGTTCTGGGTCATGTTTTTAATTAAAACAAATGTTGTAGGTAAAAAATACCTTGCTTACAAATAAGTACTTCAAGTATTTTATACTGTATACGCATAGAATTACCACTGGCACTAGTTAGTGACTGGATAGTTTTCTAAAAATATTTGGTGGGTATGAAACCCTCATGAATGCAGTTCATGTGAGCACCACTATCAACTAAGGCGATGACATCTTTAATAATAAAATCTTATTTTATAACTAAAGTAATTTTAGTATACAATTTCTGGAAAATGACTTTGTTTACAGGTGATCTTTATCCTTCATAACATTCTCCTGGGGTGAAGAAGAATCGGGATCAGGGATAGGGGTTTTACCCTTGGAAGAAGGCTGTTGTTTAAGAGTATGAATATCTTGGAAGAGAATTTGATGAGTAGTTTGTAACTACTTGATCTCGATTTTAATGATGTTAATCTCCATCTTTAAATCAGAGATAGTTACGGGTTTTTGTAGAGTAGGATTCTGCTGTAGACGATTCATGACTTCTTTCATATTATAGTTTTCATTAGAAAGGACCTCTGATGTACCATAGGTTTTGTAACAGGTTTATAAGAATCGTAGCTTCATTTCAGGGTCTATTATTTGGTCAGCTGTTTAGAGAATAGATCTTTGAGTGTCAGTTTGATCATTGATACTAGGTTGGTCACTATCAAGATCATTCTTCTCACCAATGCTTTCCAATAGTTGGTTCCAGTTAACATGTTGCAGGTTTTGGAAGAGCAACAAGGTTGTTCAGATTTATCAGAAGAGTCTGAATCAGAGGAATATATTTTAGCAAAGTCTTCTTCAAAACTAGATGCAGTAGTGCTATCTGTTTGTAAGATTTTGGTGTCATAAGCAAATTGTTCATAAAATTCACCTAATTCCCTTCTGTTTGTAAGATTATGATGTTTCATCATCTGCTGAAGTTTCATGTCATTGCATAAGGCTAATCCTTCTTCAATGACAATTTCTATAAGATGGCCATATGTATATTGGTTATAAGGGATATCTTTGTGGTCCTGTTTATCCCTAAGTTTCATCATATTTTTTCTGCAAAAAGATTGGGAAGACCATCGATGAACTTAGCATTCCAATGATCACTGTTGGCGTCATATCATTGCATAACCTTCATTAAGAAAACATCTTTATACCATCTGAAATGGGTTAATGAAGGGCATCTAAGGTTCTGTAAGAGCTCTATATGTCTATATGTATTAGTAACTCATGTGCCTAAGAAATGGTGTATGATGGCTTGAACTTAGGTGTAACAAGCATCTTCCTTAGATGTTTTTGTACGGGTAAGAGGATTAGTCTCTATTTTAAAGGCACCAAGGACTTCATCACTTTGGGTTTGATTAAGACAATTGTCCCACCATATTTAAGAATGCCAGTAAAGCCATTTACAAGGAAATGGCAGATTTGGTGATCAGTATTGTTTCTGTTTACAAACGGAAGCATACATAATCATCTTATGTATGGTTTCAAAAATTTGATATTCGGTTTTACCATCTATATTCTATTCATAAATGGTTCTTCCATGGTAAGATCTCTGAGTATGAATGAAGTCTTCTTCATATAAAATGTCTTGTGGTGTAGGTCGAGGATAGTAATAACGACTTGGTTCAGTTAAGGCCATACAGGCTATAGGGCATCTAGAATATGAAATCTTATTGATGGTATCATCAAAATTTTTCTTTATATCCAAAATTTGGGAGAGACAATAGTCTTCTCTTTCATCTTTGGTAGGAGGTAATGAATCTTCTTGATTCATCATATTGATTTGTCCTGAGGTTGCTGGTTGAGAAATCTTAAGGTCTCTTATTTTCTCAATAAGAGTCTCCATAAAATCTTCTTCTTTTTTGTTGGATTTGAACTTGAAATCATGGACTTCAAGGGGAGGTTAGATGTTAACAGATTGGAAGTCTATGGGTTTTAGGTCAACAAGTTTTTCTGGACCTATGTTGTCATGTATAGTCTCAATTTGGTTTTCAATCCTGGTTAACTGTGTGCCTATGGTCTGAAGGAACATATTGGTGTAGTAATTCTATTTAGTCAAAGGTAATATATCTTTAACTTTGGCTGAATGTTGATGAGTGGATCATTCTGGAATATCAACATAAGGGTTAATATGTAGTGGTTTAAGGTTTTCATTACCTGGAGCAAGCTTTAAAGATAGCAGTGGAGGATGTATAGACGATATGTTCTACCACCTGTAGTTATCCAATTTTTCTGAACAACCGTTAGAACATTTAAATCTTGTTTATCATGTAACCTAATTTGTAAGGCCAAAGGATAATACCATTCAGGGAGGGATTCAATAAGTTGATACTTCTCTAAATGATGATAATACAGGTTTTTTAGTTCAATAAGCTATTGATGATTATGGTTTTTGAAATACCAATTCCTGAAAGCATGATACTTGTCTTGCATAAATCCTAGTAAATATTTTTTTCTCAAATTACTATTGAGAGAGAAATCTATTAAAATTAAATTGTATATCGCTAGCAGTTGGGCTTTTAGGCCTTCTGTTGTGAGAAAGAATTCTAAGTTCTAAAACTTTAGCTATGTTACTATTAGATAAAGCCATACTCAAATTCGAATATATATTAAAATATACTGGTCCAAGTGAAAGACTAGTTTCAATGGTTCTCATAAAGGAAACTTTTCAGTTAAGACATCTACCATCACGAATGGTACATTGTATACTGGTATTTTGACCTAGTAAAATAAAAGATTTTAAGGCTATCTGTACAAGACCTATATGCAGGTATTTATATTTTTTCATGAAAGGATATAAATCATGAACATGTAAAAGATAAATTATATCATCATTATTCTGTAAAGGAATAACATATTCAAAAGTTTTGATTATCTTTTAACTGGTGAAATCAAAAGTTCCAACTTTATAGATTGTTTCTGGTTTTACTTTGGGTATATTCAATTTGTCCAAAGCTTCTTTTACATCCTGATAGGCAATGAGTTCAGTTAATTCTGAAGTTGATGCTACTGTATTAGCTACGGTAGTGATAGAAGGAGAACTATATTTAGACATGTTATGGGGTGATCATGTATGAATAGTTTAAAAGAACTATAAACACTAATATAACCAAAACTAGTCATGGCTCTGATACCAACTTGGGGGCCGACTAACGCGAGCTCGACAAGCCAGGGAGCTAAATCGTTCCAACCTAACTAGATCAAGAAACTCACCAAATGTAAACTAGCACGTATGTCAAATTTTTACATGGGATAACCGTCCTTGACGCATTCCTTGCTAAGCAGACCTTACCAATACGCAACCAAGTCATGTGTCACTAGTTACATCACAATTGCTTCGTTAATCTGGTTAGATACCCATGAAGTACTTCCTACAATCTTACCAATCACACATTAAGTGCTCCTTTTAGTCAACATGGATCTATGAACACTAAGGGTTATAGTATTCATTACATTAAATTCAAATTATGTCATACATGGTCTTATAAACAATTACTCTTTAAATTAAAGGAAGAAAACTTACTGGTGAGGAAAAGCTTTACAAGCTCCAGATAGAGCCTCCACTATAATATTCTTCAAGAATTATATTTGCAAGTAGAAATAGAAATGTAGAGATAGAGAACTTAGAGAGAGATTGAGAGAAGGGAGTGCATATTATTAATTTTAGCTTAGCACATGAGCGTTCTACCTGCAACAAAGGGTGATGCTCCCTTTTATACTATAAAAAGTAAAGATACAGGAAAAAGAAGGATAACGGTCTGTCCTGGATGAGTGGGAGTCGTTCGTCCTGATCTTCTTTACTTTACGGAGTGAGAATCTACTTTATGAAAAATAGATTTGTCCTTTTCTGTTAATGGAGAGCTACTTTATGAAAGTAGTTGTGTCATCGTTAGTGAGTGGGAGACATCCTGTTTATAATGGGAAACAAGATTATGCCTTTGCTTTACCCTTCTTGTCTTGTTCTTGTCTGTCTTGTTCCATCTTTCTGGAGATTAGCTTTGTTAGAGAATCCCAAAAATCTAAAATAGTAGGGTAAAATGATTCTAGTTCTTGGCTTTCTCCGGCCAGAATTCTAAATGTATTGTCATCATGGTTAGATCATGCTTTACTGTTTACTGATTTCATGGATGTGTCTTCTAGAATAAGGGCATGGAAGAATTGTTCCTTTATGTAATCCATGGTTTTGATAAGTAAATCACTTTTTGTAATACCAAGAAATTTCCTTTTTAAATTCGGTTTGAACACTGATAAATGGATTTTCTGAAGATGCTGGAAGAGCCTTAGGGATAGCACAAATGCAAGCTTGGGAATAAGCTTTAATAACTTTAATTAATTCTGGTAAATTGGGGTTCATACCCTTGTCCCACTATTTGGTATAAAAGACTCGTATGAGTCGTGGAATCTTGTTCTGGTAGTCACATTGTAGATCTCATTTCCAAATCCATGGGATACTGAATCGAATACTGAAATGGGCTAAAGATTTGGTTATTGACATATCTTTATTTCCTGATAAATGAGAATAGGCAGACTGCCAATCTACAAATGCTGTTTGAACTTGTTCTGGTAATGTCTCGAAAGTTATTCCAAATGTTTCACACCATACTATAAACCAATTTGGTAGGTCAGTCTTTAATACTTCATGATGGATTCGGATAAACCAAGTATGGTTATAACTGGATTCTGGTAATAGAACATATAGGTAAATGAATCTATATAATCCCAATAACTATATTTGATTTCTTTATTATAGATTTCAAGACTGCAGGTTGTGTGTAGATGTATTTCTTTTTGGATCATGAAGAGTATGTTTGATCTTTATTGTTGTTGTTTCTATGATGATCGCTCATAAATATATCTATACTGGTTAAAATGAGGGTGAAATTATTGAGTTGAAAGGTATATCTTTTTAATTTCCCATGGCTGTCAACCACTATTCATCTGGTACTTCAATGAAGAGAATTGCTTCTTTTTTACTGTTATGAATATATTGTTCTGGTAAAATGAGGACATCTTTATCAGTTTTACTAGAAGAAGCCTTTTTAAGATTCGAAAATTCTGATTGTCAAAACATACCATCTTGTTCACTGTTGGTACTAGTAGAATTTCCTCAGCCTCGGCCTCGGCCATGATCATGATTTCTGTTACTCAAGATGATCCATGTATATATTCACGGGTTAGAAAGTCGGGTATAAAATTCTGTTCACCTTTGATATATTTAATATCAATGTCAAATACTGATAATATACTTTGCGAAGAGATAAATATCTATTTAGATGCGAGATTTTGAACATTTTTTTTGAATATTTGTTTGACTGCAGAGCAATCAACCCTAATTAAAAAATGTTGGTTAAGAAGATCATCTTGAAATTTTAACACACATTTAACAGTGGATAAACATTCTTGTTTAATAATAGGATATTTTAAAGCTGATCCTTTCCAAATTCCTGAAGTAAAAAGATGGAGTTCTTCTTTCTGGCTGTTAGGGTTAATCTATTTAAGAGTTCCTCCATAACCTTTATTGGAGACATCGGTTTCTACAATCTTTTTCCAATTTGGGTTAGGTAGAGATAAACAATATAGTTGTTTAATTTTTTCTTTTATTCTCTTGACTGCAAGAGTATGTTTAGTAGACCTGTAAAGGGTTATTCTTAAGTCTGGTATAAAGAATAGAAGTATACTGAGATAACTGTGGATAAAAGTCTGTAATATAATTAAGAGTTCCTCAAAATCTATGTAATTGAGTCTTTATCTTTAATTTCATTGGAAAATTTAGTGGCAAACTCTATACTTCTGTTAATAGGAATAATAGTTCCATTTCTGATAATATGCCCTAAAAATCTGACTTTTGTTTGAAAAAGTTTCATTTTAGGAGCAGAAATGACTAATCCATTTCAGATAATAACATGTTTAAATGTTTAAAATGATGGTCAATAGAGGATGAGAAAATTAATACATCATCAATGTAACAGATAATGAATTCTGTATAAGCAATAAATATATCATTCATAATATGCTGAAATTCAGAATGACCATTTTAACACCAAAAGGTAAAACATTCCATTCATAGTGGCCAAAAGGTACTGTAAAAGCAGTTTTATATCTATCCTGTTCAGCTATCTATATTTTTCAAAAGCTTGATTTAAGGTGAAATTTAGAAAATACTACAAAGTCATGTAGTCTATCTAAAAGATCTTTCTTATTTGATATGGGATACCTAATCCATTGTAAGGCATCATTAAGAGACTTATAGTTAATAACCAAACGAGGTTGTCCTCTTTCAATTTCAGCATTTTTATAAACATAGAATGCAGTACAACTCCAAGGGGAGTGGCTAGGTCTAATTAAGTTATTCTGTAAAAGGGAATAAATTTCTATTTTACACATTTCTATATATTTCTTCTTCATCTGACTAGGTCTATATTTATTAGGAATATGTTTTTCATCAAAATCTTGATGATAAGGAAGATAAATAATATGTTTCTTTCTATTCTAAAAAGTATTAGCAATATCACTAAAAAAATTTGTTTGAAGTGCATGTAAAATGATTTAAATTTTATTTTGTAGAGAGGGTTGTATTCTTTGATCAATTGTAAGAAATTGAATTTCTTTCTGAATAAATTTATCTGTTTCTCTTTGTTTTGAATGAGGTCTTTTATTTGATCTAATTCTTTGGTGTAAGGTGTTGTTATGAACTAGAAATTAATGTTCATGTTATCAATATAAGAATGAATTCTAAAAGTATCAATTCCCTTAATAGGCATTAAAAGACAGAGAAATGGTGTGCCTAAAATGATTTTTTGGGTCATGTTTTTAATTAAAACAAATTATGTAGGTAAAAAATACCTTGCTTACAAATAAGTACTTCAGGTATTTTGTACTGGATACAGATAGAATTGCCACTGGCACTAGTTAGTGACTGGATAGTTTTCTAAAAATATTTGGTTGGTATTAAACCCTCATGAATGTAGTTCATGTAAGCACCACTATCAACTAAGGCGATGACATCTTTAATAATAAAATCCGGTTTTATAACTAAAGTAATTTTAGTATACCATTTCTGGAAAGTGACTTTGTTTATGAGAACTAAATACGGGTGATCTTTATCCTTCATAGCATTCTCTTGAGGTGGAGAAGAATCGGGATAAGAAATAGGGGTTTTACCCTTGGAAGAAGGCTACTGTTTAAGAGTATGAATATCTTGGAAGAGAATTTGATGAGCAGTTTGTAACTGCTTGATCTCGGTTTTAATGATCTTAATCTCCATCTTTAAATCAGAGATAGTTACGGGTTTCCTAGAGTAGGATTCTGCTGTAGACGATTCATGACTTTTTTCATACTGTAGTTTATAAGAAAGGACCTCTGATGTAGCATAGGTTTTGTAACAGGTTTCTAAGTATCGTAGCTTCATCTCAGGGTTAGTTATTTGGTCAGTTGTATGGAGAATAGATCTTTGAGTGTTAGTTATAACATTGATACTAGGTTGGCCAATATCAAGGCCATTCATCTCAACAATGGCTTTTCAATAGTTGGCTTCAGTTAACATGTTACAGGTTTTGGAAGAGCAACAAGGTTGTTCAGATTTATCATAAGAGTCTAAATCAGAGGAATACATTTAAGCTAAGTCTTCTTCAAAACTAGATATAGTAAGACATCTAGTTAAGTTTTTGTTTAAACTTATTTTTGCACTTATGAGTATAATGTCATGTAGTTCCACATTTGAAACACTTAATTTGGGATTTATCGTTTGTAGGATATGTTTTTCTTTTACTGGTATACTTTCTAGATTTATTCCTATAGTCATGTCTATACATCTTACAGGAGGAGTACTTCTTATAATGTTTATATTTCCTGTAAGGCCCAAGTCTTTGAAAAGAAGAGGGATACTAGATTTTGGTGTAACAAGCAAATTGTTCACAAAATTCACCTAATTCCCTTCTGTTTGTAAGATTCTGATGTTTCATCATCTGCTAAATTCTCATGTCATTGCATAAGACTAATCCTTCTTAAATGACAATTCCTATAAGATGGTCATATGTATATTGGTTATAAGGGATATCTTTGTGGTAATTTATATCCCTAAGTTTCATCCTAATTTTTTCTGCAAAAAGATCAGGAAGACCATCGATGAACTTAGCCTTCCAATGATCATTATTGGCGTCAGATCATTGCATAACCTTCATTAAGAAAATATCTTTATACCATCTGAAATGGGTTAATGAACAACATCTGAGGTTCTATAAGAGCTCTTTATATCTATCTGTCTTAGTAACTCGTGTGCCTAAGAAATGGTGTATGATGGCTTGAACTAAGGCATAATCTTGTCTCCCGTTATCAACAAGATGTCTCCCACTCACGGAGGACAACACAACTATTTTAAAAAAGTAGCTCTCCATTAACAGAAAATGACAAATCTACTTTTCATAAAGTAGATTCCCACTCTGTAAAGTAAAGATGATAAGGATGAACGACTCCCACTCATCCATTGACCAGCATGCCATTAGGCATGCACGCTATGTGGGGAAAAGCTTCTCGGTAGTTTCATTGGGTATGGACAGTACTGCCTTTGTACCGACGAACCCACCTCTAAAGGACCTAAATATTCTATCCCAAATAGCCTGTAAGCCTAAATCTTTAGCCTTCCCAAAGTACAATAAGGTCTTCAAGAACTTAATGTTGGAATTATGTCCATAAAGTTGGGTGTAATAACTGTTTATGAGTATTTAGTTATTTCTCAAACATTTTCTATTACTGAATTTAATGAATGAGTTGAAGTTTTTCTATTCTTTAAAGTGTTTTATAATTTACTTAAGTCCTGGAACTATTTTCAACGTCAGAAGAGTAAAGACTGATGGGCCTTACAGACAAACTCTTCTGAAATAGTTCCGAATATTATTCGTAGTCTTAGGATCGACTGGGTAATTGAGCCTGATTACGACTGTTAGATTGAACCAAATGATTTCGGTCTTGGGGTAAGTGAGTGGAGACTCTAACGGTTGACTTATACATGTTGTGGAACATGTTTAATAGTCCAGTGGAGTAAAGCCATTTATCAAGCTCTAAAACTAATTGTTACACCTTAAATGTATTTTTATAATCATCTTAATCCTGAGGTGAATACAAAACTTGACCTAGTTAGTTACGATATTTGATACGTCAAACGAGTGAGTTCAAATTGTCGTACAATACATTGACTGTTGGGATCGTGATTCAACTATATTGGAGTTGCGTGATTCTCAAATATGAAAATTCGTGGTTAGATTGCAATATGTAACAATATCACTTTATGCTTTATTGATGAGTGTATGAATAAATCAACATAGCCATGTATTCGATGAAATGAATCATTGAATAAGACATGGGGAATTGTATAAGACAATTCAATATTATGTCTTTCTTATTCACAATCAATATAAAAGTTGAGGAAATAATAACAAGAATGGTAAAATAATAATTTTACATCTTACTCTTGTTACTGTAATTCACGAAGGGTAATACGTTACATATTCTTGGACCATGAAATAAAAGTGCTTTTTTGCACCAATAGAAAATGTAGCAATCGTACGATATCAAAATTAAATTGGTTGAGAATTTATAGAGATAAATTCACCGAGTAATTGAGTCCTATAGCTTTATTCATGTGGGTTCATTCGGTCTTAGTAGTAGCTTATAAGGATAGGAATTAAAACAATACTAGTTGGACCAAAAACATGTTTTAGACCAATATATATTTCTTGAACCCATATGTGATGAGTGTTGTCACTTAATAAGTGATAATTAAGTCATTAATGTTCAAATTAATTAATTGGTTATTTTATTTTTTATTGAATAATTAGTATATAAAATTATTTAATTAATTGATGGAGATCAATTTAATTTATGAATTTTGAATTGATGAACTTGGACACAATATTGACTTTAATGGGTGATGTAATTTTCGACAATTATAGATTATGGGGGTGAATTTCAGAAATTACACATATATGAGTATATGTGAAAATTCTAAAATTTTATATAATTGGGTGATAGCATTAGGGTTGCCTCACTAATTATATTTTGATATAAACTCTAACACAGTGCGTGATCATACAGAGCTGAGAAAAGAGTTGCTCTCCCTCCTCCATGCTTGCCGCTGAAATACACTAGAGGAAAAGAGATTTTTGATTTTTCTTACTTATTTTGAGAGCTTACACTCAATTCTAGATCAATATCCTATTGAGATATACTTCTGAATCCTACGGGTGATTATTGGTGTGAAAACTAATTTAAGTTCTACGAAGAACGCGAGACGACTAATAAGATTCCACCAAATCAGAATTTCTCTGATACAAGAAAATAGTTTCTACCTCTTTTGAATAGGTTTAGCTTTGTACGCATAATCGGATGTATGGTTTTAATATTTAATATGATTAAATATGTTGATGTAAATTTTTTTTATATTCCTCCCACGAACTGTTCGTGGTTCAATGATTTTTCCTCAAATTTTAAAATCTAATCCAACACTTGAACTATATGCATTCACACAAGGTTTCCATAAAAACAACGAAGCTTCACCCCCCCCCCCCCACTGGAGATAAGACTACTCTCTCATTACTGGAGCACAACAAAGTTTATGATGAGCTGTGTACTACTTCTTCTAGTCCTACAAAGCAAGATGGAACCTAGGCTGATAAGGTCAAAATAACCAAATGCAGAAGTTGTACTTGGCTTATGAAGAGACCACCAATTTTTAAACCTGAGAGAATCACAGTCATGTTCCTAGAGTATGTTACCAAGGACAACTTTTGTAGATGGGAATGCTACTGCGTGGGTTTTCTTGTGGGAAAATAGCTCCCTTGCACCTGGTCAGAAAGCTTACCATGCCATTCTGGAAAAATAGGGGCTTGGTTGATTTTTCGGCCAGTAAGGGACTTTTCTACTTCAGATTTCAATCCAATGAAGAGATGGAGTTGTTTATGGAGGATAGGCCTTGGCACTTGCTTGGTAAACTAGTGAGTTTAAAACCCTGGCAACCTAACATTATTTTCTCTAAGAAGAAGGTGGACACAATACCTATTTGGGTCAAGCTCTGGAATGTCTCGGTTGAGCTTTGGTCTGAGGAAGCCCTAGGGCATATTGGTAGTGCTGTGGGGAAGCCCTTGTACACTGATTCCTTAACTGCAAGAGGGGTTTGGAAAGTTTATGCTCATATCTATGTGGAGATCAAGGTCCAAACCAGGATAGTTGAGCATTTTGACATTGACATGGGATTAGAGGGATGGGACCCATCATAGTGAGCGTGGAATATGAGGGTCTACCAAAGAGATGCCCCAAGTGCTCCTACTTTGGCCATGATTGTGAGTACACCCCCATTTCAAAAAATAAACCAACTCAACCCTCCACACCCACCTCTCATCCACCAAATGATGCCTAGCTCTCAAGTCTCCTTCTGAGCACATGCCTTCCCTTAAATCAATCATTGATCCCCCCTACCCCTCTCCCAAGTCTCCTTCTGAGCACATGCCTTCCCCCAAATCAATCCTTGATCCCCCTACCCCACTCGACCCCACTCCCCCTACCCCAACCTTATCCACCGCTGAAGCCCAATGGATAGTGGTCACGTCCAAGAAAGCTACAAAGGAAAAAAAGACATTTAAACCTCCTAGTTTGGCTCTAGCCATTATTCCACCTTGGAAGAGGGGGAGTTTGGTTCTCCACTACAAATTTAGCCAATCAATACTCAAATAATTGAGGAGACTATGAAGAGGGTGAATAAGGTTCCTATAGCCTAAATTTCCACTATTCCAGTTGATATCCCTGATCTCACTAACCTGACCAGGGACTCTTTCTAAGCCCACCTACCTCGCTTCATTGCTTCCACGCTTGGCTCCAATTCAAGTAAAAGGAATAAGAAAAAGAAGAAAGGTGGTCAGGTCACACCTCATCCCGCAAAGAAGGAAGGCAAATGTATTCACAGTGGGGCCCCTACCCCATCATCACATGTTTAATATAGCTGCTTGGAATGTTAGAGGCCTCAATGGAACCCTAAAGTAAGCTGATGTTAGGAAGTTGTGCATAGATTTCAATCTGTCTATCTGCTCAATCATTGAAACCATAGTCAAGGCATCTAAGTTTCAACATATGTGTGAAAGTATTTTTCCTAATTAGCAAGTTGTGATCAATTACCAATCTACTCAGGGTGGAAATGTTGGTCGTCGCGGCGCGTGCGCGGCTGAAGAGTGTGGCGCAAGGCCATTTTAAAAAATAAGTTTTTAATAAAAATAAAAAATTTTAATAAATTAAAATCATGCAACGCTATGATAACCAAAATAAACTTTTACTGAAAAATATTTCCAAACAGTTAGGATTCATTATATATTTATGTATTAAATTTACAACATACAATGTTAGAAATCATATACATCTTATAATCTAAATCAGGTGTTTTCATGAAACCAATCGATTCTTTGTTCCTACGAAGTCGTCCCAACGATTAGAAGACTTTGAGATCCACACCAATATCTTCCAAGTCAATCATCAACGCACTAGGACGTGTGTGGGCACGTAGAACATAACGAAGACACTTTTTTATCTCTAGATGTACCCAACACATGAGATCTAGAGATTTGACTGAGAATGAATTTTGTGAGACGATTCTCTAAAAGAACGTGATGATTATTCTTTTAGAAATTTCGATTAACTTTTAATTGCAGAAAAATCACTCCTTGATAAATTGTGTTCTTCTCTAAACTCTTGATAGATGAACTAATTCTCTCATTCTACTGATTGATTGATTCTGCATTGATTCATACATCTGAGGCCATCATAATAATATATGTATATTTTTCTTCATAATGGCGTATCAAATATTTTAGGATAATTAAAATAATATTTTTAGTTATAAAATTGTCAATAGTAATGGGACCCACTGCTATTGTGCACAACTACAGTGTCACATGACACTGTATGGTGCCGTGAGGCAGCACAATGCGTCACGACACTTTACCTCACGGCACCACTGTAGTGTCATGTGGCACTATAGTGTTGCACACCCACTACTAACACGTGCCAATTACTTCGAATTAAATATTTATTTTAATCAAATTAAATATCTAGATATTTGTTAATTCAAAATTAACATATTTGATTATCTATATCAATTAAATTATCTGTTATTTCGCAAATAACAGATTTAGTTGATCTAAATTATTATCTCATAATAATTTAATTATTTAATTTCACAAATTAGATATTTTATCTCATTTATCGATAATTAGAAAAAATTAATAATTATTTATATACATATTAATTCCTAAAATTATATTTATATATAAATTATTAATTAATTAATCATATATAATTATTCTATAATTATGTACTTGCCCCAGAATAAAATTTTTTTACAAGTAAGTCTTTTTCTCATGCCCTGAAATATATACATCCTAGACTGCTAGTACGAAGGTGACTTGGGGATCATAGACCAATAATCCTAAGCTCCAATAAATGAGATTATTAATTTAACTTTTTAATTAAATAATCTTATTTATTAATTTTATGATTACTCCACTATAAATATCAAATTGCACTCTTAGAGATTATAGATAGTATTTATAGAGTATTCTCATGTATTCCATGATATAATCATTTCACGTAGTTCTGTCTTCTAATTATTGGTTAGTAAATTAGAATTGGTCAAAAATATCATTTTACCCTTCTAATTACCTATTGATCCTTAAGTACCATTAGTCCACTAGTGAATGACTAATTAATAATTTTATTATAAACTTAAGCTCAATAACCATTCAGTTCCATAATTAGCACTTAAGGGAACTAATATACAATCTGTTAAGAAAGTTTGGATTTCAAATCTTGTTACATCATATTCTTAGCCATCAATATCACTGAATCTTCAAAACAAACGTCACTAGCATGTTTTACGAACAAACCTCAATGAGCAAATAAAAAGATCCAGTAAACATGCATAGGAGTTCACGACTACTCAAAATTCAGACTGATCTACGTATGATCATCGAATTGATGTATATTAAATCTTTATGATAAACGACATGTTGATAAAGATATTAATTCGCATCGGTTTAGTCATACATAATCTCATTATATAAAGTACTTTCACTAAGATGTCTATCAACATCAATGATCCGGATCTAGATCATATGCATTCATAATGGTTAGTCAATCGTACTAGCAACCATTCATTAAAGATTTCATACTTTAATATATAGCTGACAATTTTATTCATTATATATGATCTTAATCCACTTGTACTAATGCAAGATCATCGTCCAATTAATGAATATGAAATGTTCATATACTTATATAAATTATTCAACAATAATTTAAAAGAAGAATGATAAGAAAATGTAATGCTCATTAAATTTCATATCAAAATGTCAATACACATGATTTGAGGGCATAACCCCCAAGAATCTGCCACTTTCCCTAAAGAAAATGTGGTTTCTCTCCTAATCACATGTTACTCATGTTACCCTCAAATGACTTCGTAGAAAGTGTCTTTGAAAAAAAATCTACCAGGTTTTGTTCCGACGCTATCTTCATAACAGTCACATCCCCTTGATGTACGATCTCTCTTACAAGATGATATTTCCTCTCTATGTGCTTGCCCCTCTTACGACTCCTCAGTTTTTTGAAATTCGTTACCGCCTCAATGTTGTCATAGTACAAGATCAGTGGCTTGTCCATATCTGGAACTACTTTCAGATCAGTATAGAACTTTTGAGTCATACCGTTTCTTTTACAGCTTCACAAGCCGTTATATATTTGGCTTCCATTATGGAATCTACAATGCTGGAGTGTTTGGTATTTCTCCAGACTGCAGCTCCTCCACCTAGGGTGAATACTGATCCAAATGTTGACTTTTGACTGTCTCTGTTTGACTGAAAATTAGAATCAGTATATCCACTGGGGTTCAGGTCTCTACCTGAATAAACAAGCATATAGTTTCTCGTTCTCCTAATATACTTGATAATGTTCTTTACTGCAATTCAGTGTTCTAAACCTGGATTCGATTGATAACGACTGACAATTCTCACTGCATAACAGATGTCTGGTCTCGTACACAACATATCATACATGAGACTTCCAACTGCTGAAGCATAGGAAACCTTTCTCATGTCTTCTTCCTCATGAGGTGTCTTAGGAGATTGTTCCTTGGAGAGACAATTCCATGTATGGTCGATAGTTAACCTTTCTTTAAATTCTCCTTAGAGAATCTCTCTAGCACCTTATCAATATAAGATGCCTGAGAAAGTCTCAAGAGCTTGTTCTTTCTATCCCTTAGGATTTGGATGACTAGAACATACCTCGCTTCTCCCAAATCTTTCATTTAGAATTTCTCAGTTAGCCACTTCTTTATTTTTGACAGAATTTCTACATCATTCCCAATTAGTAGAATATCGTCAATATAAAGAACTAAGAAAACTACTAACTTATCTTTGATATATTTATAAACACAGACTTCATCAACATTTTGCTCGAAGCCATTAGTCTTTATAATCTTATCAAAAGTAAGATTCCAAGATCTAGATGTTTGCTTTAATCCATAAATGGATTTAAGTAACTTGCATACTTTCTGATCTTTCCCCTTTAGTACGAACCATTCTGGTTGCATCATATAGATGCTTTCTTCAAGAGAGTCATTAAGAAAAGTTGTCTTGACATCCATTTGTCATATCTCATAGTCAAAACTAGCGACTATGGACAAAATATGCGAATAGATTTTAGCATTGTCACATGGGAGAATGTCTCTTCACAATCGACTCTCTCACTTTCTGTATAGCCCTTGGCTACTAACCATGCCTTAAAAGTCTATATTTTCTCATTTGCACCTCTTTTATTCTTGAAAATCTATTTACATCCAATGGGCCTGACATCTTCAGGTGGAACTGCAAGTTCCCCGACGAAATTGGAATATATAGATTTCATATCCTGGTTCATGGCTTCTTGCCATTTCTCATTTTCAGGATCATCCATTCCGCCTTCATAAAATAATGGATCTTCCTTATCAGTGTTTAACACCGGGACAAGTGCTTCTATTTCATAGTGAACTGGTTGTCTCACAATCCTCCCACTATGACGTTGCACCGGGGATTCATTTGCAGGAACTGTGGCGTCTCTTGTTTGTCATTTATCAGTAAAAATTGAAGGTGGTATGATCTCATCACCCGCTAACTCCTCGAGAACTAATTTGCTACGAGGTTTGTAGTTTTGCATATAGTCATGCTCAAGGAAGGTTGCATTTGTCGACACAAACACATTTTGATCCTTGTGACTATGAAAGTACTCACCCTTAGTCTCTGGAGCATAGCCTACGAATGCATACCTCATACATTGAGTCTAATTTTTTGGTCTTCGATCTAAGAACGTGAGCAGGACACCTCCATACACGGAAATGACACAAACTAGGTTCAGAGCCATTCCATAACTCTAAAGGTGTCTTGCTTACAGACATAGAGGGCACTACATTCAAAATGTAAGTTGTTGTGTGTAATGCATATTCCTAGAATGTAAGTGATAGTGGTGAGTAGCTTAACATTGACCTAACCATATCCAATAAGGTTCGGTTTCTCCTCTCTGCAACACATTTTGTTGTGGTGTTCCAGGTGCTGTGAGTTGAGATAGAATTCCACACACCAACAAATAATCCTTGAATTCTAAATTCAAGTATTCACCGTCTCGATCAGATCGAAGGGTTTTTAATAATTTACCTAATTATTTTTCAACTTCAGCTTTGAAGTCTTTAACTTTTCAAAAGTTTCAAACTTTCTTTGCATTAGGTAAGTATAACCATATCTTGAGTAATCGTCAATAAAAGTGGTGAAATACTCATACCCACCTCTAACTTATACACGGATTGGTCCACAGACATCACAATTTACTAGCTCAAGTGGTTCCTTGGCTCTTTGGCCCTTTCCAGTGAAAGGTCTCTTGGTCATTTTATCTCTAAACAGGATTCACAAACAATAAGAGTTCCAACACTTAGTTCTCTCAAAGCACCATGATTTGTTAACCTATATAACCTATCTAAATTAATATGTCTCCACCTAAGATGTCAAAGATATGTGTTATCATCATCGTGAGAAACTCTTTGTCGTTTGTTACTTTTAGGTTTTGCTACTTTAAATAATTCAAAATTATTTAACGCGTGTTCAGTCAGTTTAAGCACAGACAATCTGTTTATAAATCTCTTTATTAATAAAAAAAACTTTGAATAATTGTTCTTGTAAAAATGAAAGAGAAATCAAATTTCTCAAAAATCCAGAAATATAATAATCATCATCCAAAACTAAATAATTATATCCAAAAATTAAAAAAATTGTCCCTAATGCTCTAGCTAACACGAGCGCATCACTGTCAACTCCCAAAATGACCTCGCGATCAGCCAGTTCTCTTGACGAATCAAGCATATGCAAAGAAGAATATACACGGTTAATGACCCCCAAATCAAGTATCCAGGATGACAAATCATATTTCACTAAGAAAGCTTCAAGTACAAGTAAATCATATTTACCTTTCTTTTTCAGCTCAGAAAGATACTTATTATAGTTTCTCTTCTAATGACCTTCAACCCCACAATGAAAACGTTTCCCTTGGGAATGCTGACTTTCTTGTTCTTCTTGGCTTTTGGTGATTTCTTGACTTTCTTCCCTTTCTTGTTCTTACCTTTGTCCTTATCATTGTTCTTCTTCCTTTTCTTGTTCTCAACAATATTGGAAGAATGCTTTTGCTCAATAACATTTGCCTCGCTCTCTTTGGTCATTCTAAGGTTCAGTGACTCAAAAGTTTACAATTCATTCAACAATTAGGTCATGTTGAATTGTAACTTGTTCATAATATAGTTGATCGTGAATACAGAAAACGTTGGTGCAAGTGACTCAAGTATAATGCTATCTTGAGTCTGCTCATCAATGATCACCCTATGTACTTCTATCTCACGCATTATGTTGATCATGTTTAAAACACATTCTCGCACAGAAGCACCCTTTCTCATCTTAGTTGTCATATAGATCCAAGTGACCTCATAATGACTTTGATCAGACTACTGCCTAAACATCGTCTGTAAAGATTCCATAATCTCATAGGCAGTCTATATGCTTTCATGCACGAATAGTAAATTTCCATGAACGGTAAAACTCCGCGAACGGTAAATTCCGCCATTCGTCTTGTGCGTTCTTCATCATCTTTCTATCAAAATAATTACAATAAATATTCAAAATTAAAATTACAAAAATTTCTACGCCCCAAAACAACTTACACAAGATCTAAGAAAAAATAAAATGAACAAAGCCTAACCCAATAATCACCATACAATTAAGATCCATTATTTTCCATACATTCACAAAACATAATCATCTATTCATTCATACATATCTCATATTATATGAATAATGCAAGAAAATCCACACATCATTTAACACATAAAATATATAAAGATCACTCTGATACCACTTGTTGGTCGCGGTGGCGCGTGCGCGGCGGAAGAGTGTGGCGCAAGACCAAATTAAAATTTAATTTTTCAATAAAAATCAAATCTTTTAATAAAACAAAATCACGCAACGTTACGATAACCAAATGTTTTTTTTATTGAAAACCATTTTTTCAGCCAGTCAGGATCTATTATATATTTATATATTAAATTTACAACATACAAGGTTAGGAATCATATACCTCTTGTAGTCTAAATCAAGCGTCTTCATGAAACCAATCGATTCTCCGTTCCCACGAAATCGTTCCAATGATAAGCAGCCGAGATCCACACCAAGATCTTCCAAATCAATCTTCAAAGCACTAGGACATGTGTGAGCACATATAATATAACAAAAGATATTTTTCTGTCTCCAAATGTACTCAACACATGAGATCTAGGGATTTTACTAAAAAAGACTTTTGTGAGACGATTATCTAAAAGAACGTGATGCCACATGGCACTGCAGTGTGTCGTGACGCAGCACAATGCCTCATGACACCACTGTAGTGCCACGCACTACAGTGTTGCACACCCACTACTGTAGTGCCACATGGCACTGTAGTGTGCCGTGACGCAGCACAATGTCTCATGACACCACTGTAGTGCCACGCACTACAGTGTTGCACACCCACTACTGTAGTGCCACATGGCACTACAGTAGTCCATATAAATCTCTGATGCTCAATTATTGATTGACACGTGGCTATAATTATGTATTAAATATTTATTTTAATCAAATTAAATATCTAGATATTTGTTAATTCAAAATTAACATATCTAATTATCCCTATCAATTAAATTATCTGTTATTTCACAAATAATAGATTTAGTTGATCCAAATTTTTATTTCTTAATAATTTAATTAACTAATTTCATAAATTAGATATTTTATCTCACTTATCGATAATTAAAAAATTGATAATTATATATATATATATATATATATATTAAATCCAAAAATAATATACATATAAATAATTTAATTAATTAATTAATCATATATAAGATCTCATAATTATGTACTTGCCCCAGAATAAAAATTCTTTTGCAAGTAAGTTATTTTTTCATGTCCTAAAATATCCATAGCCTAGACTGCGTAGTACAGATGTGACTTAGAAGCTATGGACCTATAATAATAAGCTCAAATAAATCAGATTATTAATTAAACTCTTTAATTAAATAATCTTATTTATTAATTTCATTATTACTCCACTATAAATATGAAATTACACTCTTAGAGATTATAGATTGTATTTATATAGTATTCTCATGTAGTCCGCTGATATAATCCTTTCATGTAGTTCTATCCTCCAACTATTGATTTGTAAATTAGAACAAGTCAAATTACTATTTTACCCTTTTAATTACCTCTTGATCCTTAAGTACCATTAATCCACTAATCAATGACTAATTTATAATCTTATTATAAATTTAAGCTCAATAACCATTCAGTTTTAGAATTAACACTTAAGGGAACTAATATATGATCCGTTAGGAAAGTTTGGATTCCAAATCTTGTAAGATCATGTTCCCAGCCATCCATATCACTGCTCCAAAACAAAAGTCACTAGCCTATTTTACAAACAAACATTAATGAGTGAATCAAATCCAGTAAATATGCATAGGAGTTCATGACTACTTAGGATTTAAATTGATCTACATATGATCGTCGAATTGATGTGTATTAAATCTTTATGATAAACAACATGTTGATAAAGATATTAATTCACATCGATTCAGTCATATATAATCTCATTATATTAAGTACATTCACTAAGATGTCTATCCACATCAATGATCTGGATCTAGATCACATGCATTCATAATACTTAGTGAACCGTACTAGCTACCATTCATTAAAGTTTCCATACTTAAATATGTTGCTAAAATTTTTACATCTTAACCCTCTCGTTCTAATACAAGATCATAATCTCATTAATTAATATGGAGTTTTCAGATATTTAGATAAATTATTCAACAATAATTTAAAAGAACAATTATAAGAAAATGGAACGCTCATTAAATTTCATATCAAATTGTCAATACACATGTTTTGAGGGCATAACCCCCAACAGGAAGAATCTAGGTAGCATGGGGTTCTGCTGTACTGGATGTTACAATTCTGGACTCCACGGACCAAGCAATCTTTTGTAAGCTCTTTCATATTAATAGTTGTTCTACTTGTTTCGTAACATTTGTATATGCCATAAACTCTAAATTGTCCAGGAGACAATTGTGGTCCTATTAACCCAACATGCCAGGTGTGCTCAGGCCCCGTGGCTCATATTAGGGGAGTTTAATGTGATCTTCATATCCTACAGAGAAAGTTAGGGGAATCAAAGGGTGAGATGAGGGTATGAATGAGCTTAGTGATTGTTTATTCCATATTGAAGTGAAAGACATTTCCTACTCTTGATGCTAGTTTACATGGTCAAATAAGCATCAGAATGACACTTTCATTATGTGCAAGTTGGACAGTGCCCTGACCAATACAAAATGGGTGGACTTATTTCCTGATTCTAAGTGTCACTTTGCACCCCCAGACATTTCAGATCATAGCCCAATTGTGCTCCAACTTGATCAACCTCTCCACAAACCCAAAATAAGCTTTAAATTCTTCAACTTTTTGTTTGATATTGAGGGTTTTTGGCCTTTATTGGAACAAGCCTGAGGTATCCAAGTTAGGGGTTCCACCATGTTCCAAGTATGCAAGAAGCTAAAGGCAGTTAAATTAGAACTCAAGGAGTTCAATCTCTCTAGATGAAATGATATTCCCACTAGGGTCAAACATGTTAGGGCCATACTTGAGGGTATCCAGAATGACCTAGCATATAACCTGACAGACACAACTCTTCTATCCTTGGAGAAATGGGCCTTTAAAGAGTTCATTGAACTTATAAATGATGAGGAGAGCTTCTATAAATAAAAATCTACAGCTCAGTGGCTCAATTTGGGGGACCAAAATAATGCATTGTTCTCCAAAGCATGAATAAAAGTAGAATCAGGTCCAAAATTCACTCACCTTGTGGACCAAGACATTATCATATCCAACCCAGCAGAGATTAACAAGCATATTGACAGTATCACACTGACATCCTGGGTTCCCAAATCCTCACATTGATCTAAATTGGAACATCCTAGAGTGTGCCCTTCCTAGGTTCTTAGTGAGGAACATGTAAGCCTTCTTTTAGCCCTAGTCTCAGAGGGATGTGTTAGATTGGCTATCTTTAGCATGGGGAATGACAAGGCCCCAGACCATAATGGGTTCCCCACTGGATTCTTCAAAACGAATAGCATATTGTGGGACAAGATGTAACTGAGGTAGTGTTGGAATTCTTTCAATCTAGTCAGCTTTTAAAAGAAGTGAACTCTATAGATATCTCATTGATCCCTAAAATTCCAAACCCCTCTTATATGGGGGATTTAAGACCAATCTCATGTTGAAATATTCTTTATAAATGCATTACAAAGATCTTAACTGAAAGACTGAAAATCACTCTCCCAAGTCTCATTTCTCAGAACTAGAATGCATTTATCCCTGGAAGAAGATTAGCTGATAAAATTTTCTTATCTCAAGAGCTGGTCAGAAGCTATCACGGAATCCTTGGTATCTCAAGATGTGCCCTTAATGTTGATCTCAAGAAAGCTTATGATAGTGTTAACTCAATCCTCATTAGGAAAGCCCTCCAATGCCTCAACTTTCCTGACCCAATCATTACTTGGGTCATGGAGTGGGTCTCGTCACATTCCTATTCTATGAAGATAAATGGAGAACTCCACGGTTACTTTAAGGAGCTAAAGGCATTAGGCGAGGGGACTCTATCTCTACATACCTATTTGCTATTATCATAGAAGTCCTATATGAGATCTTTAACTTTGCTGCTAAGTGTACTGATTTTCAATACCATTGGAGATGTGAGTAATTAGACCTGGTAAACCTATGTTTTGTAGATGACCTGCTTATCCTTTGTAGAGGAGGTAACAAAGAGTCTATCTTGGTGATCAAAGACAACCTTAAAATATTTCAAAGCCTCTCTGGTTTGCAACCAAACATCAATAAGAGTCAAACATTTTTATCAGGGGTTGGTGATGACACTGCTTTAGCTATCCATGAGAGCCTCGGGTTTCCTGAGAGCCAACTACCTCTGAGGTACCTGGGAATGCCCCTAATCACAGCAAAACTGGGTAAGGCTGATTGTGGCTCTCTGGTGGAGAGAATTACTACTAGGATTAGATCTTGAGACTCGAAATACTTATCCTATGCTGGGAGGTTACAAGTGATTAGAGTTGTACTCTAAGTAATGTTTCAATTCTGGGCAGGCCTATTCATTTTGCCTAAGATAGTGGTTAAAAAGGTCCAAGACCTCCTCAAGAACTTCTTGTGGAACAGGAATGAATCTAAGTTCATAGGAGCTAAGGTGGCGTGGTCTGACTTGTGCTGTGAAAGAGACCAAGTTGGATTTAGTATCAAAGATTTATTGCTCTCCAATGAGGTGGATGTGGCACAACACATGTGGTTCCTGATTTGCACTTTAAAGAAGTCTATTTGGAAAGACTAGTGCAAGCTTTTACTGATTAGAAAGAGATCTAATTTCTTGGTGAAGATCCCCTCTAATCCCTCACGGGTTTGGAGAAAGCTTCTCAAACTTAGGGAGAAATTCTTATCCATGTGCTTTATAAGGATTGGGGATGGATATTTAGTAAATCTTTTAACTGATAGATGGCACCCTTTGGGCATCTGACTGCCCAAATTTGGCCATAGAATTCTTTCAATAACATAATGGTGAATTGAGTCTAAAGTAAATGAGGTCATTTATATTGATCAGTAGGTTTGGCCTTCCACAAGGTGAGGTGAGATGATGGAGATCAGTAACACTTTCTTACCCCCTCATATCCCTTCTAGCCTAGATATTTGAAGCTGGTCAGCTAGCCCAAATGGAAAATTCTCCTCTAGCCACACCTATAGGTATTTTGCTCCACACAGGGATAGAGTCAGATGGGCTAGGCTTATTTGGTTTAAACATCACATTCTTGGTGCAGTTTTATCTCTTGGTTGGCCATCCTTGATAAACGGACCACTAGATATAGGATTGCACAATGGAATAATAGTGGCTCTAATGGATCCTTTGACTGCCTTTTCTGTATGGGGTGCCCTAAGACTAGCTCCCATCTATTTATTGAATGTGAATATGCTAAATATGTATGGGACAACCTCATAGCTAAATGTGAGCTAGTTTGTAGAGCAAATAGATGGACTCAACTTATCTCTTGGTTCTTAGTTTGGGCAAGGGGAATGACCTTAGGGCATCTCTTTTTAGAATTGTTTTCACCTCCTTCATTTACTACATATGGGGGGAGAGGAATTCAAGGGTGTTTGAAGGTAGGTTGAGAGATAAGATGATAATCATCAAACTGATCTCTTAGAATGTAAGGGCGAGGCTCTCTAGACCCGAGTGTTTCAAAGAAGACTAAATTGGCATATTGGTGGCAACAGCTTGGGAGCTGGACTTAAAATCTTTGTTAACTTCTCATTGGTTGAATAGGAGCCTGCACATGGGCGTAGGTTCATAGTTCTTTTTTACACTTGCATACACACATGCATGCACGTTAGTTATTAGGCGTGACCTAGGCGATGAACTAGTACGCAGTTTGTAGGTATTTTGTAACCATGGGTCCTGTTTCAAATGCCCCATGCCATGATCTTTCTTTAAGCTCTTAGGTGTTGCATTGTCTTATGAACTGGTTTTTTAGAGTTGACTTTGTTGATCATTTTCTTTCTGTGGCGTTGAATTAGGATGGCTTAGGAATATAGACAAATTATTTTGCTTTATATTACAGATTTTGTATCTTCCTCAGGTATCCCCTTATATTTGTGTAATTATCTTCTCGGTTTATATACTTTTCATATACTAAAAAAAACTTTGTTATCAATTATTCTTGTTTTCGCATCACACCAGCAATTCACTTCTCTTTTTTCTTTCGAAAGTCTCTCATTTTCTCCCACTTATTCTATTTTATTTTTCAAGCCTAATCTCTTTTCTTTAACGGTACTTATAATTAGTCTTTCACATTATGTTTTAATCAGTTGATATACCTTCACGTTGATGTCCAATTAATGACAATCGGGGCACACATAAATGTGAACAAGGAAGCCAGTTCAGGATGCACATGCAACGTCCCCATGCTGCATATTTACTATATGAAGGAAACCAGAGTACAGCCTTTTTTTTCTTTTTGATTAAAAAGTATTTTTTTATTAGTTTTTACATAGGCTAGTGGGAGGTATATAAATGATTAATGTACATAGTTCAAAAATATTTAATGTTAACGAAATAGTATAAGAATATAAAATATCGATAAATTAAATTATAGGGGTGTAAATTATATTTAACCTAAAAATAATATAACACCTGCAATAATGTACAATGGAATCCAATCAAGTCAATAAATTTAGTACAGTCCCGTCTTACCCTTGACCGCGAAGCCTATGAGTGGGAACAGAAACGGTGTTTATTTGGAGCACCTACTACAAAACAATTGATATTTCGTGACGTTTTATGGTTACGATCGCCACAAAAAAGTGGTAAAATTTTTAGTGACGATTTTTAAAAACCGCCGTTATACATTATAAGAAATCAGTGTATGGTGGCGGTTAACCGCCTCTAAAAGTTCTTTTAAAATCCTCATTTTCCTTGCTCGTGTCTTTTCCTTGAAACCCTAAAAGCTGTTACTTTCCAGCCGAATCATCTCTCAGGCGATTTTTCTACCGCACTGTCTCCCGATCACTCCTCGCCGTAGTTAGTCTTCCACTCATCGTCATTTGTCTATTGGTAACTCTCTATCTCTCTCTGCTATTATACGAGATCTCTGCAATTTCATTTTATCGATTGTTATAAAATCAGATTTTCAATTTTCATATTGATTTTAACAAGCCCTATAACAAAACGACACTGAGAAGGATAATAAGATTTAGTCTTAGCATGTTGCATTGGTCTTTATATTTTGAATTTCATTTTAATCTGATCTTTGTAGTTCTAATTTAGTTAATGTGTCTTTGGTCCCTAAGTAACATGACAAATCACATAATGTATAGCTGTTTGTTTCTTTTATTTAGTGGCTGTTTGGTTGGATTAAACCTTGGGTAGGTTTTGACAAACAAAAAAAAAGACCTTGTGTGATCCTATTTTAATTGAATTCTATTGTTTGGTTCAAGTAATACCTCAAATCTCCTGGAATCCTGCTTCTTCACCTTCTTTGTAGCTAAATGGATTAACATGTAGATGAGTGGAAAACTAGATTTGTACCAAGCGGCCATGGTAAATTGGTCTCAAATGGAGTTTACTCTTCTAGCCTCGTATAAATCAATAGTCAATTGAAGTTATGGGCAAATTACACTAAGCCTCATAACCTTTGGGTAGTTATTCAGTCTTAAACCTTTCAAAATCAACACATTGGTATTTAAGCTTTCATTTTAAGCACAGTTCAAAATTAACATTGCATTAGAAATTAGCATGTGATACACATGTCTATGAGATTAATGTTAACCCAAACCATTTGAGTTTTATCATTACAAGTTTATGTAAAGAGTTCAGTGATATGTTGTTTACAGGTTTTAAATACTCATACCTTTACAAGTTGAGGTAGTAGCAGAGTCATTCATATTTCGTTTGAATCTATATTTGGGATGCACATTTTTCTAGAGTAGTGAGAGAAAATAGAGATTAGAAAATAAGGTGAGTTGAAATTAACTTGCAATTGTATTACTTGATTCATGTTCATTGAATAGACACATGTTATTACTTTGTATTTTTATTTTGGTTTACAATTAATATGCAGTTTATTATGGGTTTATGAGATTACTTTATATTTTTATTTTTTGTAAGTGAAAGCTATGCGAGTGAACATGAGTTCATATTGACAAGAACCACATGTTTTTCTACATTGAATCATAAATTGATGTTGGTCTTTTGAATTGCTTGCTTATATTTTTGTTCAGCCTTTGAAATTGCTTGCTTATATTTTTGGACTTGTTATCATTAAAAAGAGAAGGTTAAATACCGAGGTACTCTTTAATTATGTTTTGCAATCACGCTCCACGTACTTTTTTGGGGTTAATTGATCTATATGTCAAAATCATAAAGAAATCTGAAAGGGATATACTTGTGCCATTTCTTATGAAGAGTGCAGCTGAAGGGGACATAAGCTTCAGTTTTTTTTAAAACTCACCCAATGGCTGCAGTTTTACAATCCGCCGCCATATATTTGGTAAGTTTAATCATTTAGCGGTTTCAACCATCAATAAATGTAAAAACAAACCGCCGGTAAAAGTGCACTTTTGCTGATGGTCCTCCGACGGTTGACAAAATCGTCGCTAAAAATCTTTACAGCAGTCGATTTGGTGGCGGTTTCCTAACCGTCCCATAAATTTTTTACGGCGGTTTTTCTTGTAGTGAAATGATGGTCATCTTGGCTTTCCCTCAATTTGTTTTTGTTATTTAAAGATTTCTCATATAGTAGCGTTGGAAATGCATATCCATCCCGAGAATATGTGCAGGAGGGTTATGTTGGTGCAATCTCGACTATCCATTTTGATAACGGACTGTCGAGATCATCC
Source organism: Datisca glomerata (assembly GCA_003255025.1). NCBI lineage: Eukaryota > Viridiplantae > Streptophyta > Magnoliopsida > Cucurbitales > Datiscaceae > Datisca > Datisca glomerata. The sequence goes on from QANY01003944.1 coordinate 896,542, forward strand.
GACGCAACAGACGAAGAGTCTGATAGATTTTTACTTTTTTTTTCTTTTTCTTTTTTCTTTTTACTTTTTTCCTTTTGAAAAATCTGGTCCGTCTGTTCTCATATCGGACGGATCAAACGGAACATATCTATCTTTTATTTTTAGAAGAATAACTAGGATTGATCTCCAAACCCAGATGTAAGTTTCTGTAGATTCTCATATATTCGGCCCTAACAATTACTTAGAGAGGTCTAAACCCTAACAATTATTTGGAGTCGACGACATCAACATGAATGGGTCAACACCTTTTCTCATATTACTGTGACTGAAAAATGCATTTTAACTTAAATTATGTTGCATCATAAGTCCATTTATTAAAATTAGATTGATATATCTTGACGATTTGAAAACATTTACTTTCGTCGCAGTGTTGTATAATAAATTGGACCAAATAGCATTAATCTTCCCTGACCTGCTACTCCTCAAAAGTGGTCGAATATAGCCTTTGGTTTAGAAGAGCATGTGCCTAGTACTGCAAAATGAAATTGAAACAAGCATTATAAATATAAGGGAAAATTCCACTGACACCTTATGGGGTTTACTTAAATGACACTCACTCTCCCTCTAGATTTAAAAATATCACTCACACCCTAGAGGATTTTTAAGTAAGGACGCTCACACCCCTGTAGTTAGATTTTCTGTTAAAATGATAGTAAAAGATAATAATACCCCTCAGCGAATAATGTCAAATTACCAAAACACCCCTAGTTTGTCATTTCATTTGAAAGCCCTAGAACACCTACCTCAAGAGACTGCCACCCGCGGCCAGCTACCCCGTGAACTGCCCATTATAATTATTAGCCCGTAATTTATGTGAGTGTTTGTTCTTTTTTATGCCTTTATGGTTTGCAATTTCTGTATTGTTTTGGGGTTCATGAAAATTTTGGATCTGAGAAAGGGATATGAGCAATAGAACCAAAATAATGGCCGCACCAGCAGAAATACCCAGAACAACTTTCAAGCTGCAAATAAAACCATAACAATGCTAATGAGAAGGGGTGTTGACCATGGAATGGGTAAACAATCATTTTACCATAAATATGATTCTTTGGCTTTGATTTAAATATGATTCTTTGGATTAAAATCTGATTATTTTGGGAACTTCACGATTCAGAGAGAGAAGAGCAGCGTCATCGTCTTGTTGTTGGTGTCGAGTTGTTGTCACCGCGAACACTGTAGCCGTTGAGTACTCTCTCACCCCTATCTCTCTCTCTTCCTCTCTCTCTCTCTCTATCCATCTACCTATCTATCACTCTCTCTCACTCATTTCTCTCTCTCTCTCTCTCTATCTATCTACTTATCTATCTATTTATCTCTCTCACTCTCTCTCTATCTCTCCTTATCTCTCTCTCTCTACTCTATCTCTCTCTATATTTTTTACAGTTTTAATTCCAAAAAACATGGACGTTACAGCTTTAGAATTTCAGGAATAGACGGATCGTGGCACGCGCAGGTCAACTTCTAGAGAGTATAAATTTCAACTCGGGTGGAACCACGTGGCTCGTAAGATATCAAATCGAAACTTATTTAGAGACCTACATCTGTCGATTACTTTCACCGTTGAGAGGTTGTCGGCGATACATTTCATAGGCCCCAGTGAGCTTCCTGCTCATTCCATTTCATCGGCATAGTGAGCTTCTAGAGGATGATTCTGGTTCTAGACGAGCTCTTTCCCGTTAGAGATCAGAATCCCTTGTTAAGAATCAAAGCCCCCGATCCAATTTCATTGAATCTAGCTCGATAAATATTAAAAGATCAAACTCGCTCCAGTTCATCTGATCGTCTAATGCTCATCCGTGATACAATGAGACAGATAAAAAATAGGAAAAAGGTTCTGAGTTTTTTAAGTTTTTTGATACACTTAGTATTTTTCTTAGAATTTGTCTTTTTTTTGTCAACAAAATTGCTATTGCATCATCAATTTTTATCCAGAATTTCCATTCTATTGATCTGATCAGAACGAGAGAAAGAATCCAAATTTTAATTTGTCGAATTACAAACCATTAATCATTTAATATTTGTTTTGAGTTTTACTGCTACTGTGGTGGAGGCCGGTTCGCAAGGGTGATTAGCAGGTGTGGTTCGCGAATGCTGTGGTGGAGGGTGGTGGTTCGAGTGTGGTTTGCGGCTCTATGTGGTGGAGGAAGGAGAAGGGTAAGTTTGTGGAGATGCTCACGGGTAGGAGTTCTAGGGTTTTCAAAATGGAGATGATAAATTGAGGGTGTTTGGGTACTTTTATATCATTTAGTCTAATTTTAATGGTGGAACACCACCTAATGGGTGTGGGTGTCTTTACTTAAAAGGCTCAGGAGGTGGAGTGATATTTTTTAACTTAAAGACGGTGTGCGTGTCATTTAAAGAAATTTCAGGGGCGTGAGTGAAATTTTTTCTCAATATAATTGCATCTATAATGATGAATGACGTCACCGCTTTGGAAAAGGGAAAAGCAACGCGACCTTCATTGTCAGCCCCACTGCTCTTATGCCGCATCACATACATGCCTTCAACGTCGCAGTTCTTCAGCAATTGGACCAACACTATTCCATCAAGGAAATCAGTCCAACAAATACCGCCGAAGCCAAGGCCCAAAATGCCAATTGCTGAAGGAAGAACTGCTATTACTTCGTTTCAATCCATCCTTAAATAAAGCACTGTAAAATATATTTTATTAATATTTAAAAACATTTTAGAAAATATGTAAACATGTTATCTTATAGATGTGTTTTTAAATATTAAAATGTGTTTCATCAAAAATACTTGTCAAATAGATGCGATCTAGAATAAACTTTTGGAATGTTTTTAGTTTTTCTATCTATCTCAATGTTAGTGAACAAAGAAGGTCCGTCTCAGTCTATCAGTGTTTTCATCTTTTATACACACTTATAATAGTATAAGTGTGAGTTTGAGAGTGTTTTGCTTTAAAGCACTTTAAGACATTGAAAAATATGAGTTTAGGTTATATTTATTTGTCAAGTGTTTTTACCTGATATTTAAAAACACCCATACAAGAAATATCAATCCAAATGTTTCTTAAAATGTTTCCAAGCAATATATTCAAGTGCTTGATACAAAAATAGATATGAAGTAATTTTTAACTAACTGTTATCATTTCATTATAGATAAGTGTTTCTTAATCACAAACATTCTCAAATACATTAGTAATGTCCTTTATTTTCAGCATGCTGCTTGGTAATAACAGTTCTCCATATCAATAGCATAGCTCATAAAAACCTCCAGAATCACGCGTAGAAGAATAACGAAAAATTATGATTCTATTTAAATCTTGTTAGATAAAATCCATGCACTCAGTGTCTAGGAAGCTCTTGGAAAGAATGAAAAATTGTACTGTATGTCTCTCTCCATCAAGAAGTGATGGTAAATGAATCAGCAACTAAATGAAATTCTGATTTCACCTCTGGCCAAGCAACTTCTGGTGCTTGTGAATTTAGTGTATATAATCTTCCATTGTGAGCAGAACAAACAGCAATGTTATGTCGCTGAAAAGAGGGGCTTTCAACTCTAAATTCAAGCTCATAGTACTTCACATTCCTTCCCAAATCCTCTCTCAGTCTTGATTTTATCAGACTTCCCTTTACATCAGGTCTTTTGCTTGACCTTGTAATTGTCTTAACCACAGCTTCCCCTACCTCTTCTGCTCCTCCAAATGCTTCAATTCTGTAAATATATAGTTTTAAGTGTTCAATGGCAATAAAAATTTCAAATAAAGAAGCTTCCTTTGCAAATGATAGAAATTGAGCTTCAAAATCATGAAGACTATAGCACGACAATTTGAATGAGTCTTAGATATTGTTTTGTACTTACGAGAAGTCAATGGGAACCGGAGATACGATGACACTGACACTGATCTCTCCGGTAGAACCAGGAGGACCAAATGCAACCACTGGTTCACTAACATTCCGGCGACGTCTATTGCTGGTAAAGTTGTTTATGGGTGGCGGATCCAATGACCTTTCAAATTCTGATTTTTCAGCAGCTCTATATAACACTGTTTGATCCCCTACCCAAGTTGCTGGATATATGAATTCTGATGTTCATAATGCAAAAACGAACTATATAATTTTATCCATTGAATGTTGAAGACTACAAATCTAAAATCATTTTGAGCAGAAAGGGGGGGGGGGGGGGGGGG
>QANY01003944.1:900762-915830 GCA_003255025.1 Datisca glomerata
GGGGGAGGCGTAAACTACACTTAATTCAATCCTTTATGATAACAATTACTCTTTTCCATTTACTGAAAACTGCAATTCACTTCAATATCACTGGCTTGAGAAGATTTTAAACTTCAATCGACCAAAGGGAAAACATTTTTCTCTGCAACCAAACAGGAAAAAGGAAGGGTAATTGAAGAACTTACTAACCAAATCCTTCATTAGAATCAATGCATCTACTGTACCCTTGGATTGGATAAAGCAAATCAAACTTAAGATTCCGACTAGTTTTTGGGTACATGCCAAGAAGAAAGCTCGTAATTCCAGCAAAATTTGCACCAACACCAATAAGAGAAGCCGAACCAACACCAACTAATACTCTGCGCCTGAAAGTCTTTGCAAGAGGAGCATATTGCTCCGCCGGAGACTTTAGTACTTCTTTAGAATCTTCCTTTGGGTCACCTGACGACGATTTAGCCGAAAGAAATCTGTGAGAATGTAAATTTGTGAATGGATGAAAGCAGAGTGTCATGTTTTTGTTTAACAGATTGTCTTCTTGGATGGAGAGGGGTTTTCTAGCCGAAAACATTAGGTCTAATCCCCCTTTACGTGGCTATTTTAATTAAACCAATCTTGGCTTGCCACGTTGATGATTTCTTCCCCGGAATGAGAATTTGGAATAAATTTATTCGGATTCACATGTTTCAACTCATTTAATCACCATTACTTATAAATGTGATTTATGTGAAAAATATTTTTAGACATTTATCCACCTAAATTAATTAAATTTTAAAAATATCTTACAACTTATTTAACGTAAACTCATTTAAATATATTTGTTATAGATTAATTTATTAATTTAATTAAATACATTTATTATTTTATATATTATAACTATTGTCTTAATGTATTTAATAAGAGATAAACTTAAAATGAGGGAAATGAATAGTCATATATCTTTAAAAATAATTTAAAGAAAAGTATTTATTATCAAAATATAAAGACGAATAAAAGAACGCCATGACATATAATATAAAGACGAATATAAGTTACACAACACTAATTTATTAAATTAATTTAATATTTTAAACAAATTGATTGTGGCAGTGAACATATTTTCAATCATAATTTTACATTAACTTTATATGCTGTATAAAAAATTGATATAAGAAAACTAATGTAATAGACTATAATTTATATATATTTATGCTTAGGTAAAATATATAAAATAATGTATTCAAATGAGTATTAAATTTTTAATTAGATATACTACAACTTAAATTTTTATAAAATAATTTATTCAAATGAGTATTTATAATCGTATACCTACACAACAAAAATTATATTATATCACTAAAATGTCATTAATTCTATATAAATTTAGTGGTTATTGTGAACGTGTTATATTTGTACTAAAATTGAGGTAATAGTGATATTAAAACCCATGAATAATAGACAGTTATGAATAATAAAAGAGACTTTTTTTATTGGTAGATAATAAAAGAGGCTTTGATGACAAAATGAAAGAAGATGAGAAGTGAAAAGTCACACGGAGTTATTGGGAGAATGTATGAATTAATTATACAAGTTACAACCTTAATTTATTTTACTCATAATTATGTGCATTATTAAATTAATTCTTTGACTTTAAGAGTACTTATAAATATTACTTAAAGTTTCATTCTCTCAAATTCATTCCTACACCTGATATCTTGGACATTTTTATATCTCACCAATTAATTTGTTATATAGAGTAATTTATGCTCAATTATTTGTGTATGTTCATTTAGCTAGATAACATTTGGTAAACGATATTTGTAAATGATGATTATATATTCATGAATATTTACTAAATACCAATGAAAAATGTATTCTGAGAAAACTAATTACGAACGACCAAAAAAATATTTTAAAATTATTCATTTAATGTAATATTAAGGGCCGTTATTCTTCTTTATTTTAAGGTTTGGAAACTGAATGAAACTATTTTGTTTCATATCACGTGCAACGCACATTTTTCACATTTAGTATCAATTAAAACTGATTTGAAAATAGAAATAGATTATATCTTCGTTGCATAGTAACGAAAGAAGTTACAATTGAGTTAGATTGGACAATTTTTTTTTTATGTCTAGATTTAGTTACACGACTCAGATACGACTATGACTCTGCCGTTGCTTAGTAAGCACAGAGAATCCGAATCCCTGCAAACAGTTAGTTTTTTTAGCAAATGTCTCTTGTAATACTTATGGCTCATTAAAAGGTTCCTCTTCCTGTTTTTACAAGAAAGTTGTAACACAGAAGTCACCAAGTTCTTTGAAAAAAACAAAAGTCACCAAGTTGAATAGATAATTTGGCAGCTATATCGTGGCTAAACAACTTTTTGACGCAGGTAGCTCTCAATATAAATTGGGCAAGATGAAATTTTTTTGGCAAAATCTAAACTCAAGCATTACATTTTAATATGGTTAAGTATGCCAATCCAAGATTCTCAAGCTAAAGGGTTGAACTACAAGTCTAAAACCCACACTTCTTGCATAATCTTGTGGGAGGCTTTTGTTAATAGCTTTTGCACAATGGGAGGTTTTTGTGAGTTATTACCTACAAAAAAACATACGTTTACTCCAAAAAAAACACATGATGAATCATAAAAAAATTAGTCTGTAAATCCCCCCTTCCATGAAAAAAAGAAAACAGCCCTTTGAGACAACCTTCCACACAGAAAATGGAAGTTCTCTATTTAAACACCTCTTCTAATATTCCAGGATTTATACATGTAGATCTTCTTCTGATGTGTACATTATATTTATCATGAGTTTCTGATAATTTGCTCGAGAATGGAATCGACTAACCAATGTAACCAACCATATACTCTTTCTCTCTGCACAAGACAATCTGAAGGCTGCTTTGAGTTCTAACATCTGAGTGTCGTTTCCTGCAGACATTAATGGAGCAAAGATGCAAATGAATATGGTCCATAAGCTCCTTGTTTTTTTGGTGAAGTGAGGAGGCTGAAGAACTGAGAAGATCCATCTTGCCATCTGAGAGAAACGGTTATTCCACAAAGGAAGCTCTCCTCACTCTGATCCAAATGAGTAATCGATGACCGTCGCAGGAAGAATCCTTCCCGATTTTCTATCACGTCAGAAGGGGGAAATCAGGTTTGCTGAGCATATCATTTTTATCAACAGAATCTTGCTTCTCGTCTTTCTCTTCTTTCGATTGTAGAATCTGAATCCTAGCAGCAGCATTACTATGATTAGAAGTTCCTTGAAGTTTGCTGCGGGCCCTCCGGGAAGGATTCGAGAGTAAGTTCTTGTTATTCGAGTGAAACTCTTCCTTCTTTTGCTTCTTCTGAACATAAAGAAACCCGTTCGCAAAAGCTTCCAATGCTCTAATAGTCAGCGGACGGTTTCTGGTGCTTTGTCTCCGAGGGATACTAGTTTCTGAAGTATCAACACCAACACAGGCGTTCAAGTCCTCAGAATCAATCTTTTCTTCTCTGGATTGAGAGCATGACGCAGTTGCACTAATTTGGCTAGTTTCCACATCCATCGTGAACTGCTCTGCGTGATCGGTTTCCAGTGTAATCTGTGATATGTTCAGGTCAATTGATGAACAGGGCTCATTTCTTTCCTCCTCCGGACTGCCCATGTTTGGATAGTTCAGCGAGTCATTGAGTCCCACAACTCCCACCTGAGTTGACGCCAATCCATCTGGTGAATTTTCCACGATCCGATTTGTGTCTTCCTTAGTACAAGCGCTTAGTCTTCTCCGTTTAATAATAGGACCGAAAAAATCTGAATGGCTACTAGACTTCTTATGTCTCCGGCTAAATTGGTGCTTTATTGGCCTTTTCAACTTCTGGTTATCGGAGAGACTGATTGTCTGGACTTGTTCGTTCTCCTTTTTGTTTACGGTATCTGAGATACTAGTTGTTGCCTTTTGGTTTTTATGATTCACAGCTCCTATACGAATTCGGAACTTGGCAATTTTCTTTTCCGCCTTCACATCCAGTGAATGCTCCATGGATTCCCCTTCAATTTGTTTCTTAGGACCAGGCAACTCAAAAGCACTTCTAATCTCTCCCGGCCGACATCTCACTTCTCTCATCCTTGATGATTTTCCCCGATGAACAAAACTCGTATCAACTATAGTAAACTTCATACACCTTGAATCATCATGATCACACATAGAATCCGCCAGGTTAGCTTTTTTAAGCTGCTTTTCACTATCCATGGACATTTCAGAAGAAACTGGCTGACACTCACTCTCTTTCGAACGAGTGATGCTTTTGGGATTAATTCTGAACTCAACTGGTAAATATCTCAGTTCCTTCACGTTTCCTCCCCGAACCAAACTGGTATCAACAATGGTGAATTTCATATGGTTCGGATTGGCAGAAGGAACCCGTGGTTTAAGATACGAATGGCGTTGATGATCGGATGAATCGTCTGGATCAGAAGTCACTTCCTGGACCCAACCGTTCGCATTGCAGCTGCGTCCCGTAGTGGCCTCTTCAGTTTCGAGCTCGAGAAGTTCAGGTTCCAATGCTACTTTGCTTAGCACGTCGGTAACAGAATCAAAGTAGTGTTCTCCTTTCACTAGTTTCCTTCTCAAGAACTTCTTCACACCCGGCATAAGAAAAACCAAACAATGTTTGGAACTGATATAATAACTCTGATTCTTAGGTTGCTCAGAGTGCCATCCTTTAGCTAACAAACGAGGCCAAACAGCTTCCCAGAATATATCATTGCACCGAGCCTTGCTTAATCGGTAGCCACCGGTTAAAAACTTTACAATGTCACTGCAAGTGAGAGAGGAGCAAGCTTTTCCACTTGGTATTTTGGGGCAAATCGGGAACAATTGATGATTGTTCTTTCCCCCCGGCTCCATTGATATTTCTGTTAGATCGTCCTTTCCCTTTCCAATACCTATGGCTTCCACGAGATTGTGAATCCCAACCGTTGACTTTAAAAATGAAACATATTCTTCCAGTGATGTTTTTCCGTCTGCAAACAACATCGATTCCTGCTAATATCACGAGTTTATTAAGTGAACATAACAGCACACTAACAGTTTGACTGATTGATCAGATAGAACATTTTCCAAATTTGCTACGAGATGTACAAAACTCAAGCAAATTATACATTTTTACAATCAAAACATTATTATCACAATAAACCTTGAACAGACTAAGAACTACAAGATATCTACGACAGCTGCAAAATAAATTAACATAAAAATAGAAATTAAATCATCTTAATAAATACAAGACATGGCTAATGGGCTCAATACATGGAAATAAAATGTAGAAGTGTAGGGAAGTGAATTATGGTACCTCGAGCAAGGCCTTTTGAGATTCGTCTGGGACGTGGGCTAGCAAACGAGATAAAAGTACCTGTTGCCTCCACCCAGTAAAGATTTTCCTCCCGGTTATACGTTTCCTGCTCCCAATTTTCTGGCGGCCTGACCATCTGAAGTATGCATCAGACCTATAAAATGCCCCATAGTAAAACGATAGGATATCACCCATCTTTTTGTTTATAAATCTCCTCACCTGAACAAAGTTCTTTCCGAATATATACAAACCAAGGACAAAATTCTCCACTTCAGTATCACTCCATGGGTCACCTGATGAACCAGGAACCGGACAATTTCCTTTTCCAACTTTCATTCCATTCAAGACTGCTTTACCAATCTCCGTGGCTCCAACGTCTTCTGATCTTGAGCTCAAGTTCTCGATGTTGATCCTTGAACGTTTCTTTTTGGATCCAAACTGATTCTTTTTCAGGTTTTTATTATCTATTGGGCCTTTTGCATTGAGAGCATCATCTGGGTTACTTGGTATTCCCTTTCTTTTATCTTCAACTTCACTCATTTCATCACGAATCCACGTGATTGGGATCGGTAAACCAATCAGAAAGTAATGGGAGGCATTAACTATGACTTCAGATTCCATTGGATTTGCTAAAAGCTGAAGATAATCAGCTTCTGTTTCAATAGGAGGAATTTCAACCTGATAATCGTCACCAACTCGAGCACTTAGTATTGGCTCTCCAAATATATCTGTCATATCAGGAGAATCTGAGGGAAGCAACTGCTTTGCAGATGTTGTTTCTTCAATGCTATTATCATCATGATCCAGCTTAAGTGAATCCATCTGCCAAGGATCATAGTCGAGAATCATCAAAGAGTACCCAAAGAAAAAGAGAGGAATTCAACAATAAGCCTCTAATTTTTAAACATATGAGCAAATGAATAGATGCATAGAATGAAGCATATTAATCCAATCATTTTCAGTACTAGTATCAAATAGCACGCACATTAAAAGACGATTCCCATTCTATCAACCGAGACCGTTTGCCAAGGGGTATGTGTTGAATGTCGACTCGAGACTTATTCCAACCAAGACTCCCAAATGATAATTTCATTTGGATTTTCTTTAACCCAGTTATAGAATGAACTCAGAATACCCTTTAAGCAGGAGGTTTCTCAAGATTCAACCAACCGAAACAAGCCGCCAAGTACATGAGCTATATAAACCTCTAAAATTTCCTATGTCAAAAGCATGTAACTTTGCCTAATAAAGCACGAACTCTGGGATTTCATGCAAACCCCATTACTTATCTCATAGAGAGAGAGAGAGAGAGAGAGAGAGAGAGAGAGAGAGAGAGAGAGAGAGAGAGATCTTGAGTTCTCCCTCCCTCAAACCAACATGATCACTCTAGAAGAACGTTACAAGGAATAGAATACATATTGTTGATGCCCAACTAAAACTCAGAACCAAATATCTTACTCAAAGCAAAAAAGGATCAACAGTGAGAAAACGTGAAAAAAGATTGAAATGAAGTTGAGGCAATCTTACCAGAACAAACCCCAGATCCCAATTTCATACATGATTCAACCACAAAGGCCATTGGACATGTAAAAGAACCTCTAACATAGTCGAATCGAGAAGAAAAATTAAAATGTATTTTAAACAACAACTGTTAGCTCCAAATTTTACGCCCAAAGTAATGAGATTGAATTACAGAATAATCTTCGTGTCAAGAGACTAAAGATCAATTCATTCCAATATGACAATTATGTTAAACAACAAAACAATGTACAAAGCTGCAAAGCAAGAGCATGCCGAGGAATAACGAGACAAGGACATTGAATAATCTCACTAACCTCCATGGAAGAGCTTGAAACTTAAGAAAACCACGTGAGAGACAAAGCCTGGTCAAATGGGATTCCATGTTATGTCTTGATTTACATAATTTACCAAACTTTACAAGCAAAGACATCGAAACAAGAACAAAAACAAACAAGTACCCAAAAAAGTTAAATAGACGAAGAGTGAAGCAGTACCTCTATGTACCTGGGTTGAAGAGAACCAATAAGCCTTAAAAGGGTGTAAAAATATATGGTGATATCGCGGAGGAAAAGAAGAGAGAAGAAATAAGAAAACAAAGTTAGTCTTTGCGAGAGAGAGAGAGAGAGAGAGAGAGAGAGAGAGAGAGAGAGAGAGAGAGAGATTGAAGGACAAAATAAAGAGAGAATGGTTACAATACAAAGTGTAGGAAGAGACTTCACATGAAAAATTTTACAACAGCACACAACTTTTATTTTTTCAAAAAAGATTAATGAGTTAAATAACGTGTAATTAATTGGGTGCGCAAAAATTCATCTCCGATAACTTGTATATATTAGAAAAAAATTTCAAAAATTATATTAGTGTAAAAACTTTGTCACTTGCAGTTTAAATTATATTTTATATAAAAATTGATGAAATGAAAAAATTGAGGAGATTTATTCAATGCCATATAGGTGTAGGATTGTAGATTGATTTGGCAAAAGCATATTGAAATTCAAGGTTAACCTTACATTTTAACTGTGATAGTAAAAATAAATTTATAAAACTTACACATAAATATATAATAAGTAATATTATGTATAGATATATTGATTCAAAGCTAGTTTTAATGGGAGTTGAGCCACTCGATTTTTTCTAAAAGGAAAGAGTTGCTGGAAGTAATAACAGGGTGTCAAGTAATTAATTGATAATTATATAAATATTATGTTATGTTCCGTCTTTTATAATATGAATTTGTGATTTTATTTGAAACTCATAATTAATTTTCTTAGCTCACATGTCGCCAGTAAGCCCTTCAACATTGTATAATGTACAATGTCACGTGCCTATTATTTGAAATTTTATTGTTAGGTATATATATATATATGTTATGTTTTTTATTTTTTGAAATTAGCATATATCAATTAGAAAGTAACAGAGGTACACAGGTCAACGATAATGTTGGGTGCTGACTCCCACCAATAATCTGCTTCCTGATTATAGATCCCAAAATGAGCTAATCTATGGGCTGCTTCGTTACAAGATCTATGGACGTAAATAATTATAATTCTAGAAAAACTAGAAAGAAGAGCAAAACACATGTCTAAAATAAGGTCCGACTTCAAATAAACTCTCAAGGGGGAGTTTATTGCTTGAACGGGAGTCAGACTCAATAACGTGTTTCTCCACAGCAAGAGATGGCCTTTCGAGGAGAGCTAGAACCTCAATGATCAGGGCTGAATTATTACCTCCAAAGCTCTTAGAAAAAGCCCAGTACACTCCATTATCATTTTGAAATATCGCTCTCACCGCACACCTATCTGAGCTCATGGCACCGTCAACATTAAGTTTCAACCCATTAAAATCAGACCCATGCGTTGATGGAGAGAGCCTGCATGTCCAGCTGGTTGAAGAAAATGGCTATAATTTCCAACATGGCCGTTTAGCACATTGTTTAGGAATGAAGTCCAGAATGCCCACCTCCTTCCATTCATCTGCAGATAATGGGCACAGGAATAAAGTATGCCCAATCGTCTCCCTTTTCCCACAGAAGCTATAATTGTCATTTAAACTTATTTTCCTCCTAAATAAATTAGTATTCGTGGGAATTAAACCTAATGACGCTTTTCACATGAAATTTTCAACCTTCTTAGGAATATTTAAATTCTAAAGTTTTCTCCACCATCAAAATTTCATCTCGTTGGACGAGAACAAATTTGAATTGGAGGTAGATAAACCCACAAGGTATCCACTTTTAACAGAATAACAACCTATATTATCATAATGCTAACATAACTTATCTCCCCATCTATTTGGCTGCAAAAGGTATAGATTTTACCATTTCTATGTCCTCCGTATTAAGTCATTGATTAAGAGCTTGATTATTCCATTGCCCTTCCATGATTAGATCTGCTACCTTTAGGTTGTATTGCCTAGGTTTTGGAGCAGTAGGAACAAAAGTGAACGGTCACGGAATCCATGAATCTTGGAATATCCCAATAGATTGACCATCTCCGACACGCCATCAAATTCCTTTACGAAGCAACACACAGCCCCAAAGAATGCTTTTCCATATGTATGAGCTATTCGGTTTTGCTTTACATGAGAGGAAATCCGAGGAATGAAAATATTTTACCTTCAAGATACGAAGACTATCCGGATTGGTGGAGATACGCCATCCCTGTTTGTCGAAAAGAGCTTGATTAAATACCTCAAGGGATCGGAACCCCAACCCTCTCATGGATTTGGGTTTGCACAGATTACCCAAGCCATCCAGTAAATTTTTCTTTTATTTGCTGAGGAACCCCATCAGAATTTAGCCATTTTCACGCTAAGCTCCAAACAAAAAGATTTGGGCAACTGAAAAGCACTCATCGAGTAAGTCGGAAGAGCCTGCACAACTGTTTTGATGAGGGTTTCTTTTCATGCTATATATGTTATGTTGGATTACCACTTGAATTAAACACTTGTAGCTCAGTATTTTGGATCCAACTTAATTTGTATTTAACAATATAATACTTTAATTATGCATATCATAACTGTCACGACTATATCATAATACATCACTACTTCAGATTATACTGAGATTTTATATTTATGTACTTCAGATTATACTGAGATTTTTTTATATTCATGTACTTCAGATTCATTAGTTCTATGGAAATTACTTATTCTATGATAAAAGGAAAAAGCTTATAAATGGTCCAAAATTCAACCATGGTAACATATCTGTGACATGAGAAGATAATCTTTTTTTATTTATAAAAATGAAATATTCGTTGCTAATATAACAATGATTGACAATAGAGTGATATCTAAAGAAAATGATAAGATAATTAACTTATATGAAAATATTATCAATGTTACACATTTGCTTTATGTGTGGCATTAAGTATCGAATGTTGAGTGTTACATGAAGTTCATTAAACAACATTTTAGAGGCTGGTTGATATGTTATTGGATTAATCTTAAGATAATTGAATCAACGCGTCTCAACATGTATTCTTCTATCTTTTACAAATGGACTAAGTACATGACGATATATATTGTACATTCAATCGTTCATATAAACCATATGGTCCCATTTCCTTCTACAGATGATTTGAAGAAGTTATACTGGCTCCAATGGGAATGGGAAGCTCTCAAATCTTACTGTTAGAGAAAAATTTGTTCTGTCAGTGAAAATCATTTCTTAAAATTCTAAGAATATATATGTTGGATCACCAAAAATCAATATATAATTAAGCGGAAGTGTACCTAACTTCACGATGACAGATGGATTTGTAGAGCCGAGGGTTGACCTTCCAGATCAATACGATTCTCTTAGTATATCATTTTTAATTATCTTTAACTTTATTTGACGATTTACAACACAAATTATTTATATATAAACTCAACGTTGGATCAAAGATCCAACATTTTTCAATATAGTTTCCTTTGTAAAAAATGAAAAATATTATATCAACCTTTCTCTTTATTGTGGATTCCAGTCATACTGTATGTTTGAAAAAAAATAATCTCTCTTTATTATTTATTCGTATTAAAAAGAAAAACGAAAAACGAAAATCTCTATCAAACTCTGAATTAGGAGGGCTATAGGGCCACTAACCCAAAAGGAGAAGAGACTCATAGACCTTTCATTAGGTCCATCAACAAGGTTGGTTGAGGATATGGAGAGAGTTCAATTTGCATTAATGGGCTTTAAGGCGTCTAATCCAAAGTCTTAAAAGGTTAATATTTTTATTTCTAAAAGGTTAATTGACAAATTATTTTCTCTTTTAGAAAAAGGTTACCATTCCAAGATAGTCATTAGTACTACTATGAGGTAGAACAATATAATTTCTCTCACATCATGTGTAACGTCTAAATAATTCAAGAAAAAAATTCAATAATAAAGTGTATATGTAATTTTATATCATTTGTGTTGTCATATTATAGTAGTACAAATAACCATAGTTTTACATAATATTATCGATCTTTATCTTTTTAATTGACCGACTTTCCCTTCAAGGGTTGTCAGGTAGCTTCTCTTAAATAGGTATCACCATTTTTAAGAGAAGTCAATGTTGCGGCTCATAGAATGACTAGACAGGTTGTTTCTTTGTCTTCCTCTCAGGTTTGGAGATCATCCCAACCTTCGAGTCTTTGTTGCTGAGACCTTTGTATCTTAGTTTGATTTTTCCGTTGTTAGTCTAAGAAAAAGTATTATTACTTGAAAATAAGATTCTGACTAAAATTAGTATGAAATCTGCCGGTATTTTTACATGTCAACTAAAAAAAATACATTTTTCAAGATATTTAAAAAAAATTGTGCGACTAAAGCTAAAATTGCTTCTGCCTTCGGGAGAGTTCAACAATGCTAGCAAGATGTAAATAGGACCCTTGCATTTTAGACGTGACTCAATAAAGCAAGCCGACAACCCCATAATTTCATAATGTGTGTGAAAAAATATGACAATATTAAAATCTATCGAAACTATAATTTCGTCTTCTGAATGTTGATTGAATCTCGAACCACTATAAAATAAAATTTATATAATATATATGTGTGACTGTAATTTCTGTATATAATTAATTTAATAATTTCACATGTATGATCTATAAATTCAGACAGATCAGATCTTATAATTAATAAATTACTCATTTTATTTAAGGTTTTTCTCAAATAAAGTTATGTTTACTACTTTGTCTTTGACTGAATCGTTTTTTAGTGGAGTCAAACAAAGAAATATAATTAAGAAGTGAATATTTCTTTTGGATGACGAATAAGGAAAGTTTTGTGTATTTAGGATTAGGGAACCCTAAGCCTATGTCTCCAAGACTTTTAGGTATATGGCAGCACCTAACATGGAGTAGGGTGGGTAGTGAATATTTTGTTTTGATGCTTACGAGAAAAATATATATTATATATTCTTCAACTCATTGGACATCAATATCATCTATTTCGACCTCTCTCACACCCAACTTTTTATCTAAGTTATATCATTTACATTATTAGCTAGGGATTCGAAAAGGAGTATATGGTTGAGATAATAAAAAAATGAGAATACATACATATACATGCATGCATGCATGCATGTATGTTCGATCATCTGTAGAATGGTTTGAGCATGCATTGGTAATAAGTTTCACATTGGGGATTATGAAAAAAAATTGTGTATAATTTGGCTTTTATTTTTTGGAGATTAATTTCTTTAAGACTTTTCCTTCACAAAGTAAATACAAAGATAAATAGTACATTAATTAATTCCTACAATACAAAAATGTATATACTTGCATTTTGAGAGAGAGAGATCATTACTTGAATGATTTTATAACAATTTGGCAATCATTGGTTGAACAATTGGATCCAAAGATTAAAGATTAGTTTCCATAGGCTAGATAGTCGCCTATGACTCGCCCTACTCTCCGAATCATTGTACTAATGATCATTTTTTATAATTTTTCTATACATTGATATGATGGATTATATCCTTGATTACTCTAGCTAGAATGTTCATATGATAATACATTGCTTAAATAAGACTTACAACTATATTATATAAACCTGAAATGCACTACTAAATTGAAGCCTAAAATTGTATCATGAAACTGTACAATATAGCACTAGCTAGGAACTAACCAACCATAACAATTAATCAAGCATGAATGCCTAAACAATTATATAAACCACTAATCATTATCAATATTAATCTAATTAGTTTCTGTCCCAAATTAAAAATTTCCAATTGGTCCTTCAAAAATTAATCAAGCATGAATTATTTGTTGATAATGGAAATCAGGTCCCAAATGGCATTAACAATCTTACATAGCCAATCACTATATATACCTAATTAAGTTCCCAATTCAAACTTGACACATTAAGCTTCATCCACTGAGAACCTTTGCCTTAATTCAGAGTGACACCATTATATATGTATTGAAACCTAAACACCGAAGAAATTAATATACATATATATATATATTCTTCAGCTTTTCTTCAAAAGTAAAATTGGGCACCATTTTTCACTTGAACATTTAAAGTATATATATATAACATCATAGTAACTCTTAAAAGATGTGATATATCTATGTCTCATCAATCACAGTTCGATTGCCCTCGAATTTTGACGCCGAAATAAGTGCGGTGAACGAGATATCGGTGCAATAATGGTATGCGCAATGTTAACCGCTAGATAGTGGGTTAAACCCCTCCTCCTATCCATTTAAAAATAAATATTCTTCAAGTTAAATAATACAGAGAACTTGCACCCAGCAGTGTACTGCATGTAGGATGTGATCTCTCTGTATACAATATTGTTAAGAGAACAATTAATTTAGGAATCAAATTAATATTAAGATTATATAAGGAGTAGGGACCCGTTTTTCCATATTAAATTTAAATATCCTTTTTTCCCCTTGATTTTTATTTGAACTTTGATACACTCCCGAGTTAAAGAGTTATACTCACAAAAAATAAAAAAGTAACTCGAAAGTACGAGTCCCTTCTGAAAATAATGAAAGACTTGTTAATATATGCTTCAGGTTATTTTTAAAGAGCATATCTGAAATTAAGTACTAACGTCTCTGTCACAAATAACTTTGATACACTTCCTTTAGTTTCATTGAGTCTTGGTTTTCTGGTTTTCTCTTTTACTTGTATATTATATTTAGGGTTGGATTACCCTTGTGAGCACTTAAGCCACCTTATTTAAATAGCTAGCTAGCTTTAAAATAAATAACTAATACTATTCTATTGTAGAATCCACACTCTTTCAAAAGCATGACATATTACAGCACATGCATGCATATGTATAAACTATTACATCCAATCATCTATATAAACACCAATCTCTCACTGATCAAAGAGAGCAGCTTGTCCCAGTTGAACTTAAGAGGAAAACTCATTTGCTTGATTGCGGAAATGGCGGACGAACAAGATCAAGATCGATTGCTGCCAATAGCGAATGTGGGTAGAATGATGAAGCAAATTCTCCCCCCAAGTGCAAAGGTTTCAAAGGATGCCAAACAAACAATGCAAGAATGTGCAACTGAATTCATAAGTTTCATAACGGGAGAGGCTGCGGAGAAATGCCACAAGGAGAATCGAAAGACGTTAAATGGTGATGATATTTGTTGGGCTCTAAGTACATTAGGACTTGATAACTATGCTGAGGTTACAACAAGGTACATGTATAAGTATAGGGAGGCTGAAAGAGAAAGAGCTAACCAAAATAAAGGTGGTGGTAGTAGCAATAATTAGGGATCAAACCCTGAAAGCGGTGTGTGCCATATGTTATCCAAATGCACTCGGTCGCTCGATTTAAACGAGAGAGTATGTCAGTATTATTTATAAAATATGATTTTGTTTGAAGCGTTTTTATACATGATTTTGTTTTTGTTTGAAGGCGTTTATTCAAAGTAATTTGCCTTTGTAAGAAGTACTTGCGCTGAAGTATCTTAAAATTCTAAAAGCATTAATTTTAGATTCCTTTAAATTAAGTAATTAAGGTCTTAGCTAAATGTTTATTGTGGCATATTTAACACAGTTTCTTCGTTTGGGGGGATTATATAGACTTCACACCCGAACTTGGGCTTCATTTAAAATTTTGTTCGTTAAAAACACGTTTAAACACACTGGATTAATCTCTTAAACAGACAAATATAAATAAATATATACATATATATATAAATAAGCACTTAAACTCCTCAATTTCAGGTTTCTTTATTTTGCAAAAGATCAATAATAACTTTTTCGGGGGGGGGGGGG
>QANY01003944.1:915861-959422 GCA_003255025.1 Datisca glomerata
GGGGGGGGTCTTTTATACTAAAATTAGGTATATATGATTAATTGTTCCATCCCATATATCTGGTTCTTTCATTATTTTTTGTGATGAATTACATAAAGTTATAAAGTACAAGAGATAACTATTAATTTAATTATCACCTTGAACATTTATATATTTGACTCATTAGAAAGATTTATGACGGAAAATGATTAATGATAAGCTTTTGCGGTTCACTGTGTCAAAAGTACATCCTGCACTCAAATGATAGCCAAACTGTTTCCTTTATATGGATTCTCTTCTTATCATCTTAGCAAACAAGCTATCTATTAATTGACCTCCTATAATACTTACGCATGTATCTATATAAGTAGTGAAATTAACTCGCGACTGTTGAATTGAAGTGTTACTCACAGGTAGATCATTTGTATCGTACGTACATCGTTGAAAATGTAAATGGAACTAATTTAATTTAGTGACCAAGTTATAATTTGTGAAAGATACCACATCAAGACGGAGATAAACTTCTAATTCTTTGAACATTTTCTCAACCGGTTTTCGGTTAATAGTGTGTAGCCTTATTAAGTTTTCTATAACCGTGATACGCATATGCTGTAACAAATTCAATATGGCATGTCAGAATCATGTTACATATATATGTATAATGTTACACTGGATCTTAATAATAGCGATAGTTAGGATGAAGTATGTGACAAATAGTTTTTCATATAATTTACTGTTCTATTGGATACTATATCTAAGCCTAGCTAGCTACTACACATTTTTTTGGCATAGGATCTTCCACTCTAGCATAGTAAGGAGGTAGGACAAGACTAAAAAGCTAGCTAACTGGGTTTTTAAGAAAGAAAGTCAAAATATTAAGATATATTTAGACAAAATATACTAGGTTTTGTAATGGTATCCAAACCCTAGAAAGAGGGAACCATTGTGAAATTTATTTAATTATATATAATGAAAGTTCAATCAACTATGAGGCATGCTACCTCTATTTTTTTTTACTATATTGCCAACAGATTCTCCTGTTGATTCTTCTCGTAAAAGACGACGTGTAAAACTTTACTTCACATTAAAAAAATCATAATCACTTTTTTTTTCATGGGTATGAGCTGATTTAGGGTTTCAACATGCAAAAACCTAGGGTTTCTCTCAGCTCTTCAGGGACCACTTCTCAACTCTCTCTCTCTCTCTGTCTCTCTCTCTCTCTCTCTCTCTCTAAATCTGTCTATCTCTCTTTAAGATCTGAAATAGGTAAGGGAGATCCTCCCACTTGGTTAATTTTTTTCTTAATTAAGAAGGAAATTGAAGTTAATATATTAGATGTGTGCATACCACACAGAGAGAGAGAAAGATTGAAATTGTCGAATGAGAAATCTCAAATCCATGAGAAACACCGCCATGATTTATTGAAGTTTAAGTTTGTTTCACGTCCTAACTGTTAACTAATTAACCATAAACAAATCAAGACTTTTAACTCAATTGATCATAACAACGTGATTCCTTTTTCTAATCTTCAAATTATGTGAGTATGGGAAGGGAACTAAATAAGATAATTATGGCAGTACTGACAGTTTTCTTGGTATAATATGATTTCCTCAAAAAATTTCACTCCCACCCTTTTCATTGAATTACTGAAAAGTATATGTATATATATATATTATACTTTAATGTAAATATAAATATATTTTTTATATATGGGATTTCTTGATACAAATGATGTCAAATGAATGTTGCTTCCATGAGCTCCGACCACGGAATTGCGGTATATCGAGCTTCATAATGTACTCAAACTGATCCATCAATGGCTTTATATCAGCAGGTGCAGGCAGGCCATAGAGCTTCGGGTGCAGCAAACTATGATTGTTCTAAGAAAACCAGCGACTTTTAGGAGAAAACTCCATGGGAAGGGGCAAAGTTCTCATGATATGTCTCCATGTGAGACCATGAAGAGTTCATTGTAAACAAAATGTAACTCTCTCATGGAAAGTTTCAGTCTTCCTATAAGATCTATTAAGTTAGAGAATCAGAATACTATCAAATGTTTTTTCAACAAGATCAGTAACCTTCTTTTTTGCCTTAAGTTTTTATTGTCAAACACCATAAAATTATGTGCTCAGCTAAGAAACAATTTCAATTACTTGAAAGAAAGTAAACAAATTTAAACTATCACTCAATAATAATAATGTCTATTTTTCAGAACAGAAAATTGAGATCGCGCAAAAACAAAAAATTGTTAGGGTGTTTTCCATTTGGATCATAAAAAATAAAGGTAATGGTATAGAAACGTGATCCCTCATGTTACTAAGAACATGAGAGCATTCTGAATCCGTTTTCGTAAATATTTCAATGTAAAAAGAAAAGAAAACGAATTTGCTGTGTAGACTTATATTATATTTACATCATCCTCCATCCACATTGTTGTTTTTTTGTTGTTGTTTTTTATTTCGAAGTAAAAAGGTATTTAAAGTGGATTAAAGAAAAAGTAGCAGTTTTTTAAGTTAATGAATCGAGTCATTGTTCGTAAGCCAATCTCATATTTTAATAAAGTAGTTTAATGAACATATTTTATGCATCTGAACTGATTGAATAGACTTTAATTAATCAAAGTTTGATGGTGTTTCCGATTTCTCAGTGCTTAGACTTCACAGATTACAATTGCTTGATTATTATACTCATCAAGCATTCTTAATTAAAGATAGTAAAATGAGTTTCAAGTCGTACAACCCATGTTATGTAATCATATTTGGAAAATAATCCCCATATTTTGTAATTCTAGCATTGAATAAAAAAATGTATTGACAGAAATTCAAAATCATTTACTTAATTATTGTTTCCTTTAAATGGAAATAAGGCAAAGGAAATTAAAAAAAAAAGGTTAGGAAATCCAGATTGAGAACTCAAAAAAAAACTCATCGTTATGATTCAGTCGAGGCCTAATACGTAGAGAGCAAAACATGAAGATAATCAACTAGTAAGATAGTTGTCTCTCTTTCTTTTTGGCGCAAAACAGACACTATTATCATGTGGGTTGGAGACTAAACTCTTAGACATGAGGTTAGATTTTACCACTTCACCGACTGCTTCGTCAAGATCATAAATCTCGTTGTTAAAGTTTCCAACTCATCTTCCTAAAATACATGAGATTACAAAAATGTTTCCTAACAAATAATTTGGTGAAGTTATCATAGTGCTCAACCAGCCATTTAAAATTAAAAGAATTATATCTAGCACATCGAGTAAAAAATCAAGTATTTTCAGAAATTTTAAAAGTCAAGTAATTCTATCAACATAAGCTTCAACAAATCCCCAGCCATCATCAATATCAGGTCCCACCCAATAACCAGCTATTACCAATATGTTAGTACAACAACTAACATTTGAACAAGATGAATCAATTTCCAAATGTTGTCTTGAAGATGCCACAAAACGATAACTGATCAAGTGACCAAATATGCCTTTATTTGCGCTGCAGGGCATCATAAGATTTGGTGCTGCAAATGCAAGTCAGTTTGTCAGCCTAAACCAGAAAGCATACAGAGTTTGTGTTTCCAGTCACCCATTACAACGAAGATTAAGGATTTTTACCATTTCTTCAAATCATTCTTTGTTTAGGGTCAATATCAAGATCAAAGGAACAGTACAGTAATAATGTCATTTACAGGAGAGGTGAAGCTAAAAGAGCACATGAACCTCGGCATGTCAGTATTAATCCTTTTTAGCTTTTGCTTCATGTCCTGTACTTTTTACTTCATTGTTCTTTTAAAACAGACATACTTGGTAGAGAAAAAGGCATATAATACACCGTCTAGTACCAACATGAATGTATAAGCAGATATCTACTCATTCTTCAGAATTGAGTCTACAGTAACTGCATTTGCAAGTATACCAACATGAATGTATAAGCAGATATCTGTTGCACATTTGACGTTTCTAATGTATCTGACATTGTTATTTTATTGAGGAGAAATGGTAAATAGAAAAAAGAAAGTCTCAGAGCCCAATTTATGTGATGGTATGCAGTTTTTACAGGTTTCTAAGTCATAGTGATTCTGTCACTCAGTCTCATATTTAACCTTGATGTGCATTTTGTAAATTAGATTTTACATCTTAAGAATCCTAAAGGGAAAAGTTTTAACAAAAAACGGAAACATTTAGCGTTGGCATACATGGACTTGAAAGTCTATATACCGAGCCTGTTTTATGCCAAGAACATAAAAAAGAAAAAGAAAAAGAAACCCCTACGACTTAGATTCTTGAGGCCCCAAAAATGCAACATAATTCATCAATGCTTATGGCAATTCTTCTCAAGTTTTATTCTACATATTAGCCACGTTACCTCCTTTTACAATAGATAGACCTCAAACATTACCTCCTGAATAATGCCAAGAACATAAAAAAGAAAAAGAAAAAGAAAACCCTATGACTTGGATTCTTGAGGCCCCAAAAATGCAACATAATAAATCAACGCATATGGCAATTCTTCTCAAGTTTTATTCTACATATTAGCCCACGTTACCTCCTTTTACAATAGATAGACCTCAAACAAGCAATGTCTTAACGGATGGCAGTTTGACTTTATTTTACTCATGGAACATTTATTTCAAAAGATACTTAATATAGATATATCATCTTTTCCAAATAGATTAAATAAGTCAATTTCATGGGAAAAAAGTTGTCTGGTTGGCTTGAGTTTTATGGATAAAACCGATTCTTAAAACAAGGTCCTCACTCTTCAGGCTTCATAGAGTTGAATAAATAGTAATTTAGTAAAGAAATTGATAATGGAAAAACCTGTTTTCATGAAGGCTTTAATTGAAAGAGTGCCCATATTCGGTATCCTCAAATGTAACTCCTGACACAAGTTCAAACTAAAATAAGAAAATTATACACTGAAAGTGATAAAAAAGGAAGTTTAACAAGCCACCAAAACATTAAGTATATGTTGATATACTCTACCAGAAGTTCTGAAAAACGTTACTATTACTTTCAAACTTCCAAGAGAATGTCAATAGGTTGTTAGGCATCTCTCAGATCAATAAGGATTGCTACCAAACGAACTTTCCATGATAACGGAAATTCAAATTATCTGTTAACAAAAATATTCAGCATCTTATACTTACTTTCCTTTTGCTCCATATTCTTACTTTCAACAAGAACTAACTTAGGAAAAAGAGTTAAAATTAGTACTTATTGTTTATTCCAAACAGCACCCAACATACAGTTTTCATCTTCTCTGCATCTCATCATTCTTCTCCTTCTTTTTCCCCGTGCTATACAATAGCAACCAAAAACGCAAGAAAAAAATATTAATTTCAAACCCTAACTGATGAGCTCTTAATCAGTCGGCCAGAATTGAATACCAATAACAAAGAAATGAAAGAAAAACTTCTTATTTGTGCTCTTTCAAGAAACTAGAAGGTTCTATGAATGACTAAATAGAGCGTATAACTTTGTTTGTAGTTCGTCATCATTCATCGGTGCCTAACGAAGACTTGGTGAACCTTTTTCCCTGACATTATCTCCGCAACCAAACAGGGGACAAATGAAGAATTCGAAAGAGGGTTTTCTGAGAGCTCCAGGAAACAAATATAATAAAAAGGAGGATTTACCTTGTGTAAGCTTAGTGGGATAGACAGAGGCAAGTAGAAGCTAGAAACTAAGCCCGCCATTGTTTTGCTTCAAATTCGACCTCTTCGTACGCTGTTGCTTTCCCGGTTATTGTAGAAGCAACAACGCAGGTTTAGTGCCAAAAACTAAAAGCGCCAGCGGTTCTTTCCTCTCATTTTTATTCTCTTTTTCGGTTTTTTTTTTAAATTTTAATTTTCTCTTCTATACAAATAAAATATGAAACAAAAACATAAATGTTTAAATTTAAATGTGAATTATTATTTTTTTTGCTCACAGTCATTTATATATGTCTTTCGCGTAATAATGTGTGTGAGAATCTATTGTAAAAAAAACTTACTTTAAAATATAATAGTTTCATTGAAACTATAGATATTAACTTTATAATACTTGTTATTTAAAATGAACTACTTATAAAAATAGTCATCGAAATTTAGTTTTCAATGTTTTAGTTAAAAATTATTCATAATAATTATTTCATATACATCTTTTTACAATTGTTGACGGCTAAATCTCGGAGGCAAGATGAAGTCAGTAATGTGTCTACTCTATTTCTCTCTCAACACATGCAATGAGGGAATGTAAAGTAGGAGACCAATATGTGAGGGGGTGGTCTCCTTTTTACACGTTTGAAGCTTAAGTCAGTAAGGGGAAGAGGAGAGTAAAGTAAAGAATTAGTTGGAAGTTATTGCGTACCTCTTAAGGTGCATTTACTAGGGTATTTATAGTAGGGCATGGCCTTAAGGTGCATTTATTAGGGTATTTATAGTTGGGTCTGGCCTTAAGGCTGGGTTGATCTCCATACATTAGCATGTCTCTCCTCAAATGGGCTGCCTCCTTGAACCAAACCCCAACTTCAGGCTTCTCTAATTGGATTGGTGGGGTATGATGTAACAGATGATGACCTTGGGTGTCAAGACAGCCTGTCTTCATATCCCACAATGTACTTTCTCAGCCTTTATTGGTATGGCCGTATTAAATGCTCATGATGACACCCTGCTGGGGTGCAGGTTGACTGATTCATTGGGTAGTGGGTTTCATGCTTTTTCTCATACCCTCATCTCTAATTGGCCAATGTGTATTAAATGTATACGATGATACTCTGCGAGCTTCTACCCTGACCCAGGCGCCCTATTTGAATTGAGGCGTGAGATTTCCCGCCCTGAAGTCCTTCTCCAAGCGAGAAACTATTTTTGTTGGGACTTAGTCAAAACACAAGCTGACTCACACGAGCCCCATCTACGACCCTCAAGTGTCCTAGGACGCTTGGCCTCGGGGAGGGTAAACTCCTCAGAAGCGCTAGGCCCCAGGGTGGGCAGTCTTCCCTAAGGGCAAGGCCCCGGGGTTAATGAGCTTCCTCGAGATCGGGCCTTCCCCTAGGCCTAGGCTTCGGGGTTGATTATATTTCCCGAGGCTTGACCACGGGGTTGATAATCTCTGTGACACGTTAAGCACTTGTTCAAGAGTGTGAAGGGTCTTAGCCGCATTAATGTGTCCTTGAAGGTCTTTTGTACATGCCAATGGGTATAACAGTTGCCCCCCCAGCTTCCAAATATGAAGTGTGTTGAAGACTTTGGAAGTTGTCATGAGTAAACTTGTGTTGACTCTCTTTTTGCTAGTTGTGAGATTTGGCGAGTTTATTCCCTTTTTTAGCAAGAGTTTTTTTAGAGGGTTCTCTATTTGGTGTGAGATGTAGTTGGAGTTCGAGTTAAAGCTGAATACACAGTCATTTTTACTTTATGTTGAATAGCACAAAATAAGTAGGGTTTTGTTGGGTTATAGCCAAGCTCCATACTTTGAGTTCACTTCGACGGGGTGTCAAAGAGCTCGAAGTAAGTAGGGTTGCTAGGTTGCAGCCGAGGCGAGTCGCTGGGGTGCGACTTCCGTTGATTGTCGTGGGGTTCGACTGAATTCCATACTTTGAGTTCACTTCGATTAGGTGTTAAGGACCTAAACTAAGTAGTGTTGCTAGGTTACAGTCGAGGCGAGTCACTAGGGTGTAACTTTTGTTAATTGTTGTGGGGTTCGGTCGAGGTTCATACTTTGAGTTCACTTCGATTGAGTGTCAAAGAGCCTAAAGTAAGTAGAGCTACTAGGTCCAACCGAGGCGAACCACTAAGGTGCCACTTCTTCCAATTGTCATGGGGTTTGGCCGACCTCCATACTTTTAGTAATTTGGTGGCTTCAAGGAGGAATGGACCTGGAGTATTTTTAGTTGACTTAGGTGAGAGTGAGGTTGGGTTACTTCTTAGGAGAAGTTCAGCTTGGTATTACCTCAGATGGCTTTCAGCAAGGTTGACCTTCGAATAACCTCAAGTGACTTAGATAAGAGTGAGTCGACGACTTCTTCATGAGGGTGACTTTGGGGTCACCTTGGATGTAACGCCCTAATTTTTTAGAGTTAAACATGCATGTAATTTCACTTATTCAAAAATCTTTGATTCAATTGAAACTCTAATTGGAGAAAATTCTTAAATTGAAAAACCTGATTTTGCCCTAATTTTAATATTGAATAGCAGAAGCTTAAAATTTTTAAGAGAATATCTACTCAATAAACTGGAATAAATGATTTATTAATCTATAATAAAGTTGATTACGAAAATTCATAAAATATGAACATATTATCGAAGATTAAAACATGAAAATTCATAAATTCATGAATTAATTGTAATTAAATTGAAATCTATTTTTGATGTCATATAATCATGGTTAGTGAAAATCTCCTAGTTTCATTGACTAGGTTGTCTCTCACTCCTACTGTTCGTCATCACCTGTAACATATTCATCAATGGGGGGTGAGTATTAAAAAAATACTTTGTAAGTAAACCCACATACTAATAAACTTCACATGATATATCTATAAACATATAACTCATGCAACTTTAATTTAACACATTCACTTGATTATTAAATAACATAAAGTACTTGTAATTAACATAATTGATTTCATGACTAACATATAACTTGATCATCATTCGACTAGGCATATCCCCCGATTAACAACCTAACCAGAATTATTTCACACTTGAACTTGAACTTGTAACATGAACGTGAACATGACGGATTGGGCGTCCTGAACTTAACGTCACTTAAAATTATCTGAATCTTAAGGACCCTAACATGAACATGTTGACACCTAACTGTGAAGCTGATAACATGACGTGAATAGTGTGGTTACTTGATAACCAAGGGACATGAATAAGTCTACCTCTTATTTACTTATCACTTTACTTGAGTTAAGATTCATAATTCACATTATCACATATACATGAGGAAACATATAACTTGTTTATGAACATAAATGATATATCTATTACTTCCATAACTCAAAATATAATCGTACATAACATGTTCTTTCAATTTTATCGTGATATGAAAAAATAAATAAACCAATTGATCATAAGATTGAGCAACCTAAAGAAATAATAAAAATAATTTTAAGTTATATATGCTACACTTATAACATATGAAACCAAATTACTATGTAAATCTACTTACTTGTGAATTAAATTCAGCAACTAATGACTTGAAATCCAAGGATCTCATGACTTGAACTATTTGCTCAGATTACATATGGAAAGCTATACTAAAATTCAACTAAGTACTCAAAGCTTTCCATAGAATCCACCAAAAATTTGACATGAACCGTGAATCCCGATCTCATACTATAGATACTAGAACCCTATGAAGTCGAACAATCTCTCAAATATACAACCGAGCCCAATCCTCAAATGAGAATGTAGTCTTGCCAGGAAAAAATTGTGTAGACTTGGTAAGATGATCCACCACAACTCAAATTGAGCTATAACCTTTTACCATCCTCGGTATCCCTAAAACGAAATCCATAGTCGCATGCTATCACTTCCATTCAGTAATACTTAATGGTTGCAAGACCCTAGATGGTCACTGTGGGCCTTGATCTGCTGATATCACGCTTCATACCATTCCACCAATAATGTAGCTTTAAATCATGATACCTCTTGGTACTGTGAAGGTGCACTGTATATGGTGAACTATGAGCCTCCATGAGTAATTCTTGTCTAATGATTGCGTCTTTTAGAACACAAAGACTCCCACGAAAGCAAAGAGCTAAATTATTACTGACATCGAACCCTTATCTTTTGTTCGAATCCACTTCACTCTAAATCAGAAGCAACTTAGAGTCTAAGTCATGTGCATCGATAATACGTTGCTATAATGACAGTTGAACTGTGAGTTGAGCTAGCTGTGTTGTAGAGTCTTTCAGCAAGACCTGAATCTCAACACGTTCAAAATCCTCCACGATAAGCTCTTGAGATGTAATTAGAGCTGTTGAATGAGCTAATTTTTTTACTTAAGGCATCAGCCACTACATTTACCTTTCCTAGGTGATAAATGATCTCGCAATCATAATCCTTCACTAGTTCCAACTAACAGCGTTGCCTCATGTTAAACTCTTTCTAAGTGAAAAAAAAATACTTGTGACTCTTATGATCTGTAAAAATCTGGCACTTACAACCATACAAGTAATGTCTTCAAATCTTAAGGGCAAATGTAACTGCAGCCAACTCCAAATCATACATAGGATAGTTCTGTTCATAAGGTTTGAGTTGACGAGAAACATATGCTATGACCTTTATATGTTGCATCACAACACAACCCAAACCTCTATTGGAAGCATCATTGTAAGTCACAAAGTCGCTATTACCATTTGGAATGGTCAACACTAGTGTTGACACTATTTTTTATTTTAAGACTCTAAAAACATTTCTCACACTCAGCCATCTAAGTAAAGGTGGTATTCTTCCTGGCCAACTGAGTAAGTGGAACAGTGATCTTTGTAAAACCCTCAAAGAATCTCCTGTAATATCCTGTTAGACCCATAACACTATGAACTTCCCCAACATTTGTCAATTGAGACCAGCTAACCAGCTTTTCAATCTTAGACGGGTCAATGGAGATTCCATCTCGAGATACCACATGACCAAGGAATGATACTCATTGAATCCAAAACTCACATTTCTGGAATTTGGCATATAACTAGCATGTCCTTAATGCTTGCAAAACAATCCTGAGGTGATTCATATGCTCAGCTTCCGATCTAGAGTATATCTGAATATCATCAATGAAGACAATCACAAAAGAATCCAAGTACTCTTTGAACACCATGTTCATCAAATCCATAAAGACTGCCAGAGCGTTAATTAATCCAAATGACATTACTACAAACTCGTTATGGATGAAACAAGTATGAAACACTGTCTTAGAAATATCCTCATCTCGAATCATGAGTTGATGGTAACCAGATCTCAAATCAATCTTAAAGAATATTGATACTTCCTAAAGTTGATCAAAAAATTCCTCAATGCACGGTAATGGATACTTATTCTTAATAATGACTCTATTCAAATTTCTGTAGTCAATGCATAGCCTCATCGATCCATCTTTATTTTTAACAAACAATACTGGAGCACCCCAAGGTGAAGCACTAGGTCTAAAGAAACCCTTATCCAATAATTCTTGAAGTTGGTACTTAAGTTCTTTCAATTCTGCAGGAGCCACACGATATAGAGTTTTGGATATAGGGGCAGTGCTTGGTACTAACTTAATATGAAAATCCGTCTCTCGAGGAGGAGGAAGTCCCGATAAATCATCGAGAAAGACCTTAAAAAATTCACAAATGATTAGAATTGATCAAATATCCACATTTGTCTTAGTTGTATCCACCATAGAAGCTAAGTAACCCCAATTATCACGGTGAAGCAGGCGTTGTGCCCACAAAGTATATATAACCTTTGGTATATGTCATTGCTGGGATCCTCTAAACTTGAAGCTAGGTCTAGCTAGAGGTAGGAATCGAACTTCCTTTCGGTAACAATCTATGTTGGCATAGTTAGCAGCCACTCAGTCCATCCTTAGGATTACGTCAAAATTATGCATCCCTAGGACATAAGCCTAGCATAAATAACACAATATGCTATCATCACTAAAAAACTCTTTATCGCCTTATTAGCTAGGAGAGAAGCTCTATAAGGTTTAGAAACACATAACTCAAAACTCAATGGCACAACAAGCAATGATGCATTAGTCATAAATTAAGCAGATATAAAAGAGTGCGTGGATCCAAATTCAATCAATGTAAAAGCTGAATGCCCTAGTAATGTACCAACCATAACCGTATCTGACTGCTCAGCTTCCTGGCGACACTATAAGAAACAAGGGCTTTAGCGACCAATATTTTGGTCGCTAAAGCCCCTAAATTTGGTCGTGAAAGGTCTAACGTGCCGAACTTATGTTCATCACGAGCTTCATTGCTTTTGCTTAGTCAGTGAAACTCTTTCGTGATGAAAAATGAAACTTGTCGCGCTAGACCTTTAGTGATGAAAAAAACTGGACGCAAAAGCCTTCTGCGACGAAAATAAAAGTTGGACACAAAAATGTTTTCGCGAGAAAAAAAAATTTCGTCGCAAAAACCTTTTTACACCAATATTTCTCTTCGTCGCCTAAACTCTTTAAATGTTTTTGGTGACCAAATTTTACATTACAAAATACTTAATTTTTTAGTTTTTATGTACACCTGTAATAGCAATTAATATCATCAAAAAATTTATCGAACCAGATATTTTTCTAAGAAATACATATATTAATCATTAATATAGTAGTGCATTACAAAATTTCTAAATCATAATTCATTACAGAATTTGGTTCACAAATGTATCCAAAGAAAAAAAAAGAGTATTTAAATCTTGATGTTACAACTACAAAACTTAACAAATATGTTGAAGCTTATGTTTTTGTTGTTGAGTCATCATTAGGAGGTGGAAAACCATTTTGATGAGCCCAAGCGAGTAAGCTTTGTAGTTGGCTCTCCATCGCTTGATTTGTTTCTTTAATTTTATATTTTCAACTTGATTCTTTTTCTTCGAAGATGTGGGTGGGGCTCTATGTCCAAGACATTTATTTCGTCTGAGGACTTCTTTAACTATCTCTTCTTTAGAGCGAGGCGTGGCATCCTCAACAATAGACTCATCACGTAAAGGATTATTGATAGTAGGTGCTACCCTAGTTGAAGCTTCATATCCAAAATGCAACAAAAGTTGAGTCGTTAATTATTATATACTAAACATGATTAAGAGTACTAAAAGTCTAAAATAATATTTTGATTCACCTGACGGAATCGATGATCAAGAAAAGATACATCCCCTCTACATTGAGATAATTACTGACCACACTCATAAACTGTGAAATACCATCAATATACTATTTGGACAATCTATTAGGATTTTTTATCCAACTCTTGTCCATTTTGTCACTCTGTAAATTAAATAACTATTTAGAAAAACTCTCAATAAAAGATCCCTAAGAAAATAAAATATTTTAAATTTAAAGTCATATGAATATATGATAATTTAACCAACTAATATTTGGAAGAGGAATGGAAATATCTAGTCCAATATCAGAACTCTAGATGGCAAATAATAAAGCAAATATAAGGATGTACATTGATATAGTTTCATATACTAATGGAAAGAAAATAATCGTGAAGGTCAAAGTTTCAAACAAGTGGCGTTTGTGACATGGCCTGGTATATTGACAATGCAACAGTAAATCACTTCACAACAGATTTAAGCAATCTAAGCATAGCTCAGAGTGTGGTTGAGTGGAAGTAGGGGTGTAAGGAAAACTGTCCAAACTGTAAAAACCAACTGAACCGCATCGGTTCGGGCGGTTTTGTCACTTTCGACGATTCGATTCGGTTGCAGAAGTAGAAAAATAAGATGGTTTGGTTCGGTGTTCGGTTTTTGTGAAGAAATCGGACCAAACTGAACCGAACCACACTTCTATATAAGCCTATGTCCCCTAATTCCCCCTTCACTTCATGCAGCCTCACCCTATTTATCAGTTAGTCTCGTCTCTCTCTTTATCCCTGTTTCTTTCTCTTAATGTCTCTCACTTTCTATGTCTATCTCTGTGTATCTTTAGGACCTAAATTGTATCTTTTTTTTTCATGTATTCTCTGTTGTTTCTGTAAATATTTTGTATTCTCTGTTGAAATGCAAATTTGTCAAAGACTTAGTTAAGGTTGATGTTGGTTTTGTATGTATTGCTAATTTGGTTGAGATTAGTTAGAAATTAGGTTGAGATTTGGTTGAAATTTGATGAATTTTTCTGCTTTGCATTTCATCTTACGGTTCGGTTCGGTTCAATTTTTTAACATTAAGCAGTTCAGTTCGGTTGCTAATTGTGTAAAATGGTATGTTCGATTCGGCTCGGTAAAACCCCTTAAACTGAGTCGAACCGAACCGCTTACACCCATAAGTGGAAGGGCTTGTACTTGGGTATGGTAAGATACTTGCAATATCTCATCATTAGGTTAACTATATTTAACATTTTTCTTTTCCTAGTTTATCCAACAAGGCAAGAATTGCTTCAAATACTCTAATTATATACATTAAACAATTTTCTGACAGAAAAAATTGAATATTTAGGTTAATAGCTTTGGTTATGTTAGTATTCAAGAGGGTGTATAAACTATTGACACTCAAGGTCTCCATTGCTAATCCAGGCATGAACCCCTCTAAGATAATAACAACATTTGTTTAAGATATAAAAGAATGAATTATCAGGCAGAATTTAAGAATGCATTCAAGCTCAACATACCTCAGGTTCAGGCTTAAATTGTAACACTAGCAATGCATTGTAAATTATACACACCAAAACTAAAAGTATAATTTCAAACCAAATCGTTATCTTCATAACAATTAGATCACCTCCTAGTGTCGACTTTTGGCTATCCTTATCTGATTCCTAATTAGTATATCCAGTGCGATTCAAGTCTCCACCTGAATAAACAAGCATATAGGTTACTGCAATCTAAAGTTCCAAACATGGATTCGATTGATAACGACTGATAATTTCCACTGCATAACAGATGTTAGGTCACGTACACAATATGACAAACATGAGACTTCCGAATGTTGAAGCATAGGGAACCTTTCTCATATCCTCTTTCTCCTGAGGTGTCATAGGACATTGTTCCTTGGAGAGGACAATTCCATGTCTGGTCGGTAGTTGATCTTTCTTGAAATTTTCCAAGAAAAATTCATGGAAAATACATGTATTCGGGATGACAAATCACATTACACTAAGCAAGCTTCAAGTAGAAGTAAATCATATTTACCTTTCTTTTTCAACCCGAAGAGATATTTGTTATAATTTCTCTTCCAATGATCTTCCACCCCACAGTGGAATCATTTTCCTTTGGACTTGTTATCTTTCTTGTTCTTCTTGGCTTTCTTCCATTTCTTATTATTACTTTTGCGCTTTCCATTGATCTTCTTCCTCTTGTTACTATTAACAGTGGAAGAAGGCTTTTGCTCTACAAAATTTGCCTCGCCTATTTAGTAATTATAAGATTGAGTGACTAAAAAATTTACAGTTCATTCAACAATTGGGTCATGTTGAATTGCAACTTGTTCATAACAAGTTGATTGTGAAAACAGAAAAAACTGGTGTGAGCGACTCAAGTATAATGCTAACTTGAGTCCATTCATCAATGGTCTCCCCATGTACTTTTACCTCGTGCATTATGTTGATCATGTTCAAAACATGTTCTCGCAAAGAAGTACTCTTTCTCATCTTAGTTGTCAGATGGCTCTTAGTGGTCTCATAACGACTTTGATTAGACTGCTGCCCAAACATCGCCTGTAGAGATTCCATAATCTCGTAGGCAGTCTTCATGCTTCCATGTTTGGTTCTCAGAGTATCATTCATGCTCACAATGTAACACTTCATCTTGTTGTTTGATATGATCCAAGTATCATATTTGTCCCTGACATTCTTAGAGGCATTAGCAGGGGGCTCTTCAGGACATTCCTTAGCAAGAACGAACTTATGGTTCTCACAAATTAGCATTAAGTTCATATTTGATTTCCAGCGTACGAAATTATCACCATTCAATTTCTCAAGAGCGAGTAAAGCAGTAACATGGATGCCCACGGTAGACATAATAATGATGACTGAAATTTAAAACATACAAGATTCAATATAATTGATAAATATCTAGAATTCGAAAAGTAAATGTGTTGCATGAATACAATCATAATAAACACATAATTGTAGCATTTACTAATCACGATAAAACAACCCAAAGATTAATGTGCCCGCCTTAGGGTCGGTAAGATTAACCAAAGATTGTCTATGAGACATTCCCATCCTTATTAATTAAAACTTAAAATATATCATATTTTCTCTTTTAACAATAAGGTATCGCTTGTTCATTCAAGTCACAACTATCCACATAAAAGCTTAATTGTGAGTTTCTGAGTTTAACCCATCATTTCAGATCTCTTGACTTCATTATTTAGAATATGCCGCCTTAGGGTCAGTAAAAAATAAACTACATCACTTCCTCTTATTTTCGTAAGAAGTTCAACCTTGGTATTGGTACAGCTCGTAACCTTCCTTTAGGAGATGTAAACATAGCCATCTCCAGCCTCTTACTGCACCTCATAGTGTTGTACTAATAGTAGAGACCGTATGTTATATTAACGTGTCAACCTTCACCCACTCACCATTTTAGGATTATGTGTTTTCATTTTTAACTAATTAATTAATTCTAAATTAATTACTAGTTAAAATAATAATCCTATGAATATTTAATAATCAGTTATGTAAATCTTATTGATCTAAGTTCATTTAACCTTGTAAAGCGCCTAAATCAAAATTAGGTGAATTTAGATGAACTAATTAATTATATCCATCAAACTTTAATAAATCTTTTTTACTAAAGTCGGTTATCCTAAAGGTTACTATAACCCTTAGTGTGGTGTGATTACCCAGTTTTAACTAATTAAAACCTAGTAGTTTACGTGCAATTGATTTCATAAAATAATACATATAAACAATTAGTACAATATTAATAAATCATGTTTCTACAGATGAGATGCATGATTAAATAAATCTGTGTGGAATTTTCATGTATATCATGTGATCGACTATTATATGAATAATGCGAGAAAACCCAAACAACATATAACATATAAATATATAAAGACCGCTCTGATATCACTTGTTGGTAATCGCGGCGGAAGCTTGTGGGGCGTGACCATTTTAAAAATTAAATTTTTAAAAAAATTGAAACTTTTAATAAAATAAAATCGCGCAATTCTACGATAATCAAAAAATACTTTTTATTGAAAACTCATTTTCAATCGATCAGGATCTATTATATGATTATATTTTAAATTAATAACTCACAAGATTAAGAATCATATGCATCTTGTAGTCTAAATCAAACGACGCCTGCTGAGCAAGATGCATTGTGATTTCCTCTTCTGTGGGCGCACCAGAATATGATCGGAAGAGAAAGACTTTTTTCTCCGGCGAGCTTTCTCTCGTAAAGCCAAAGACGCCCC
Source organism: Datisca glomerata (assembly GCA_003255025.1). NCBI lineage: Eukaryota > Viridiplantae > Streptophyta > Magnoliopsida > Cucurbitales > Datiscaceae > Datisca > Datisca glomerata. The sequence goes on from QANY01003944.1 coordinate 932,877, forward strand.
AAGACAAGGTTAAATTGTTGGGAAGGGGACATGATCAATAGAACCTGGCTGGATTCGGGCTAGGATAGTGGCGCCCATTCCTAACTAGTTCCGAAAAGGTTTGCTCATGCTGGAGGGAGCATCCCCACTTAGTGATCGGTCCGCTAGTTCACGCATATCCGAAGAAGTTATCACAGACGAGCCACATGCAGGGAAACTTGCACGTGTGCTCGAAACCAATTGATTCTCAGTTCCCACGAAATCGTTTCAATGATCAACAAACTCCAAGATCCACACCAAGATCTTCCAAGTTAATGCTCAACACACTAGGACGTGTGCGGGCACATAGAATATAACGAAGACATTTTACTGTCGCTAGATGTCTCAACATATGAGATCTAAAGATTTCACTAAGAAGGACTTTTTGCTACTCACCGGGGCGCGTGCGCGACGGAAGTGTAAATGCGCATGGCCTTTTAAAAAATTAAATTTTTAATAAAAACCGAATCTTTTAATAACGTAAAACTTGCGCAACGCCACGATAATCGAATAAAAACTTTTATTGAAAACTCTTTTTCAATCAATCAGGATCCATTATATATTTATAAGTTAAATCTACAACATACAAGGTTAGGAATCATAAACCTCTTATAGTATATATCAAGTGTTCTTGCGGAAACTGATCGATCCTCCATTCCCACGAAATCATTCCAACGATCAGTGTGTGAGTACGTAGAGTATTACAAGACATTTTTTCTGTCTTAGATATTCTCAACACATGAAACCTAGAGATTTACTGAGAAAGATTTTAGTGAGACGATTCTCTAAAAGAATGTGATGATTATTTTTTTAGAGATTTGATTAACGTTTAATCACAGAACAAAATCTCTCTAACACCAATCATGTTCTTAGTTCAACTCTTGATTGACGAACTGATCATCTAATCAATTGATTTTCTCCTCTTCCTTCACCAACTAAGGCCATTAGAATAATATCTGTATATATTCTAGATAATGGCGTATCGGATTTTTAGGGTTAAACTGACTAATATTTAATTATAAAATTATCAATTGCAGTGTCACAAGGTACTACAGTGTTGCACACTCACTACTGTAATTCCACGTGGCACCATAGTAGTCCATGTCAATTTCTGATACCCTGTCAATAATTGACACGTGGCAGTTACTGTGAATTAAATATTTATTTTAATCATATAATTATCTAGATATCAATTAATTCAAAATTAATATATCTGATAATCCATATCAACTAACTTATCTATTATTTCACAAATAACAGATTTAATTAATTTAAATATTATCTAATAATAATTTAATTATCTAATTTGACAAATTTGATATTTTGTCTCACTCATCGATAATTACTTATATATATAATTTCTGAAAATTGTATTTAAATATACAAATAATTCAATTAATTAATCAGACATAATTATCTCATAATTATGTATTTGCCCTAAAATAAAAAAAAATTTGCAAGTCAATTCTTTTCTCATGTCCTGAAATACTCACACCCTAAATATTATAGTATAGAAGTGACTTGGAGACCATGGACCTATAATCCTAAGCTCCAATAAAGTAGATTATTACTTAAATAATCTTATTTATTAATTTCATTATTACTCCACTATAAATATAGAATGACACTCTTCGAGATTATATAATGTATTTACAAACTATTCTTTGTAGTCCACTAACATAATCATTCCATGTAGTTTTATCCTCCAATTATTGGTTTATAAATTAGAAATGATCAAAAATACCGTTTTACCCTTCTAATTACCTCTTGATCCTTAAGTATCATTAATCCACTAGTGAATGATTAATTTATAATCTTATATAAATTTGAGCTCGATAACCATTCAGTTCTAGAATTAACCATTAAGGAAAGCAATATAGGATCTATTAGAAAAGCTTAGATTCCAAATCTTGTAAGATGATGTCCCCAGCCATCCACATCACTGAATCTTCAAAAAAATTCACTAGCATGATTAACAAACAGACCTTAATGAGTGAATTAAAAGATCCAATAGACATGCATAGGAGTTTATGACTACTCAAAATTCAAACTGATCTACATATGATCATCGAATTGGTGTGTATTAAATCTTTATGATAAACGGCACATTAATAAAGATATTAATTCACATCAGTCTTGTCATAACTAATCTTATTATATAAAAAATAAACGGACTGTCCCTGATGTTTTATATAAATATTTGACAATAATTTAAAAGAACAATCATAAGAAAAATGTAATCCTTATTAAATTTCATATCAAAATGTCAACATACATGCTTTGAGGGCATAACCCCCAACGATCTCCCACTCGCCCTAAAGCAAATGTGACATCTCTCTTAACCTCATGTTTCGCACATGACCCATAAATGACTTGGCATGAAGTGTCTTGGTAAAGAGGTCAGTCAGGTTCGAATCCAACGTTATCTTCATAACACTCAGAGTCAGATTCTGATCCAACGTTATCTTCATAACAGTTAGATCACCTCGGTGTATAACCCAGACGCCATCTTTCGACTATCATTATATGATTCCTAATTAGTATATCCAGTGCAATTCAGGTCTCCACCTCGATAAACAGTCGTTCTCCTAAGATACTTGAGAATGTGCTTTACTACAATCCAATGTTCCAAACATGGATTCGATTGATAACGACTGACATTTCCTACTCCATAATAGATGTCAGGTTTCGTACATAACATGACATACATGAAACTTCTAACTGCTGAAGTATAGGGAACCTTTCTCATATCCTCTTCCTCCTGAGGTGTCATAGGACATTGTTCTTTGGAGAGGACAATTCCATGTCTGGTCGATAGTTGACCTTTCTTGGAATTCTCTATAGAGAATCTCTCCAGCACCTTATCAATATAAGATGCTTGAGAAAGTGCCAAGAATTTGTTCTTTCTATCCCTTATAATTTGGATACTCAGAACATAACTTGCTTCTCCCAAATCTTTCATTTGGAATTTCTCATCTAACCACTTCTTTGCCTTTGATAGAGTTTATACATCATTCTCAATCACTAGAATATCATCAACATAAAGAATTAAGAAAATCACTATCTTATCTTTGATGTATTTATAAACTTAGGTTTTGTCAACATTTTATTTGAAGCCATAAGACTTTATAAACTAATTAAAATTAAGATTCTAAGATGTAGATGCTTGCTTTAATCCATAAATGGATTTAAGCAACTTGCATACTTTCTGATCTTGTCACTTTTGTACGAACCATTCTGGTTGCATCATATAGATGTTTTCTTCAAGACAGTTATCCAGAGAAGTTATCTTCACGTTCATTTTCCATATATCATAGTCAAAACTAGCGGCTATGGACAAATGGATGTGAATGGATTTTAGCATGGCCACAGGGGAAAATGTCTCTTCATAATCAACTCACCCCCTTTGTGTATAGCTCTTGGCTACTAACTGTGCCTTGAAAGTCTCTACTTTATCATCTGCATCACTTTTCTTCTTAAAATCCATTTACGTCCAATGGGCTTGACATCTTCAGATAGATCTACAAGTTCCTAGACGGAATTGGAATATATATATTACATTTCCTAGTTCATGGCTTCCTGTCATTTCTCCTTTTCAGGATAATGCATTGCTTCATCATAAGATAATGAATCATCCTTATCAGTGCACCAGGACATGTGCTTCTAATTCGTAGCGAACTAGTTGTCTCACAACTCTCACACTACGACATTGGATTGGGGTTCCTTTGCAAGAACTGTGGTTTCTCTAGTTTGTCGTTTACTAATAGAAATTGAAGGGGGTCTGATCTCATCAGTTGCTAATTCCTCGAGAATTACTTTGCTATGAGGTTCATAGTTTTGCACATAGTCATGCTCAAGGAAGGTTGCATTTGTCGACACCGATATCTTTTGATCCTTGTGACTATAAAAGTACACACATCTAGTCTCTGGAACATAGCCTACGAATATGCATACCTCAGACCTTGAGTCTAACTTTCTGGTCTTGGGTCTAAGAACGTGAGCTGGACACCCTCATATATGGACATGATACAAACTAGGACAATGTAAGTGACAGTGATGAGTAGCTTAACATCGACCTAACCATATCCAATAAGGTTCGATTTCTCCTATCTGCAACACCATTTTGTTGTTGTGTTCCAGGTGCTGTGAGTTGGGATAAGATTCCACACTCCAACAAATAATCCTTGAATTATAAATCCAAGTATTCACCGTCTCGATCAGATCGAACAATTTTCAATGATATACCTAATTTCTTTTCAGTTTCAGCTATGAAGTCTTTAAACTTTTCAAAAGTTTCAGAATTTCTTTGCATTAGGTATGTATAATCACATCTTGAGTAGTCGTCAATGAAAGTAACAAAATATTTATACCCACCTCTAGCTTGTACATTGATCGGTCCAGACATCACTATGTACTAGCTCAAGTGGTTCATTGGCTCTTTGACCATTTCCTATGAAAGGTCTCTTAGTCATTTTACCCTCTAGACATGATTCACAAACAGGAAGAGTTCCAACATTTAGTTCTCTCAAAGCATCATGCTTTATTAACCCATTTAATATATCTAGATTAATATGTCCCAACCTAGATGCAAAAGATATGTGTTATCATCATCGTGAGAAACTCTTTGTCATTTGTTGCTTTAAGGTTTTACTACTTCAAATAATATAGAATTATTTACACGCGTTAAGTCAGTTTAAGTATATATAGTCCGTTTATAACTTTTACATGACAAATATCGAATTCATTCTTAAAAATAATAAGCTCTTTATTAATCAAAGAAATTTTGAACAATTGTACTTACGAAAATGAAAGAGAAATCAAATTTCTTGAAAATGTAGGAATAAAATAAACATCGTTCAAAACTAAATAATTTTATCCAAAAGTAAACGGGTTGTCTCTAATGCTTTAGCTGACACGAGCACACCAATGCCAACTCTCAAAATGACCTCGCCATCAGCCAGCTCCCTTGACAAATCAAGCATCTGTAAAGAAAAACATACATGGTTAGTGGCTCATAAATCAAGTATCCAGGATGACAAATCATATTCCACTAAACAAGTTTCAAATACATGTAAATCATGTTTACCTTTCTTTTTCAGCTCAGAGAGATACTTGTTATAGTTTCTCTTCCAATGACCTTCAATCCCACAGCGAAAACACTTTTCTTTGGGTTTGCTGTCTTTCTTGTTCTTCTTGGCTTTCAGCGATGTCTTTGCTTTCTTTACTCTTTTCTTCTTACTCTCGTCCTTACCATTATTCTTCTTTGTTTTATTGTTCTTAACAATATTGGAAAAAGGTTTTTGCACGACAACATTTGCCTCGCCCTTTTTGATCATTCTAAAGTTGAGTGATTCAAAAGTCTGCAGTTCATTTAACAATTGGGTCATGTTGAATTACAACATATTCATAACATAGTTGGTCGTAAACGTAGAAAAAGCTGGTGTGAGCGTCTCTAGTATGATGCTACTTGAGTCCGCTCATCAATGGTTGCCTTATGTACTTCTGTCTCGTGCATTATATTGATCATGTTCAAAACATGTTCACGAACAGAAGTACCATTCCTCATATTAGTTGTCATATTGCTTATAGTGGCCTCATGACGACTTCGATCAGACTGCTGCCAAAACATCACCTGTAGAGATTCCATAATCTCATAGGAAGTCTCTATGCTTTCATGTTTGGTTCTGAGAACATCATTTATGCTCACAAGCATGTAGCACTTCGCCTTATTGTTTGATATGATCCAAGCATCATATTTGTCCCTAACATTCTTAGGGGCGTTAGCAGTGGGCTCCTTTGGACACTCCTCAGTAAGAACGAACTTATAGTTCTCACAAATCAACATTAAGTTCATATTTGATTTCCAACGTATAGAATTATCATCTTTCAATTTCTCAAGAGCGAGTAAAGCAGTAACAGGGTTGCCCATGATAGACATAATATTGATAACTGAAATTTTAAACATACATGATCTAATATAATTGATAAATATCTAGAATTCAAAAAGTAAACGTGATACATGAATGCAATCATAATAAACACATAAATTTAGCATTTACTAATCATGATGAAACAACCCAACGATTAAAATTTAAAATATCTCATATTTTCTCTTTTAACAATAAGGTATCGCTTCTTCGGTCAAGTCAGAACTATCCACACGAAAGCTTAATTCTGACTTTGTGAGTGTAACTCATCATTTCAAATTGTATGACTTCATTTAGAAGATGTCGCCTTAGGGTCGGTCAAAACTAAACTACCCCACTTCCTCCTATCTTCTTGAAGTCCAACCTTGGTATAGGTACAGCTCGAAACCTTCTTTACGGAGATGAAAACAAAGACATCTTGAGGCCCTCACTACACCTCACGGTGTTGTACTAATGATGGAGACCATAGGTTACATTGACATGTCAACCTTCTCTCACTCACTATTTTAAGATAATGTGTTTCTATTTTAACTAATCAATTAATTTCAAATTAATTATTAGTTAAAATAATAACTCTATGAATATTTAATTATCAGTTAATCCAATCCCACTGGTCTAAGTCCATTTAACTTTCTGAAGCGCCTAAGTCATAATTAGGTGAATTTAGATTAACTAATTAAATATATTCAACAAACTTTAATAAAACTCTTTTACTAAAGTCGGTTAACCTAAAAGTTACTATAGCCTTTAGCGTAATATGATTATCAAGTTTTAATTATTAAAACCTAGCAGTTTATATGCAATTAATTTCATAAAGCAATACATATAAATATATTTGGACAATCCTAAGAAATCATGTTTCTACAAATGAGATTCATGATTAAATATAATTGTGTGGGATTTTCATGTATGACATGTGATTGATTAATGCATTGACATGTTATCAAACATAATAATTAAATAATTATTTAACAATTAAATAAAATAATAATGGACCGACTGACTATTGGGTATTTCTAAATTACAACCCTTGAAATAAAGAAATAAAATTACAATGGGGTATTCAATAATACATATTTCTCAAGTATTGCATTTTCCTCTTGATGTCAATCTTCATAATTTTCAAGCATTGAACAAAACTCTTTTTAATTAGAAAAAAGTATTTTTCTTAATTAAAATAATTTCTATAATCATCCCTTTCAATATAGTTGGCTTTTAATTAGTCAAATAAATACTTTATTTGATTTGGTCAAACTTGAGTCAAACCCAATCAACCTATTAATTTTAAATTTTCATAAAATAAAAAATTACTAATTAATTTTAAAATTACATTAATTTGGGTTTTAATGAAACACTTAGGTGATAGAGTTGGTTGCATGGTTTGTTGGAAACTTTCCTAAAACGTGACAACAATTGTCACTGACGATAAGATTCTCTAACGCCGCTCATCACCACCGTTGCCCGTCTCACCGCTGTAACCACTATTCACCTACGCCGAAAAAGTAAATTTCCAGTGTGAACAGTGTTTTTGTAGATGAAGAGTATTTCACAGAAACAGTAAATTTTTGTCGTTTGTCTCATGCGTTCTGTCTTATCGCGTTCGCAATAATTACAATAATATTCAAAAAAAAATTATAAAAATTCATACGCCTCAATTTAGCTTACACAAGATCTAGGAAAAATTAAAACAAATCTCAATAATCACTATACAATTAACGATCAATTATTTTCCATATGTTCAACAAACATAACCATCTATCATCATACATATGTCATATTATATGAATAATGCAAGAAAACTCACACAACATTTAACCTGTAAATATATACAGACCGCTCTGATACCACTTGCTGGTCCTCGCGGCACGTGTGCGGCCGAAGCGTGGAGGCGTGTGGCCTTTTAAAAAATTAAACTTTTATTAAAAGTCAAATCTTTTAATAAAATAAAACTTGTGCAAAGCCACGATAAAATTTTTATTGAAAACTATTTTTCAATCAGTCAGGATCCATTGTATATTTATAAGTTAGATCTACAACATACAAGGTTAGAAATTGTATACCTCTTGTAGTCTATGTCAGTTGTCCTTACAAAAATCGATCGATCCTCCGTTCCCCGTAAAATCGTTCCAACGATCAGTAGACACTGAGATCCACACCAAGATCTTCCAAGTCAATCATCAACGCACTAGGACGTGTGTGGGTATATAGAATATTACAAGACATTTTTTATGTCTCTAGATATTCTCAACACATGAGATCTAGAGATTTACTGAGAATGCCTTAAGGGAGACGATTCTCTAAAAGAACGTGATGATTATTCTTTTTAGAAATTTGATTAACGTTTAATCACAGAAGAAAATCTCTCTGACACAAATCGTGTTCTCAATTCAATTCTTGATTCATGAACTGATAATCTAATCAATTGATTCTTCCTCTTCTTTCAACAACTAAGATCATTAAAATAATATATGTATATATTCTAGATAATGGCGTATCATATTTTCAGGGATAAACTGAAATGATATTTAATTGTAAAATTACCAATTATAATAGGACTCACTGCAATCACGGCACCACTGTAGTGTCATGTGACACTATAGTGTTGCACACTCATTACTGTTGTGTCATGTGGCACCACAATAGTCCATGTCAATCTCTGATACCCTATCAGTGATTGACACGTGGCAATTACTCGAATTAAATATTTATTTTTATCAGATAATTATCTAGATATAAGTTAATTCAAAATTAACATATCTAATTATCCATATCAACTAATTTATCTGTTATTTCATAAATAATAGATTTAGTTGATTTAATTATTATCTAATAATAATTTAATTATCTAATTTCACAAATTAGATATTCTGTCTCAATTATTGATAATTACTTATATATATATAATTTTCGAAAATTATATTTAAATATATAAATAATTCAATTAATTAATCATACATAATTATATCATAATTATGTACTTGCCCCAGAATAAAAATTCATTTTGTAAGTCAGTACTTTTTTCATGTTCTGAAATACTCACACTCTAGATATTGTAGTATAGAGCTGACTTGGGGACTATGGACATATAATCCTAAGCTCCAATAAACTAAGTTATTAATTAAACTCTTTAATTAAATAATCTTATTTATTAATTTCATTATTACTGCACTATAAATATGAAATTACACTCTTAGAGATTATAGAATGTATTGACAAAGTATTCTCATGTAGTCCATCGACATAATCATTTCATGTAATTATGTCCTCCAATTATTGGTTTGTAAATTAGAACTGGTGAAAGTTACTGTTTTACCCTTCTAATTACATCTTGATCCTTAAGTATCATTAATCCACTAATGAATGACTAATTTATAATCTTATTATTAATTTGAGCTCAATAATCATTCAATTCCAGAATTAACATTTAAGGGAACCAATACCCACATCACTGAATCTCCAAAATAAAAGTTACTAGCCTGATTAACAAACAGACCTTAATGAGTGAATCAAAAGATCCAGTAGACATGCATAAGAGTTCATGACTACTCAGGATTCAGACTCATCTACATATGACCATCGACTTGATGTGTATTAAACCTTTATGATAAACGTTAATATAAATATTAATTCACATCGATCCTGTCATATATAATCTTATTATATAAAGTATCTCCACTAAGATGTCTATCCACATCAATGATCCAGATCTAGATCATACTCATTCATAATGTTTAGTGAATCCTACTAGCAATCATTCATTAAAGATTTCATACTTTAATATGTTGCTGACAATTTTATTCATAATCTATGATCTTAATCCTCTCGTAATAATACAATATCACAGTCTCATTGATGAATATGAAATTTTAAGATATTTATATATATTATTTAACAATAATTTAAAAAAACAATTATAAGAAAAATGTAATCCTCTTTAAATTTCATATCAAATGTCAATACACATGCTTTGAGGGCATAACTTCCAACACTTTTGTGAGATGATTCTCTAAAAAAACGTGATGATGATTCTTTTAGATAATTTGATTAACTCTTAATCATAGAAAAACACTTTTTCGAGAATTGTGTTATTCTATCAACTCTTGATTGATGAACTAGTTCTCTCTGATTCAACTGACTGGTTTATCTAATTCAACTGATTCTTTATTTTAGGCCATCAGAATAATATCTATATATTTTTTTTGATAATGGTGTATCAGATATTTGAGATAATTGAAATAATATTTAATTATTAAATTATCAATAGTAGTGAGACCCACTACTATTGTGCACAACTGCATCGTCCCATGGCACTACAGTGTTGCACACCCACTATTGTAGTGCCACGTGGCACTACACTAGTCCGTGTCAATCTCTGATACTCAATCAGTGATTGACACGTGATAATTATTGCGTATTAAATATTTAATTTAATCAAATTAAATGTCTAGATATTTGTTAATTTAAAATTAACATATCTGATTATCTTTATGAGGTAAATTATCTATTATTTCATAAATAACAGATTTAGTTTATCTAAATTATTATCTAATAATAATTTAATTATCTAATTTCACAAAATAGATATTTTGTCTCACTTATCGATAATTAGAAAAAATTGATAATTATTTATATGTATTAATTCTGAAACTTATATATTTATATATATAAATAATTGAATTAATTAATTTTTAATTAATTAATCACATAAAATTATCCCATAATTATTTAGTTACCCCAGAATAAAGAATCATTTGCAAGTAAATCATTTTCTTATGTCCTGAAATTTTCACACCCTAGACTGCGTAGTACAGAAGTGACTTAAGGACCATGGACCTATAATTCTAAGCTCCTATAAATCAGATTATTAATTAAATAATTTTATTTATTAATTTCATTATTACTACACTATAAATATGGAATTGCACTCTTAAAGATTATAAATTGTATTAACAGAGTATTCTCATGTAGTTCACTAATATACCAATTTCACATACTTATGTCCTCTAATTATTGGTTCGTAAATTAGAACTTATCAAAATTACTATTTTACCCTTCTAATTGCCTCTTGATCCTTAAGTACCATTAATCCACCAGTGAATGACTAATTTATAATTTTATTATAAATTTGAGCTCAATAACCATTCAGTTCCAGAATTAACACTTAAGGAAACCAATATATGATCCGTTAAGAAAGCTTGGATTCTAAATCTTGTAAGATCGTGTTCCCAGCCATCCATATCACTGAATCTTCAAAACAAAAGTCACTAACATGTTTTACAAATAAACCTTAACTAGTGAATCAAAAGATCTAGTAGACATGCATAGGAGTTCTTAACTACTCTGGATTCAGACTGATCTACATATGATCATTGAATTCATGTGTATTAAATCTTTATGATAAACGGCACTTTGATAAAGATATTAATTCACATCAGTCGGGTCAGATCTAGATCACATGCGTTCATAATACTTAGTGAACCGTACTAGCAACCATTCATTAATAATTTCATACTAAATACGTTGCTAACAATTTATTCATTATCTATGATCTTAATCCTCTCGTACTAGTACAAGATCATAGTCTCTTTAATGAATATAGAATTTTCATATATTTATATAAATTATTTATCAATAATTTAAAAGAACAATTATAAGAAAATGTAGTGCTCATTAAATTTCATATCAAAATGTCAATACACATGTTTTGAGGGTATAAACCCCAATAGATCATTGGGCACCTAAGGTGGTTTAGGTTAGGCTACACTTAGGGTCACTGACGAGCATGAGACTTAGGGTCACCTAAGGTGGCTTAGGTGAGGGTGATCTCATGGTCACAACTGATGATCTTATGGTCATTTCTAATGAAATTCGGCTAGGGTAAGCCAGAGATCATCTCAAATGAATTCTGTGAGGTTGAGCTTCTGGTCACCAATGATAAGTAGACAATGTTGTCTTTCTATAAATGATTTGGTGGACTTTTTGACATTTTATTCCTTTCATACTATTTTTTAGTCCATCTGAATGATATTTTTGTACGGTGGTCACTCAGGCCACTGTCGATGACTTTGGGAATGATGAGTAAATGGGTTACTTTGCTTCCCTTTAGCAAGATTGGGCATTAAGGGTCCTCCCATATGACCAATGCAAAGTTAAGCCTAGGGTTATCCCTAATAACTTCAACAAGATTCACCTTCAAAGTCATTATCCTTTTAGTCACCACCTACATTTCAGAGTGAGTAATCCTCTCCAATGAGTAAATCAAAAAGCTTAGTTGTGTTCTTTATTCTCTTCCCTTGGCTTGTCCTTGGCTCGATCTTCGTATACTTCTGAGCGCGGGTAAGAAGCTCGACGAAGCTCGTGGGTGTCTTCTTCGCCATGAACCATAGTAATCTATTGTCGCTTAGTCCGATCATCATTGTCATAAGGGCTATGTCATCACTGTACCCCTCTACTTTCAGAGCCTCTACATTAAATCTGATAATATAGTCGTGTAGGTTCTCATCCCTCTACTGCCTGACAGTGAGGAGATGGGTTGCAGGTTTCCTTTGGTCTTTTCCTCCCAGAAATTGGTGGATGAACATCTTGCTGAGCTCACCAAATGATGAGATAGAGGGTGGTTTTAGCTGCCAATACCAAGCGCAAGATGAGGATGAAAGTGCAAGCAGGAACGTTTTACATGATAGCCCATGGGGTACCCTGAAGCTCCATACAAGTCTTGAAAGTTTCAAAGTGTTCAGTAGGGTCCCTAATGTCGTCATATGGTGTGATGGACAACATTTTAAACCGTGGGGGACTCTTAGCTCGCATCATCTCTTCTGTGAATGGAGTTTCCACATATTGAAGTAGGGCCTCAATGGAGTAGGGAACATCTATAGCTCGGACACACCTCATATCGCATATTTGCTCTCAGAGTTGTTTGATCTCTACGCGTAGCCTCAGATCGCTTTCTATATTATCTTCGACCTCGGTCTGCACCCTTCTTTTTTCATTGAGCACCGTACTTAGACCTCGGTGTGGTTAGGATGCGCAACATGTGGCCATCTGGCACTTGTCCCCGCGGTCTGGGCTCGTTGTTCCACCTCTTCTATGTCCTCCTCTGGATCATGGTTCCCAATATGAGGGGCCTGATGCTGATGATTAAAGGCTTGGGTTCGATGGTTTCTTCAGACATTGACCCTTCGAATTGGTTGGGGCATAGGGGGTTGCACTTCCTCAGGAATCGAGGCCTCCCTTGAATCCACAGAAGGGGCGGACCCTCGGCTATATCCCATCGTCCTATTGGATCTCTGACTCATTTTTTAACTCTTCTGGTGGAAACTATTAGGCAAGGTATGTTCACCCTTTCGTCCCCACAAATGGCGCCAATTGTTGACGGCTAATCTCATAGGCAAGATTGAGTCAGTAATGTGTCTGCTCCACTTCTCTCTCCACACCTACAATGAGGGAAGGTCTTGGGAGACTAAGATGTGATGAGGTGGCCTCCTTTTTATCCCTCTAAAGATTAATTCAGTAAGGGGAAGAGGAGAGTAATGTAGAGAATTAGTTGGAAGTTCTTGCGTACCTCTTAAGGTGCATTACTAAGGTATTTATAGTGTGAACTTGGCCTTAAGGCAGGGTTGGTCTCTGTACATTAGCACGCCTCTCCTCAAATAGGGTGCCTCATTGGACCAACCCCCAGGTTCAGGTTTCTCTTATTGGCTTGGTGGGGTACGAGGTAACAAATGATGATCACAAGTTTCAGGATAGGTTGTCCTCGTATCCCACAATTTACTTCCTCAGCCTTTATTGGTCCAGACGTATTAAATGCTTATGATTTGAACCTGTTGGGTACAGGTTGACTGACTCCTTAGGTAGTAGGCTTCATGCTTTTACTCATACCCTCATCTCTGATTTGCCTATGTTTATTAAATGTATACAATGACACTCTGTGAGCTTGTACCTTGGCCCAAGCGCCCTATTTGAACTAAGGCGTTAGATTTCCCTCCATTAAGTCCTTCTCCAAGTGGGAACCTATTTCTATTGGAACTTAGTCAAAACATAAATTGACTCACACGAGCACCTTTTATGATCCTCAAAGGTCCGGGGACACTTGGCCTTTGGGAGGGTAAACTCCCTCGAAGCGCTAGGCCCCGGGGTGGGAAGTCTTCCCCGTGGCCAAGGCCTTGAGGTGGGTAAGCTTCCCACCTCGGGGTTGATGACATTCCTCGAGGCCTAATCCCGGGGTTAAAGGCCTCGGGGTTGATAATCTCCATGACACATCAAACACTTGTTTAAGAGTGTGAAGGGTCTTAGCCGCATTAATGTGCCCTTAAGGGTCTTTTGTACATGCCTGAAAATGGGTATAACAACAATTAAAGATAAGTTTACCTAACAACAAATAAATATTTACACTTTACAATGGGCATACCTTATGAAAACATGAGGAAACCTCTCTCCCAAAATACAAACAACCTATCAAGCAACTTGCACATTATCAACAAAAGTCGAATCCACTCTCCCCTTTCTTGTAACAACACACTAATAGGATCTAGAGGAATAACCTTATCAGACCACATTCTATCACAGACCAAAGATGATATTCATAAACAAATAGAATTAGTGTCCCTAACTTTACCTTCAAAAATTCTCCTAGTATTTTCTAGCCAAATACAGTAAACAAAAGACGTAAAAACCAGACAAAGAACATCATAGCATGTCCTTTGAAAATAGTCCTACGAAGGATTCAATGAAGAACCTGATTCTAAGAGTTTCCATTGAAAGATATCTCAGACTTCAACAGTAACCAACTAAGAGAATACCACGAGTGATTAGACAACTACAAAATAAATTATCCACAAATTCAACTCCATCAGCGCAAAAACACACACCCTAGATCAATAGAAGGCCTCAATTTATGAATTTCATCATTAGTGGAAAATCTCTGATAGCCTTCTTGAACCAAACCACTCTTGTCTAACCCACATGAGGAGAATGCAAAACATGGGCTTCATTGGTATTCCTAATGTTGAATTTTTCATTACGTGAAATATTCCAAATCCATAGAACCTCATTATCCACAGAAGGGAGAGGTATATTGAGCTTCACGCCATAGTGAGCAAGGCGAGACTCCATGATAAGTCTTGGCCACATCCACCCACCCTCTTAAATCAAAGCACTAACTAGGGTAACCAGAGTCTAACTCATATTCTAAAGTAGCAACTTCCCTACTAAATTGAAAAGAACATCAACCGAATAACAAGTATTTGTAACAACAGAAATAGTATCACCCACCCCAACCCAAATGTTGCAAATGATAAAATACCTCTCAGAGAGGGGAAAACTTCCTATAGCACTAGGAAGCTATAGCACCAAGTTTGACAATGACGATAGAGGGTTCTATGAATGACCAATAGAGCGTATAACATTGTTTGTAGTTTGTCATCATTCCTTGGTGCCAAAAGAAGACTGGTGAACTTTTCTCCCTGACATTTTCTCCACAACCAAGCAGAGGACACGTGAAGAATTCAAAAGGGGGATTTTTTAGAGAATGGGAGTGGGAGAGAGGGAGAGGGAGGAGATGGGGAGGGGAAGGGAGAGGGAGAGAGGGGGAGGGCGAAGAAAAGAGGGAGGGAGGGAGGGAGATTTTGTGTATGGGGTAGAGAGGGAATAAGGAAGAAATAGAGAAGGAGTGAGAATATGATAGAGAGGGGAAGAGAAAGAGAGTGAGAGACAGTGTGGGGTAGAGAAAGAGGAAGAGAAATAGGGCAGGGGGAAGATAGAGAAAGAGAGGAGGGAGAGAGAGAAAGAGAATGGAGGAACAAAATTGGGAGAGAGTGAAAGAGAGAGTGGGAGGGAGATTGAGAGAGTTAGAGAAAGAAAGAGAAGAGAGAGATTGATATATAGATAAACAAGAGGAGAAAGATGGAATAATGGAGATAAATTTAGAGTATGTGAAAGAGAGGGAGTGAAAGAGGGCTAAATGGTGAAAGAGAGAGGGGGAGAGAGAGAGGGGAGGACAGAGAAGGTGAAAGAGGGAGTGGGAGGAGGAGAGAGAGATGGAGTGGGACAGAAATAGAGAAAAAGAGAGGCAGAGAGAGAAGGAGAGAGACAGATTGATGGAAAGATAGGGATAAAAATAGAGAGATAGAGAGAGTGTGTATGTGTGTTTGTGAGTGAGATAGAGATCAACAAAGAGAGAGCACTGGGGGAAGAGAGAGAAGTAAATGGAGAAGGATTAAGGGTGAGGGAGGGTGAGGGAGAAGGAGAAAGAACAGAGAGAGGGGAACGTAGAGATGGATAGAGAAAGATTGAGGGGGAGAGAGAGACTGAGAGAGGGGAAAAAGTATGAGTTGATACACATAGAGGGGGAGAAAGAGTAACAGAAGTGAGATAGAAACAGTGTGAGAATTAGAGCGATAAAGAGAGAGAGAGAGAGAGAAGATGCGTGTGAAAGAATGTGGAAGATGGAGGAGAGAGAAATAGAGGGAGAGTGAGAGAGAGGGGGGGAGACTGAGACGAAGAGAAAGGGAGAAAGAGAGAGTGGGGGAGAGTGAGATAGAGATAGATGTGTGAAAGGGAGAAAGAGAGGGAGAGAGAGGGGGAGAAAGAGAGAGAGGGAGAGAGGGGACAAAGGAAGTTAGAGAGATTAATGAGAGAGAGAGAGAGGGTGTGTATGTGTGTGACAAATAGAGAGACTAAGAGAGGGAGTGGAAGGGAGACAGATAGATGGATAGAGATATAGAGAGAGAGTGTGTGTGTGAGAAAGTGAATGAGGGAGAAAGAAAGTGGGAGTGTGAAATGGAGAAAGAGAGAGGGAGAGAGTGGGAGAGAGAGAAAGAGGGAGAGAGTGAGATACAGTGAGAAGGGATAAAGGAAGTGAGAGAGACTAAGAGAGGGTGTGGAAGGGAGACAGATAAAGAAAGAGAAAGGGAGATTGGGGAGAAAGATAAACAAAAAGAGACAGAGAGAGAAAGTGAGAGAGATAGATAGGGAGAGATTGATTGAGAGGGTGAGATGGGGAGAAGGAGAGAGGGAGGGGAGAGAGGGGAGAGTTTCATAAGAATTATTTCATATACATCTTCTTTTTGTTAAAGATAAATTTACCATAACAAGTAAAACATATTTACACTCTATGACAGGCATACCTTTGAAAACATGAGGAAAACTCTCTCTCAAAACAAAAATGACCTACCAAGCAACCTACACATTATCAACAAAAGTCGAATCCACTCTCCTCGTACTTATAACTGTACATTGATAGAATCTAGATGAACAAACTCATCAAACCACATTCTATCACAGACTAAAGAGGATACTCGTAAATAAATATAACTAGTGTTCTTAACTTTACCTTGAAAAATTCTCCAAGCCCTTTTAGCCAAATGTAGTAAACAAAAGACGTAAAAAGTAGGCAAAGAACATCAGAGATTGAACCGTTGAAAACAAAATTATGAAAGATCCAATGTAGAAGCTGATTTCAAAAGTTACCATTGAAAGACATCAAACTTCAACAATAACCGACTAAGAGAATACCACGGGTGATCAGACAACTACAAAATAAATTATCCACAAATTCAACTCCATTAGTGCAAAAACACACACCCTGATCAACAAAGGCCTTCATTTATGAATTTCATCATCAGTGGACAATCTCTGATGACAAACAAGCCATGTTAAAAAAAGTTGCATTTAGGGATAACCTTTTTGAACCAACCCACTCTAGCCCAATCCATATGAGGAGAATGCAAAACATGGGCTTCATTGGTATTCCTAATGCTGAATTTTTCATTACGTGAAATATTCCAAATCCACTTAACCTCACTATCCAGAGAGGGGAGAGGTATATTGAGCTCCACGCCATAATGCGTGAGGCGATACTCCATGATAAGTCTTGGCCACATCCACCTACCCTCCCGAATTAAAGCACAAACTAGGGTATCCAGAGTCCAACTCATATTCTAAAGTAGCAACTTCCCTGCTAAGTTGAAAAAAGCACAAATTGAATACCAAAGGTCTGTAACAAGAGAAATACTATCACCCACATCAACCCAAACACTGTAAATGATAAACAACCTCTCACAGTGGCGAAACAACTTCCTCCATCACCAGGAAGGTCTAGCACCAGGTTTGACAAAAAAAGTTATCTGATTGAAGTGGTACATAAAAGGGCCAAGATTAGCTACGAGTTACTTAGAATTGACTTGACATAATAAAACTCATTTACTGATAAAACAATCAAGATTCAAAATTAAATTTGAAGGTTAATTTGAAGACCACCCAACTTTGAGCAAATTTTAATTAAAACTCTTTGTATATTTGTAAAAAAAACATAACACCAAGCATATATCCTTGAGGGTTATTTAAGGGAAGATAATGGGCATGTCCACTACACACGACCATTTAATTGAGAGTTAATGTGAAAAGTGAGGGCAATGAGTGTTTCTAACTTGATGAAAGTTAAAGAAATTGTGAGGAAAAAGTTAAAATTAAAAAAGTGGAGTTAAGCTTTAATCAAATGTGAGAGAGTCTTAATAAAACTAACTCCTAATTTAACAAACCATGATTGACACAAATTACTGCCATTTTTTGCCAATAGAAAATTACCGTCATTTGGTTCATGATTAGAAAATTATTTTAAAAAAGGAAAACAAAAGAGTGCTCTGTAATCGGTCACTTTCTCTTATTAAATCAGTAAGAAAGTGCCCTGTAATCGGTCGTGCATGGTCTCAAATAGACGTTTTCCACCGCTCGAACTGTCCGAACGCCTGCAAGACATCACTATACATGTCTTTTTCATAGACATCAATATATATGTTCGGTAAACTATGTTTGGCTTGTTCTAAAAAAAATGATATTGCTAAAAAAGAATGTCAATCCTCAATCGTAGCGTTGAGGTTGAGGGTGCCCATGAATCACGGTTACTGATGGCCCACATATCAACGTCCAATGATCACTGGGCCCAGTACATATCACTAATCAGCGTCCATTCAATTACACATCAAATCTAATTAAATTAAGGACAGCCTAATTTCCGTTTATTCTGTTTCTTTAACTAATGTGCCAATACTCATTACTTTTCCCCCTCTCTTTGTCGGTTACTACTTTTTTGGGCGTTGGTTTGCTCAACTGCAAGCCATTTACCACTTTTCGGAAATAAATACTCTAGTTGGGTTTTCTCGACATAATGCACAGTACATTACTAAAACAGTTGAACTCAAATCGTAACTGATTATATTTGGTTGATTCAAATGTTGAAAAAATAATAGTTTTTTTTAATTCTTTATCTTTTAGTACAAATAAATTTAAGTCACCGATTTTAATACGGACGATTAAGATCAAATATAATCTTTCATATTCGTCAGAATATGAGAGAATCTGTATCACTCTTGATATACACTGTGAATTAATTAATCGCACATGTCAAAATTGTAATAACATTTTCATAAGCTTTGATAATTGTAGAATATTTTTTTAATAGTTGATATTCATTTTTGACAATGTAATTACATATGTCCGGCAAACAATTATCATAGAAGGATATTTGTAAATATTGAATTTAAACTCTCACAATTACCATATGGAAAAATGTCAATTTAAATACGTCGTTCTTCCTAATATTTAGTTGAAACCAATTTGCTCCAAATGTTTAGACAATTGCTAATAATTTATTGAATGAAGACTGGCAAATTTAACCTGAAATTTAATTTTAAAGAAATGTTAAATGTTACATTAAGACAATTGCTAGAAACGAATGTCAAGTAGATATATTGTCTGAAATAACAAATGTTATCAAGTCAATTTATCATTGCCGTTGTATGTTAGGGTTATCCAACTTCCTACATCAGTTGTGGAACAAGTTGGTTGTCAAGTGTTGAGAAGAAAAATATCACACTTCAAGCTAACTTTTAGGTTGAGAATGCCTGATAGTATTCAATGCCATTAGGAGAGTCGGGTTCAATTTTACCAAAACGTGTCAAGCCCAATTGGGATGAAGTGAGTTATCAGTTCATCGACTCGTTATCTGATGTTTGTTGAATATGGATGAAGAGAGTCGACAATTATTTGACTCATTGCCGATGTTTGCTGAGTCCATGTGAAGCAAGTCAACTTTTATCTAACTCAGGCCCAATGTTTGATGAATTCGGGTGAAACGAAGCGACGATTATCCGGCTCATGATTGATGTGTGATGAATCCAGGTAAAACGAGTCAACGGTTATCCGATTAGGACTCGATGTGTGATGGGGAAGATTATTGATTATCCGATAACAGTTTTGTCAGAGACTGATAGTTAATTTATAAATGTGTGAAAAAATCTCATATTTGAAACTAATTTTTAGGATTAAGAAATTAATAAAAGGAGCTAACACGAATGATTAAATATTTACACTAAGTCACTATTGTAACATATTCTTAGTATTTTGTAACTTTGTAAAAGAAAATTGCACTTTTGTTTCGGGAATTTTTGATGCATGACTTACACCTAAAGAACCGTACGAACATATACACCTAATGAATACAGAATATACTATATATGTAATCATTAAACTAACTGCAAATGTTATATTATTAGTTTCCTTCACCATTGTAACCATCTTCATCATCAGGTTCTTTACTGAGAGGTCTCACAGAACATTGAAGATCCAACAATGTCATTCACTTCCCCTTTTGCTGGTTTATGAAATTCAGGTTTTCTATCTTCTCTTGAAGGCGCGGGTTTTGGCCCTTAATTTATTTTTTCTCTCTCTTTACTTCTCAGCCACTCATACTGCGTTGTAATCGTTTACCTAAGGTCCGAAATTTAAGGCTGTTGCATTGGATTTGGCTGCCGTGTATCGGCTCTGGATTAGATCAGAGTTTGAATTGGTGATGGTTTGTAATATTAGTTGGGTTTTGCTCTGGATTGGAAGCTCATTCATTGACTTTTTGGTTAGTTATTGATCAGAGGGTGCTGAGGTCGGTTTGTTCATATTTTTTGGGTGTTTTTGCAAAGGATTGTCGAGGCAGAGGCCGAATTATAGTTTCTTGGTATTGAAGACTGTAAGCAGCCATACGGGGGATGTTGGTTTTGAGAATTTGAGTTTTATGAGGCTTTCTGGTTTGACTTTAATTTGGTAAATCTGCATGAGCAAGCATTAAGGGGTCCTCTACTCCACTGTGGAGGATCCCGGTTGAGAGAATCACCTGAAAACCTTGAAAAGGGAAGTATAAGGGTTGGCTATTGGGGTGATAGATGTTTTTTCCTTAAGATTTGTGAGAAATTCGCTGTTGGTGAAGCTGGTCATTTTCTCGGAGATTAATCAGCTGGGGAGTTGATTTGCATTCGTGGATTGGCTTGTGTGTCAATTTAGTTCTCGTGGACGATGTTTAGTTCTTTTCCGGAAACGAGGAAGGAGAGCACACGGGAGCCGGTTTTAGTTCATATGCGGTTCATATGGCCATATGGGGGAAGACGAGTCCTTCTTAGTGGTTCTTTCACGAGGTTTGGAGAGAGACGATTTTTTCCTGTTACTTAAATTCGTGCATCAATAATAATTTGCTTAGTATTTAGGGAGTACTTATAATTACACCTTTGAGATGACTTTATGTGCAGTTGGTCGGAACATATACCTATGTCGCCTGTGGAGGGATGCCCTTCTGTCTTTCAAGTTGTTTGCAGTTTGATGCCGGGATATTATCAGGTTAGCTGACTTCTAATTAAGACGCTGCATTGCTGGAGTCAACTCATTAGAGATCTAATTGTGACTGCATTCATGTCCAGAAATACATAAGTTGTCTTTTCACTGGTACTGATACACTAGCGTCTAATTGCATCAATGATTTTGCTAGCTTTGAGCATAGACTGGAAAGAATGTAGAAGTGATTTATACTATTATGTTCATGATACATACATACTATATTAATGGGCAATATCTTTGCTCTTAGTGTTAAGACTACCTTCCTCATATCATGTAACTCTCTTCATGTAAAACAACATGTTTTGTTTAATGGGCAGTAGCTTTGCTTTTAGTGTTAAGTACGAACTAGTTTTGTTTAGCCTTTATGCTGAGGAAAAGATATTGAAAGTGCACATATCTTAAAAGTGTTGGATTTAAGCTATCACAGAAGTAATTTGCTGTCAAACATGTGAGAACAGTCACCCCTGTGCATGATGCTATGCTTAAGTGATTGAGTAATCTTTATAGATTCTAAGAACTAGACCCAAAGCCTCACTTTCTTGGTGTTAAATTACAGTATAATACAAGTACCCAACTTTTTGCTGATCTTATATTGAATGTTTTGTCTAGTACAAGTTTTTTGTCGATGGAGAATGGCGGCATGATGAGCACCAGCCCTTTGTAAGTGGGAATTATGGGGTAGTAAATACGATTTTCTTAGCTAGGGAACCAGATGTAATTCCCGCAGTCTTTAGTCCTGATGCACCTGGTGGATCCAACATGGAGGTTGATAATGATTACATGATGAATGTGGTAAGGAGAACTTCTAAACTTAACGATTCTGTATAGACTCTATCATGTACTCATTTCTCTTTTGATTGCCTCTGTGGAATTATAGCACCGTTGTTAATGCCATTGTCTTCTGGCATGGGGTATTTTATTTTTGTGGAGGAGCTCGTCATTGGATATAAGTAACATGCTTGTATGTGAAACCAAAGTCCTTTAGGTTTCTTTGCAAGTTACTGTGTGTTCTCAAATTTTATCGCATAATAGACTTTCTCAATGGTTCTTTGGTAAAATCATAGTTACTAACACCATTTACTGGTTTGGTTTTTTGTTAGTACTATTTACTGTTTTGTTTGTATATCTACATGACATGATATTCTGGTGCCCTAGAGACACAGTCTCAGAGAACTTTAGTTCGAAGTTAATAATCACACATAAGCCTGAAGTGTAGGTTTAATATACATGATTCTTCAGCTATGATCACTGGATATTTGTTGAAATAGCGTTTGTTTAAGGATGAGAAGGAAGTATGTATCCTATAGTTTCTATCATTCTTTGCAACTCTATCTGCTATATTTATGGGGTCGTGCTTTCTGTGGAGTCTTTGCAGGAAGCAATTCCAAAGATATCAGAGGCCATAATAGAGGTCTCTCGCCACCGCATATCGACATTCCTGCTTTCACATACTACATATGAATTACTTCCAGAGTCAGGCAAGGTTTGATTGCTTTACCTTATTGGAATTATTTTTCATGAGCAACTTTGTGGGATCTGACCATTCTACTGGGAGGTTCTCAAATCTTGTTTGATTGGGTTGGACTTTGCAGGTCATTGCATTGGATGTTAATCTACCCATTAAGCAAGCTTTCCATATATTGTATGAGCAGGTAAATGTCAAATCATACATTTGCTTTTATGCAGGGGGAGGAGGGAGTGGGGGATTTTATAATTTGCTAGGAAGACATTTTTTTTCTCTCGAAAAGATTAAGATCAAAATTGAAAGATAGAATAGAAAGGTGAAGTCGAAAGACAAAGTAATGTGGTGATAGGATGACATATCAAAATAAGGTTGTTCATAATCAGTGCAATCTATTATGAGGCAAATGAGCCTGCTGTATTCCTCTTTCATGGTGAACTGCTTCTTCTCTTTCTTATGGCTTCACCCTCCAAGAAAAAAGAATTATGTCTCTTTTTGTGGTCACAATATGCATAAGGTAATACTGTTCTAGAGGTCTTTTTGCGGTTTGTTTCAGTATGATGTTCTGTATAGTTGTTCGGGTTTTATGTGGTATCCTGATGAAATAGCTTATTAGGCTAAACTCTTTTTGCGTTTGATAATTGCCTGTACTTCTTGCTGATATAAGCTCTTTCCAGGGAATCCCTGTGGCTCCTCTTTGGGATTTTTCCAAGGTTCAGTTCGTCGGCATTCTCAGTGCGTTGGATTTCATCCTAATTTTGAAAGAGGTGTGTTAAAAAATCTTTGTAATTTCAAATGAAAAAATTTGATTGTTAATTAGTAAGAAATCAACCTATGAGTTCTATTTTCTGGTGGACTTGGATGGGGAGGGGATAAAAAGATAGAGAAGTGATGGGATTTGAAGTTAATAATGATCTATCTTCTCATTATATGTAAGTAATCAATCCATGCAAGTTTTCTTTCAGGTTCAGTAGTTTAGGAAAATAGGTACGCAATTTAGCTGGCAAAGGATTTTTTTTTCCAAATCAAAGGAAAATGTGACTCACTTTGGGAATACCTTTCAGGTGACCCTTGGCTAAAATTAATGGCTATCCCACAGCGTGTTATTATGGTGATATTAAGTCGATAATTTTATTTCATTTCTTGTTCCTTTTGCTTATCTTTTAAGCTGAATCTATACAATATCTGCCCATGTGCATGCATTGCTTGTGTAGAATTTTGCATCTTCAGTTATCTCACACATATAGGACACTCCAAATTCCAGCTTGGTAACCATGGATCAAATTTGACGGAGGAGGAGCTTGAGACTCATACTATAGCAGCTTGGAAAGAGGGAAAGAGACATCTCAACAGGCAATCTGATGGAAATGGAAGATTGCATCCTCAACATCTTATTCACGTAAGTGCTTTTTTCTGACCTTGTTTCTTCAGAGCTCTCGGGATTCACTAAGTTTCTGCTATACCTCTATACCACTGGTTCTGACGATAACAGCTAAATCTGGCATTGTCATCCATGGAAGCTGGAGCCATTACATCACTTTTTCTTATATATTTTGTTCCCACTGTGGAGTTGCTACCCATTATTCATTAAAATTATAGCAAACTTATTGATGTCAATTGGGGGAGAAATTTTTTTTAAGAAGGTTTATGTTATTGTTAATTATATCATTTCCAAACACGTGCATTGCACACAAAGTAAACAATAAAAACTCAATTGAAGGAATATCCCAAAAGATGAAAAATGACTAACACATAATAGTTAAAGATAGGTGCAAAACAAATTGATACAGAGGATCTTGTGTTTATAGAATTCATAAAATATATTAGAGTTCGCTCATATATATATATATATATATATATATATGTATAATTGCTTCAAACTCTAATCTTTTAAATTGTTGTTTTAACTAATACAATTACATTATTTATTTTTTATGTCTTTTCATGAGTCTTGTTTTCGTTTTTGAATGTTAAGTTATGTTATCTTAATTTTCAACATGTATAATTATTATGTACGAAGAGGCAATTTAGAAATTTGAAAAATAGTTGGACAATATAGTCCAAAAAGTTAAAAGTATCATTGACCATATTTAATATTATTAACAATTAACCTTTAAATTTATGAAGGACAATTAAAGAAATCCATGAAGTAGTGGGGGCAATTCTTGTTCAAAAATCTCTCCCCACTTACCCCATTTATATATGCTAACTCTATTGATTACTACTTCTGCATTTGCAGGGTCGACCCTATGATTCTCTGAAAGATGTCGCTTTGAGAATTTTGCAAAACAAGGTGGCAACAGTTCCCATTATCCACTCATCTTCAGAGGACGATTCATTTCCTCAGTTACTACACCTTGCTTCACTTTCTGGGATATTGAAATGTAAGTTTTTTCCTTATATGACGAGTAAGGGGGCATAAACAGTTGTATCTTTATTATTACTGATAAAATTCTTCGTTTCTTATAAAGAGAAGGGAGAATAATCTGTTACTGATCACAGGACTTCATTCTAAGAGAAGCAAAATGAAATTTATTACTTGTAAAAGGTTTACTAATTTAAGGACTTATTTTAGGTATATGTCGGCATTTTAGACATTCCACTGGTTCCTTGCCCATTCTTCAGCAACCAATCTGTTCAATTCCTTTGGGTACATGGGTTCCAAAAATCGGGGAATCAACTGCACGGCCATTTTCAATGTTAAGGCCAAATGCCAGTCTTAACGATGCTCTGTCGTTGTTAGTGCAAGGTGAATTTTCTTGTCTCAATCTATATTTTCCAGGTTCTTAGTTATGACGACTGGGATGAGATGTAGCAGTTACTAAGCAGATAAGGGGAAAAAAGAGATTGCACTGATTGCTAAAGACTGTTTGCGTTAAATGTTTTCTTCAATGAATAAAGAATAATGATTTAGGATCTTTTATCTTTCAGTACGTGGCTTTCACCATGCTCTTACTGCTTTTTGTTCTGAGCATTAACTTTTCTTAGTGAATGTTCCTTTTTTTGTAGGAAACAGAAATTGAATTAAAAGAGAGAAGATGAACAAAAAAAGGTTGGGAGGAAAAGACTTCCTAACCGAACACTAAAAAAAACTGTAGTTAGTCTATACATGCTCTTAGTGAATATTCTTCTGATATAAAGTTATTTAACGCTACAAGAGATTATTTCTCTGCTCATCTAAGTATGAAGTGATGACTTTCATTGTCATTTAGGGCGAAGGACTCATAACCTGAAATTACATTATGCCCTTAGCTAGGTACTAAAAGAACCTATGATCTTTTCTTAAAACATTGCTTTTTAGCTTAGTCAACTTTTTGCTATGAACGTTGAACTGGCAATTTGATCCTTTTTTCAAATTATCATGGCTCTGATTGTCTTTATGGTATCATCACATTGTTTTGCAGCTGAAGTAAGTTCAATCCCAATAGTGGATGATAATGAATCATTAGTTGATATATATTCGCGAAGGTAAATCCTCCCACCCC
>QANY01003944.1:959457-1001957 GCA_003255025.1 Datisca glomerata
CCAAAAAAAAACAAAAACAAGGGTACTAGAAGAGAGGGATATTGGAAGAAATGAGCAGGTTTTTTGTTTCAACTTATCCATATTTTTCAACCATAAAATTAAATGTGCTTTGTTCTTTGACAGTGACATCACTGCTTTGGCCAAAGATAAAGCATATGCACAGATTCGACTTGATGAAATAAGCATTCATCAGGTAATTTCCCCAAGTATGATACATATGTGTATGTTGATAACTTAAACTTGAACATAGCTCTGGCCTGCCAACTGCTTGTATTGGTGAGGAAACAATGTTAATCTTGACGTATATTATTAGATGCAACTTAAGAAAATAAGGATGCTCTTCAATGCAATGTTTAGATCTCATTCAACAGACATCTATCTATATGTTGAATTCTCCTTTGTTAGCTTGCCTTCGTCTCTTCATCGAATATAACCCTGTTATTTAATTGTGTTTATATTTCAAGCAATAAGACTTGTGCATATTATTATCTGTCTAGGCACTGCAACTAGGACAAGATGCAAATTCTTCATACGGTGTCTTCAATGGGCCGAGATGTCAGATGTGTCTAAGATCTGATCCTTTACATAAAGTCATGGAGCGATTGGCAAATCCGGGTAATTTTTGTTAATTTTCTCTCATTTTTCACTTTTATTATACACTGTCATCATCTTTTTATTGACTCAGTTGGTTTCTCATTCGTATCTGCCATAATACTCAGGGGTTAGGAGACTTGTAATTGTGGAGGCGGGCAGCAAGCGAGTAGAAGGGATCATTTCACTGAGCGATGTGTTCAAGCTCTTGCTGGGTTAGCAGGGGGATATGTTGGCTTCTTCGACTTCCATTATGTCCTTCCCTTGCGTGGGAAATCAATTGGGGAGTGATTACCCATTTTTAGAATAGAAATTTTCAAAGGAAAAAAATCTGTAAATTGAATATTCATTATTTTTTTACTTTCTACAACTTTTTTCCCTCTAAATTATCATCAATTGCAATGCTCTACTTAGTTATCCTGTTATGACCAATGCTTAAAGAAAGTGAGACAGAAAGGGATCTAATGTTTTCAGATAACCCATATTGTTGGGTTGTCTAATTCTAGTACGTAATTTTTTTCCACATTATTAAGATTCACACCATATTGCAGGTGCGTATGTTAATGTTTATGATTTAAAATATTTTTATACATAGAAATAACAATATCTTAATACATAATTATGTCATATTCATTTTTTTAACGCACTTATATATATTTTAGAGTATAATCAAGTGGATATATTTTAAAGTATAATCAAATGGATGTAAAAGCATTTTAAGAAACATTAACTTTTCTATATTTGTTTAAAATAACATTTTAAATATATTAAAGTGTTCTAGATGAAGCATTTTCTCAAACTCACTTTACATCTATTCTCACTGGCAAAATTTAGGATTTAGATTTTCTTTTTATTTTGTTAGTATAATATAAGATATATTACCTTACGTTGAACCAATCACATGGTTACATGATTGGCGAATGCAGTTTAATCATATAACCACCCAACTTGTTAACCCCCCAACTTCATTTACACATTTCCAACCATTTCACATAATGAGTGTTCATAGCCTTAATAATAATGATAGAGCGCTGGAGATGTAACCTACTTATTAATCAGGAACTAAATTATAATGTAATGTTTTACACAAGGAAATGGTGACAAAATGACTAGCATAATTACAAGTTCTATTGTACATGTTAAAGGATGAGATTCAAGTTGGTATGAGTGCTAATATCTTAGTCTTGATTTTTCCTATGCACATTTGAATCTCCCTATAGATTGGAAGGTTCTGAGGACAGTAGGGATGCAAGCTTGTAACCGCAGAATTTAGTATTTGAGCTACATCAGCTGGAGGGTATTGTCGTCCAGATTCAGTACAACTCTGTGCATTCCACAATAAGCTACTCAGTTATTAAGACACAACAATGATATATTATATATATACAAGTCCTCTTGCTGATTTAAAAAAACATATGATATAAGATTAGACCAAAGCCGAAAATTTGGGAATATAAATGAAAGAAGAAAACATAGTAGAGATTCCTTTTTGATTACCTGTATCATAAGTAACGAAGCAACACATGAAGTAATGAGCTCTGAAGGAATATGTGAATCATTTCTTTCAGAATCTAGATGTGAATTTGGAGCAGACGCATCACTGGTACATTGGGGTGGCTCTAATTTGCAGGCAAACGGATTGTAGTTACCCAAAGTACCAACAATATGCTCGTGAGACCATGTTACCAAAGACCGAGTTTCAGAAGTTAATGGTTGATCACATATTGAATTCAGAGACTCCTCAATGCGTGTGAAAGCATCTTCACCTTCCTTCCTTGACGACAGTGCCTGGTGTAAACATGATATTTAAGTGTAAATCCTACAGCTTATATAAATGATAGAACGAACTTAGCTTAAACCTTTAATAGAATTTTCGTGGCAGTGAATGACAGGCCAATTGAGAGATACTTCTGGTAGTAGTGAAGGTTGTGTTAAAGAGAGAAAGACAACGCCTACTATGTACCTGAATGGCAGCATTTACCATCATATGTGCTTTTAGTCTTGAGGCTTGGACAGTTTCAATCACACTAGATGCTGATTCTTGAGAGGAATTGGCTGGGCGTTTCAGCCAACTATGCGAGAGGCTTCTAGGATAAGTGTGGTGCTTCTTCAACTTACGTGCATTAGAAGAAACCTTCAAATAAGAGAAATCGAAAAAATAAAAGCTGTTCAATGTATAAACATAGAATGGAAGCAAAGTAAAGTACTAAGCTGAAAATTGTAACGTTTAATGTAAATTCATGGATGCCTTCCAGATCACTGGCTTTTGTAGCTGTACAAGAATTATATTCATATGCATAAGACTTTGTGGTAAAAAACTCTATTTACTTTTTCCATCATTTGGGCTTTTTATTGTTCATGTTACTTAAGCTATACTACACCAACAATACCCCTCCGAAGTCCTGAGCAGCTATTAGGACAACATATCTTAATGTAATTCCTGAACAATTAGTAGTCGAAAAGGATACAATATCTGTTTTCATCAATGGTAGGACTAGAGGTAGATTTGGAGTTTATATTATAACTTCTTTGTGGACTTCCAAATCTAAACTTTTTTGAAGTCGCCATTTTACTTAGTTAGCCATCGTTATTTTAATAAAATGTTGTTTCTTACGGGAAAAAAAATAAAACCAATTTGAGGATAACAAAGGAAATTTTCATTCATTTGATAAGAAATAAAACGAATTTTAATTGTTTTTAGATAGTTCTATAGGCTTTTGCCTTTGGTGTATCCTGGGGTAACGCCCCTTGCCTTCGTATTTGGTTGAAATACATTTGCCTTTTAACCAAAGAAAATTAGTTATAGAACAAACACACAAAAGTAAAAGAGAACAACAAGATGTGCTTCGGACAACGCAGGAAAATTACAAAATCACCAAAACGATATACTATAGCAATTAAAATATTTGGTTTAAGACAGACATTGGATACCTTTTTGTTAGAAGCACAAGTTGCCTCAGAAACAGGATAAGGCTGTCTGAAGATCGATTGTCTTGTGGTAGCAGGATCCATAGGTACTTCCTTAAATTGTAACATGGGATGATCTGTGTCGGACTGCACAAAAAAACCAAGGAAATTATTATTAGATTGTAGTATAATCATTGCTCTAAAAGCTTAAAAACAATGTACTGCTACTGCTGCTACTATGTGTACTGCCTATTCTTGGTACATATTTTCACTATCATAATAGAAAACATCAACAAACAGATTGTTATATACCATCAATGAACTGCTACTTAAAATTAGTAGATATTAATTTTTGTTAAAGTATTGTATTAATTTTTTATAGGAAACAGAAATTACATTAGAAAGAAGAGTATTGCATTAAATTAGTAATCACGAAATTAAATAAACAGCCATATTTACCTGCTTTACCAGCGCATTGATGGTGGGGCTAGGGCTGGTTGTCTTCTCCGGATATTTGCTTGAAGCAAATATCAAAGATCCCCCAAATTTTGGATGTTCATTAATCTGTGGCTCTTCGCATTTAATAGCAATTTCCCGACATCTAAGAGCTACTGGCATATTATCCGATGGATTCGAAGGCATGCAATCAATATCCTGTAATGAAACTTCCTCGTGTCATTTACAAAGGAGAAAGAACGTACAAACATATTTGAAAATTCATTGCAATGAACACTGTTTAAAGCAATGCATTCGAAGGCATGCAATCAATATCCTGTAATGAAACTTCCTCGTGTCATTTACAAAGGAGAAAGAACGTATAAACATATTTGAAAATTCATTGCAATGAACACTGTTTAAAGCAAATAAAGGAAAAAATCATAAAAGACTTCTATAGGCTAAAAATAAAAGCTAAACAAAATCCGACAAATGGAATGTAAGGAATATGATTTAACAAAGGATTTTCTTGAAATCTTATGATTTCAATTTCTATCTTTTTTTTTATAAATTATGTTTCTCATAAAACAAAAGATCTTATCATCTTTTCCGCAAAGTGGATATAAAGAGATCTTATCAATTAGTTAGTTAACCGCACCAAATGGACGAGTCAAAAACAAGTTCGTCACTTATCCTAATTAAGTTTATGACTTATGAGATAAATATTCTAAAACCTGTGCTATAATCACCAACTGGAAAAAGATCTATAATCCACCCAAACGATCAAGTACTTTATCCTGCAGATTAACATGAGCAGAAGTGCATAGGCCAAACAGTTCCCTGTTTCTTTAGTTTTAACAGCCATTCTCTCTAACACAAGGCTAGAAAGTGCAAACTGATTAGTTAAAGAAAACTATACCATAACAAGTTCAACTCCCATCTCAGGATTATCAAATTGAATTCTACACTTGTCATGATCAACTGTCAGCACAATTCCGTCATGAACTTCTCTCGTTTTTGGGTGCAGAGCTAATACCCTTTGTCCAACATATAAAGGCCTTGCTAAGTCAGTTGGAAGTCCTTCCCTAGTACCACTGCGAAGTTCAAAATAATGTTTTCTTACAGATTCCCGGTAATGTTTGAGTTTTTCTCTTTCTTCACATAAAAAGTGTTCTGAAAACCTCTTTGGTTTGCCAAGGGAACTGCATTGTCAAGCATTACAATCCACCTTCAATAGATTTCATATACCATAGCAAATAAACAAAGGAAATGTAGTTTACAAGGGTACCTTCTCACAAAACTCCATTCAACACGAGTTAGCAGAGGAACGTCTTCTAATCCAACATGGTTTAGGTACTCGACAAACTCTCTCTTGGCATACCATGGGTAATCAATTGCACTATAAAACCATTCGAAAGTGCACCATCTACGCACCAGAGAAGATGACAAACAATAAGAAAGCTTTTCCTGCAACGGAGGAGAAAGAGGTAAAAAAAGTAGCAGTTTTGAGCTTCCCAAAGATGAACAAAAGAAGATAAAACAGTTAGAAATTTTTTTATTACAATGGAACAAGGCATATTACTGTTGTTTTTAGATCCAGGCGAAAACGAAGAGATAGAAGATTGTACCTTAAGACCGGCCGCTCTACTGTGCGCAGAGGCAGAGTATTTATTAGAATATTTTTGCAATTTGTTCTCAAATGACTTCACCTCTTTTGGGATCAATTTTCTCTGTAAATTCATTTTATATCTACTTCTACTTCCCTGCTTTGTTGGCAACTTTACTTCATCCGCTGCATGAAGTTTTAAGAGTAAATGCACCTAAATTAATTCTTAATCTTTAGTTTTACTGGTTAAATTACCACCTGATGTCAGTGGTTTCACTTTTACCTTTATTCATTGATTGATTCTCTTCTACAAATTTGACCTATAAATAAGAAGTTGATGAAAAGGTCATTTGAATTGCAAAAAATGAAAGAAGACGTGTTTAAAATGTTTTGCAACTTATGCTGGAAGAAATTGTCATTTTGTAAGGAGATGAAGGTTTTTGTTGATACTAAGGTTTCAAAATACAGTATCGTAGTCCACGTTTAAATGCAATGCATACCCTCAACTGGTCTAGTCGAACCAAATAACTTCCACAAACCCCCTTTATTTTCCTGAGCAATTAACCCTAAACTAACCGCTCTTCACTGCACATATCCGCAGCATCCCGCTCGTGAAAGAAACCACATCCTTCTAAGTTTTAATCAATGACTATGCGGTCAAGATTCAGTATTGATGAATGGATACCATACACTCCAACCTTAAAATG
The DNA here is from genome assembly GCA_003255025.1 of Datisca glomerata. Classification (NCBI taxonomy): domain Eukaryota; kingdom Viridiplantae; phylum Streptophyta; class Magnoliopsida; order Cucurbitales; family Datiscaceae; genus Datisca; species Datisca glomerata. Next base: position 965,704 of record QANY01003944.1, read on the forward strand.
AACTCGACCAAGAGTCCACCAAGAGAAAAGGCACTTTAACTTGCCTTGATGTCAACTAATACACATGCAATTGCCCGCTTGATTACCGATAAAAAGCTTACTACAAGCTGTTTGTAGTCAGCTCAAATCAATTGCATATCTAGCTGTGCCCTTCCCAGTACATCTACACGTTATCCATTAGCAACATAGACAAAAACCCCTTCAAACAACAGTAAGAATATAGTATGCATTGTTCGTAAGTATGTCGTATAACATCAACCGGATTGTATCCCCCCCCCCCTGCATATGTGTTATACCCTGTGATTGCTAGTTCTACAAAACCCAACTTTCATCCTCCCTCTTCTTTTCCTTCCACCGTTCTTTCTTTTCATTTTTTCCTCAAAACTCATCCACCCTCTTTCCTTCTTTCATTTTATTTTAGTTGATTGTGAGATGCATGGAATATTTGATGAAAACCAGTTTGCATACCTCAGTCTTTGAAGGTTCACACGGATCATTTAAGACCTGCAACTTACAAAAAAAAATTGAAGTTTGTTGGTTAAACAAACCCACGATCAATAATCACAGTTTCATCCATTTGGATCTATTTGTGTGTGTGTGAGTGTGTGAGTGTGTGTGTGTGCGCGCGAGTGTGTGTGTGTGGAGGGGGGGGGGTGTTGGCAGGAGAGGGAAGAAAGTTCAAATCAGAAATTATGAGAAATTTTGTGCACCAAAGAACATAAATTCTCATGTTACCTTAGATACCAAGAACATGCGTTTACTTTTCCAAGTCTTATTGGAATAACAAAGATGTTCTTTTCCTTCAGCGACAACTTTATCTGGTGAGTCTTTTCCCAGTTTACATTTTTCAGAAGTACCCTCCACAGCAGAAATTGTACTAAGAACGTTTTCCTTTACTCCAGGGAGCTTAACTCTGTCTATATGATCGCCTCTAGATGTAGGTTCATGCACAGTAGATTTATCTTCCAACCCGGGAGCATAAGTGTCTTCCTTTACTTGGACAAATGATTCTAGAGCCAACACATGAAACGTGCTTTTTTAATAAAAACATAACATATATCGTGGCTATTTAATGAACAAGTAGTCCAACAACATGTGAATAGTGGTAGCAAACCAAAAAGGATCTAGGAAACTTAGTTGAATAATGCATAAAATACCAACATAACATTTCAAATCACCTATTTCAAAGATTAGGAAGACGGTAATATTGGTAAATGCAAATTAAAAGAAAATATAAAATATTGGATCATAATCTGACGAAAACCCTAGATATCACATCCAATTAAAATCTCAAAAAATGCACAAAGAGAGCAAAATGCACCAAGATGTGTAGGAAGACAGATCCCCAGGATCCTGTGAACTTAAATGCCTCTGCTTTGTTTTGCTTACTTATTTCTCCTCATAATGATTATTTTTTGGTGTATCTGTGTGCATGTACACTCACACACACACAGTAATTTTTTATCAGTACACAGATGTTGAGTAATTGCTCGCAATTGTGAGCATCAAGACAAAGCTTGAAAGTGGTCCTTCTCAACATGAGCTTCGGGTAACCAAATATGAACTGGTACCATAGGCACTTTGACGGCGAAAGAGGCGAAAGAAGCAATCCATAGAAAGATTTGGTGCGGTGCCTTTTCTTCTTTACTTTCTATATTCCCATATGCAATGATGGAGACGGAGTACTTGGGATCAGCAGAATTCTCAAACTACGGTACTCCCACTCTGGGACTAGGGAGATCCCCTAGACATCCATTTTCCGTGCCTCTCCTCCTTCCCCCCTAAACTGATTTGAAAAGAAAAAAGCCCCGCTTCCATTGGTGCCCCTCTCTGATAAGGAAATACATATTTGGTATCGTCAAATGATTCTCTGAAAATCCTTGTGTCAGTGATTCGAATCCACTTCTAAGTGGGCAAAGGGTCCAAAGGACACGTAGCATGCAGCCTCAACCAGAGAGATCAACCTGCGCCTTTCATTTTAGGCCGCCGGCGGCGCAGGGTCTCCTCACTCATCCCTCCCCCAACCAGATCTCCTTTATTATTGGTTCAAAGCCTATTGTAAAGAGCAACTCATGTCACGATCTGAATAATGGGAAAAGCTGGATGTAATTGATCTGATAGTGCAGGTTCGAGTCCTGCTCGTGACTGGTTCACCGGCTACTACATCCAGGGATCCCACCTTATTCTCAAACCTGGCGGCTCGGTTGATTGGCACTCCTGTAGGCTCATCTTGCATACAAATTCTGGGGGTCCCAGGTTTTATTAATAAACAAAATTAATAACAAAGATAAAGAGAGCAATAAGTCTTCTTCGCAGTATTACAACCAAATATGTTTCGAACTTCTAAGACTTGGAGTGAAGTTTTAAACATTAGATGTTCGAGCCCATTAATAATCAAGGAAAAACAGTTACCAGCTTAAGAAAATATGGAACAAAAAATGCCCCATATAAGCTACAAGCAATATGAATATCAAAATTTGCACAGATAAACAGACCAGATTGCGTCGAGGAAGCTGGGATCATTAAAGACAAATCAGCCAATGTTTGCAGGGCATCCAAGGCAGTGCCTTCATCTACACAGATCAAATTGTTACAAGACCAATTAAATAAACTAGAGCAAAATAACGATTAATGGGAATTCCAACTCATGTGAATTCCATGCATTATCCATCCATAAGACATGACTCCTTTGATAATGCGAATGTAACAAGATGCTAGTAAACATTTCAAAAGCATTTTTTTCCAATTAGAACTAAATAATATAGATACATCCTCCTTTACATAACTATGACTTGCCAGAGCACATCATTTCCTTGAATTCCATACGAGCATTTAAACGAAATTTTCAAATTATTATTATTTTTTTCTGACACACCACGATAGTTATCCGGTTCATCAAGTTTCCATCATTCATAAAGCTAAGAACAAGTAGAATTCAATGTAAAAAATAAAAGCTATAAATTTCCATCGTATTGAGGAAGGAGTATTTAAAATACGGCCCAAGTTTCACCTGCGTGCCAAACCACGAATAAAACATCACGGCATGGCACGAACAAAAAAAATCCAAAGGTCAGCAACAAAGTTACCTCCAAACAAAAGCTTCTTGTTTTTCTTTCTTTGATCTTGGAGAAAAAATTGCCCGGATTTCAAGTCAACCTCTACATCAAGCTTTCCATTCAAAACACTGATTTTATGCCCTTCTGCAGTCTCACTACATGCTTGTCTACCATTGGCAGATGCCCTGCTTTTTATCTCTTCAACTTTGTGCTTCTCGTAACACTTCTTCACCTTGCCAAAGATTTCACCTGTAGCTACATGTCCCCTATCAACCAAAGAGCTAGAATCTTTAGCATAATCTCCATTTGCAGCTCTCATGCCTCCTCTATTAACTTCCAACAAGTCTTCATCCCTGGAAATATTATGAAGTTTGGCCCGAAGTTTTCCCCTTTTTGTATGCTAAATCACATAAACAGTTGAGGAATCAACTTTATACTTTAATTGTGCACGGAATACAAAAAAGATAATGGGAAAAAGGAAGAACTGTAAAAACCATTCTTCCCCAGCTCTGTTCAGGTGAGGATTTTATGTTCTCTATTCTCCTGTAAGCCGACTCAGATACTTGGAGAGATCCGCCTCTCCGTGAAGCTTCGGTTAGCAGTAATGCAGCTCTTCGAGCAACTTCATCATCACTAACATCAACATCTGAATTACGCTCCTTTTCATTTGGTGAATTAATTTTTTTGTCATCTTCTCCTGTATATAAATACGAAACAGGAAAGCGAGGTGTCCTCTTCCCAACTGCACGAGGTTGACTACCTAAAAAAGGTTGAAACTATCATAACATGATAGACATTGTGGTTCAGAGGCTGTTGTCACAGCAATACCAAAATAACGTATCATTCAGCTCATTGATTACATGATTCATTCAAGCTAAATTGCCATCCTAATATGCACAATAAGCGAGGACAAATTTTTTCTTCAGAAAACAATAGTTTTTTTAGTCACCATTATGCCCTCTAGTTTGATTTAATATTACTCTACCAAAGAGAATAATTTCATTGTCAAAGGAGCGTTCTTTTACTCTCGCAAACCTAAACCAATCCTAGATTTATTACAAAATCCACTTTCCACATAAATATAAAATGTCAAGTGATGAGAAAAATCAAAGGATCCTCCTACTATCTCCGTCATATAGAGAATCATTCACCAATCACTGCCTTTCCATATTTTCTTATAAGCTAAAAAAAGAAATACAAAGAAAAAGAATGAGAAAGATAAAACATAAGAAGATGGCGAGGTTGATCACGAATCCAACTCAGCCTCGAGCTTGAGATAAATAGTATGACTAAATCTAAGCACACGGCAGGCCACACCTTGCACCACTGACAACCTTCTTTTCATGTCTTCTTGTGTACTAGGTCTGAGGTTGAAAGATGTTGCACTTTTATGTAAACTTCCCTCCTTCACATCATACATTTTTATCTGACTAAATAAGTCTATATATGAACCAGTGAAATATTGTATTAATGAAATCATAAGCATATGCATGTTAAACATTTAGTTTCCCGGGAATATTTTCTTATATAAAGAATTGATAAAACAATCTCCGCTATAGTGGGAGCATCTTTTAATTTATTATGAGACCAAACTATTTCCAATCAATCAAATGAATTATTGCTACATGTATTCTTCTATAATGATGAATATTTTCTGCCATCGTTTATTTTATCTTCTATGTCTAGACATCAAACCCCGTCTACTTCGTATGCTAGAGATAAGTAAGCTGCCATTGTTTATTTTACCTTCTATTTCTAGACATCAAATCCCGTCTACTTCGTATGCTAGAGATAAATAAGCTACAAATAGTGTTAGTATCAATCAGAAACAACAAAAAATTGGACCATAAGTCTTCTTAAATTTTTGGTAAATAGATGGTTGGAGATAAATAAGCTACTATAGGTAAATAAGAAATATACTAACTAAGAGTTTACATCCATACAAAGGGCGTATCTCAGGTATACAAAAAAGACAAATAGTCTAGGTCGGTGTAGTATATGTTGGAATGTTGTCCCACATCGCTTAGACTTGTCCATTACATGTTAGTTATAAGGCTTTAGTACCCTTCTCTTTAAAACCTAGGCTTTAAGGAGTGATCGGGCTGGGCTTTTCAACTTCGTATCAGAGCTTGGTTGGACCTTTTTTTGTGTCATTTTAGTTTGGTTCTTTGTCTGCTTAGTTCATATTGTTTGGTATGTTGCTTAGTTCGGCCACCGTGTTGTGGTCCAGGGGGTGTGTTGGAATGTTGTCCTACATCGCCTAGACTTGCCCATTATGTGCTAGTTACAAGGCTTTAGTACCCTTCTCTTTAACACCTAGGTTTTAAGGAGTGATCGGGTTAGGATTTTCAACTGTATATGCTACTCTCAAAATCTACCTAGCCTCAAATATGGACTCATGCAAACCCCACCTTTCCTGCATATAAGATCGGATTTATCTCTAGGAACTCCATGGAAAATGCCATAATCTCTCCATGACCATCCAAGTTATAGTATCTAGGAGTACAAAAGACTCACTGATTTTATGTCTAACAACTCTTATGTTTCTTTCTGCCCAAGTACAATAGATAAAAGAAATGAAAAGAAATTCTTAACTATTCCATTAAATATTTAGCAACAAGATATTTACCATTAATGCATCTTCTCTTTAGAAAAGATAAGCATCCATCACTTGATGTGAAAGAGTGAGAAATAGCATGATCTTTCGAGACACTCATCTTAACTTCCCGCTTGCGTTTTTTATGTCTCTGAGCACCTAAAGCATTGTCATTCTCTTGTTCGTTATCACTACCCTGTCAATTTAGTGGTCAATTAATTAAATAATCCCATGTTATAAAGAAAAGCACATACAAGAAAGAAAATTGCTGACACATCTTGATTAAAAAAATGACAACCCCGTACTTAGAAAATAAAATTTCCTCGTGCATCTTGAATGAACCATGATGTCAGCATTTTTGTGTCAACAACAAATTATAAGTGTTCAAGTAGAACTAGATTAATCCAGGAAATTAAATTTCAATTGTCAAGGAAAAGATTGTTAGTCTTATTAATAAAATAGTAATGAAACAGGGCAAATTTCAACAGAATACATCATAAAAGCCACAAAAGATCCAGTTATATATAATTCCAAGAAAAGAAGATAGAGCAATTTCATCTTTTGTTTCAAGCTTGCTGTTGACATGGATAAAGTCAAGGAAAACCTCAAAAATTATTTAGTATTGGACCTTGGACTAACGTGCATTTTTTTTATAAGAAACAGAAATGTTATATATATAAAGAAAGAGAGAATGTACAAAGTAGGTTCGGAGGAAAAGAATTCCTAACCGAACACCAAAAGCCTATATAGTTAGTCTATACAAGCAGCCATCCAATTAAAACTGAGCATAAATAAAGAAACATCCTTAAAAGCCTTAGTATTGGCTGCCCAAAAAGAAGTGAAAAACTGTATTTGACAATATCATCCTCCTTTTCCACAATTGTCCCCTCATCCGTTTCAAGTTTAGTAATGGAACTCTTTTTCCTCCTGCCATTTGCCACACAATGGAATAGTTTAAAATTTGTATCTCCATTATTTAACCAATTGATCCTTGACTTTTGTCTCCAACTTCTTTCTTCTTTGAGATGGATATCCTCCAATCGAAATTTAATCTCCTTTCGATCGATCCCTCCGTTTATTTCCAAACTATCTATTTCCGCAATCCGATCTCTGCATTGTATTTTTTGGGATTAGCAAAAAAATTTCGGATAAGAAACTAGGAAGTCAAATTTAACTGTCGGTTGATAGGAGCTTGTAGGTGCCAATAGAAGTTACTACAGGTATTTTCTTTTCCTTATGGTGCCTGGGGTGGAGGGATTTGGAGAGGATAGCATGTAAGATGAAAGATTCCATAACGGACATAATTGAAAAATGGCAAGCTGTAAGAGAAGTAATAGCATTTCTAAAACTAGCACCATATATTCAATATTAATGAAAATGAACAATGGCACCCATTAAGCAATTTACACCGATAAGTCTTCTCTAGATTCGAAGAGGATAGACTAAATATTCTTTTTTTATAAGAAACTTCATATTATTATAAATATATACTAAAAAAGAAAAGTACAAAAAGGGAGGATAAGAGATACACCAAAAGAAACAACAGGGAAAGGAGAAGAAAAGAAAAAGAAAAACTAAGACCAAACGCACGGTCAAGAAAACAAAATGGAGCATAATGAACGGGACTTCAACAAAGAAGATTTAGAAAATAATGAGACTGATTCCTTTATGCATTTTCTGGAGAGTTTGGGCTGAAAGGAATAGAAGAGCTTTTGAGGGAACTTCAAACTGTTTCGACAAGGTTGTTTATAATTCTTTTGCAAACCTTTGTAAAGATTGGATCTTTTCTCTAGATCCGACGATTCAGAACAAGTTTTTTGAATATTGGTCTCTCCCCCGTGATTCTTTTGCAATTTTTGTACAGCCCTTGGGGTTTTCTTCTTGTTAATATAATCCTTACTTATCAAAAGAAAAAAAAGATTTAGAGGCCCAGAAGGATAGACTTAGTATTCTAATGTCTTCGTATCTCGAGTTTCCTTCTTTGATCCCCCTGGCAAGATAATAGCGCATGAATATCAGAGATATACTCACCCAAATGCTAGGGATCTTTAAATGTGATTAGATTCATGCTCAATCTCAACTATTGCACTAAAAGAACATTAAAAAGCAGTACAACCGCAGAACTAAAAGGAAAAAAAAAAGTGAACAAAATAGAGTCCTCAAACATTGCATATCATCCAGCAAATTTAAAAAGAAAATTAATCATGATACCATAATTATAATTGAGGCTCACCAGCACATTATAGTGATCTGTCATCATTGCTATAAGGCCCACTACCGAAGCTGTCCCATCTGGGAGAGAGAGATATGCCTGAAAATAAAATAAATGTAAAATATAAACCACCTAGAAATGAAAGACACTAAGATTAAACACCCAAAATTCAATTCAAATATCATATCACAAACGCAGTCAGAACCATCGTTGTAAATAAAAGGTGATTATTAACTGAAATTAAATGGTAGTTCCAAAAGGGCTATGATAGAAAACGCAATGAAACATTCGCTTAAGACTGCATGCTTACGCAAAATAGAAAAAGTAATTGCAAAACTCAGAAAACAACTAGATGCAACCATAAGACCAGAGTCGTCATAGAAAACTATAACTCACATTCCTCAGAGGGTATAATATGAAAAAATGATATAAATTATAGATCGATAAAAAAGTTATGTAAATTATAGAATAAGCCATCAGTTCAGAGATGTTAAAATTCATGGAGAGAATGACATAAGAACATAAACATTCACTGCCAATACAAGAAACGTGTAGGAAAGAAAAAAAGGAAGAGAAAAGAACATTGCTAGAAAACCATCATCATACACGACAAATAATGATCAAACCTTCAGATACAGATGCAGCCATAGATGGCTGCCAGTTCTATTAATAAATGAAGCCAGAGTTCTTGAACCACAAATACCTTGTTCATTTTGTAAAGAGCTTCTACCATTTTAATGGATCTATTACGTACAATAGCGGCCACCTGGAAAACAGGTACATACAAGAGAAGGGAAACATCAGTCAAGTAATTATAGATTAATTCCTTTACCAAAATCTAATTGTTGACGCATCATTGGGTGAGAAAATATCAGAGGTAGATCTATAATTCCAAAGCTTGCATTTGATAATAAAAGGAAAATTGAACAAGCACCACACTTGGACAGCTTAAGCAAGTTTAAAGAAAGCAAACGAATTCTCAATGGAGTCAATATGCCTTCTTCCAGTCTTGCCCAAAAGTCCGATAGGCTTCATAAAAGCGCTCAATCTCCTCCTTGCTCCATTTTGGTCCTAACTTGTTGGACAGTTTCTTCTTCTAGAGAAAAAACAAATAGAAAAGGCAACACAATAAAGAACAGGCATTCAGAATTCAAGTAAGTTCTTGAGAAATCAAGGGATTGATTATATGTCTTAGAAAAGGTGTTGCCAATTATAAGGCAACAAATACAAAAGGCAACAGTCAACACATAAAGAACAAGCATTCAGAATTAAAGTAAGTTCTTGAAAAATCAAGGGATTGATCACGTCTTAGAAAAGGCTTAGAAAAGGCGTTACTAATTGAAACTCAAGATGTTATGAAAAAGAATGAATAAGGTGACTTATTTAAACAATGACAATACAATTATAGACAAATTGCATTCGACATAAGGAGAAAAATTGTACCTAAAGCTAAATTCAGAAGAACCACGACTCAAAATAGAAATCACCCACCATACTATGTCAAAAACAATGAGGCCAGAGCCCAAAAACGGAAAATAATTAAAAGATAACAAAATGCAACATTCACGAGTTCAAATAACAGTATACGTATTCATTTGGAGAAAGGGAAATAACAGTATACGTATTCATTTGATCAATCCACAATTTAAGAAAATAAAGAGAATAGAAAACAAGTTACCCGATGCTTGCTTGAGATGCTAGCATCTTTCTCAGGGGAGTCCTCATTGATATAAGAAAAACGATCATTCAGACTCTTAGATTTTCTTGGTGGGGCCATCTATACCTGAACCACATAGAAGCAAATGAGCAAACATGTAAGAGCATGGCTGGTCCAATTGTTTTAAATAATATATTACTCGTTTTAACTAATAGAGAGAAACATCAACAACAAACGACACGCATGCTCACTTTTTATCCATATTTAAAATTAAAAGCAAAAACTTCTTTTAACAGCTGAACGTATAATCTCCTTGTCTCGATGTAAATCACCCATATAAATTTCACACGAATCCATAAGACTTTATAATCTCATCAAAGGTAAAATTCCAAGATCTAGATGTTTGCTTTCTCACCATGATCAATCACCTAATGCATAATATATAGAGATTTAAGAAAATAAGTGATTACCACAAATAGATAATCTAAAATATACGAACAAGTCAAAGTAACCCTCTTTCGTCTTTCAATAGTACAGACATGTTAATTAAAAAAATTCAGAATTACCACATAATTGAAGCCCCTATATAAAACGTACAGCTTCCATACCCACAGAATCAAATTCATTCTTGATAAGAAACTTCAAATTATTATTAATAATAAAGAAAAAAAGGGATAATAAATCCACCAAAAGAAACAAAAGGGAAGATGGAAGAAAAGAAAAAGAAATACTAAGACCAAACACACGGCCAAGAAAACAAAATGGAGCTTAATGAACAAGACTTCAACAAAGAAGATTTAGAAGCCCATGAAAGCAGCCAACCAGGAAAACGAAACAAATATAGACCAAAAGAAATGACTTTTTCCCATTGTTACTATGGGATTAAAAAGAACAAATTTGCAGAATCGCATAACTTTTCGCACATTCAGAGTCTTCCAATCAGTAAAAGAAAATTCTAATTAAAAGAAAATACAAGTTCACCGCGAGAAGCTTCAAACTAAAGAAAGTAACAAAATGACAAATTCCAAACCCAAAAGTTGAAAAGAAAAAAAATTAAAGAGAATATCATTTCAAATTCGTCCACCTATCAGAAACTAAGATCTGTCCTTGCTCCCAGTAACTGTTTGGTTCATTCAATTCACTCCAAACATCAATAGCCGCAAGCAAGAGAATGTGGGGAACTTTGAGAGAGAGTTCGAGAGATAAATAGGATTATAGAGAGAGAAAGAGTTGCCGCGAAACTTGAATGAAGATGGAGGGTTTTGGTGGAAGAGCCAATAGGATTAGTGATTCAGAGCAGAAAGAGAGGCAGGTCAAGGAGGGAGAAGACGAGGTTGTGTATTGGGTAATGGATCACCGTACACGTACTTGATTACAAACTTTCGCGGTTTCTTTTGTGACTTTGGCTTTTGGATTTGAGTGAGTGACTTATACTGGAAAGGATTTAAACCTCCCCCATCTTTTCGTATTTCCATTTCTCTCCCCTAAAGGTTTATTAATTAACTTTGTTTACTATCATTTTGCGTTTGGCCCCAACGTTAGAGTTTCAAAATTGATCCTCTTTTGATTAACATGAACAGAGATTATGTTCGTTAATTTCATAATTCGTATCCATGAATGGTTTTTCAATGAGCCCGATCAATGCAGAATAAGAAATTATAAAAAACATCGAAATTTTTCTGATTTAAATTGGATGATTGAAATCAATTTAAATACTCATGTTGATAGTGAATTTTGGTGAAGGGGTGATCCAGTGGGTAGGAGTTGATTACCTCTTGAATATCATTACTTACCGTAGTCGATGATTAGAGGCGAAATTTTCATGAGTATAAGGCAAGGTCATTCCCCCAATGGGATGTCGTCTCGAGATAATTTTCAGCATCAGTTTCTCATTATTGGTTCACTGAGAGTATGAGGTAGATGAAATGGTTCAGAAGTGAAATCAAGTTGAGTCACTGACTCACCTCCAATTGTATAAAAGATTGGTGGCGTGTATGGCTCTTGCTGAGACATGTATGGTTCGTGTCGAGGCATATGTAGTTCTTGTTGACTTCTAAGGTATGCATTCCATGCCTTCGGGATAAAAGAGTTTGATAAGCCACATTCGTTTGTCTTATTGCATGTACAGTTGTCTCACACATTATGAATCTGAGGTATTATCCAAGACGCCTAAACATCATATCGTGCCAAGTTGTTAATATTGTCTGAATTGTCCGTCTGCATAGATAAAAAGTGCTATATAAGTTACTTTTTAATCGATTGCATGAATTAATGAAAAATTACCATTAAATCACATAACGTTCCATGTTGAGTTATGTATCGCCGTGTGATTTTCTCTAATACTATAACATGTATGAGTTGTCATATCCATCTTCATCCATGTCCCCATCAACAATGTGTGTCCTACGCTCAGTCCATCTCTGAATGTATGTTTGATGTTGGACGCCCCAATGTAGTCCATTTCTCCCCCTCAAGTCAATGTCATGCAACCGTCTTCTGGTATCACATGGCTCGGGCACACATTGAATCATATCAAATTATTCTTATAACACGATATGGTCGGTGCCATTCCACTATATGAAAGCAAATGATGGGAGAGAGTCCGTAATATATCTCTGTGTATGATACATTATTCATTCAGGAAGTATATGGGTAATATCATTATAAGGTTGTCATATAACCTATAAAAGGCATATTATATATAATATGACAAAATCCTAGTGTTACCCATAAAAAGTAATTATAAATAAAAAGCATAGTATTATTTGATCTGGAGTTTGTCTATCTAACGCAAATCGATACACTTCAAGAACATGTGTAGAGGTCTTTATGAGACTAAAAACATCTCTCCGTCTATTTCAAACATATTATGTGTTGTTCGACAGCACACACGAACTCTCCATTGACAATCTTCGTCAGACTTCTTGCATTTTATAACCTAAAGGTTTGACAATGACTCTACCACACAAAAATGTTGATGTCTGAATATCGAGTATCTTTCCAAAACATACTTAAGGTTTGTCTTACTCTTAAAACGTAAACCTTTGTATAATTCATCTATTTTATTTCATATTCCGGTACATTGGATGTGCATCTGATCTAGCTTTACATTTATGATACCCTAATCCAAGCGAGCATGGAAATGTGAAAAGGGTTCATGCTCGAGTATATCAGCTGGAAGGTCACAACATCATCATCTTCTTCAACCTAATCATCTTTATCAATGTCAACATTACAAGCTTTTATCTCTTTAAACTCTGCCAAGAAAAAGCTACGAGGAGGGTTAGATGGATTCACATAGATGGCATGAGCATGTGCATCTTCATGTGGTAAAGAACTACTAGGTACATTTTCTTGGACTGTAGGATACGTTTTTTTGTCATGGAATAGAGAAATTGGTGCATTATCATGTACCTCAAAGCCCACACATATTTTTATCATACAAGTTTATGCTATGACCTCTACATCTCTAGCATTTTTGCTAAATATAACTCAATTGTATTTGGCAAAGGAAATTGAAGCACAATAGTAAACATCACATGTGCATCATTATTATTCTGTTCAGAAATTCCACATAGTTAATGACCCAACACCAAGAGTGATGGGATATCGATAAACTATGTCCAAGTTTCAATGGAGAGTCAATTGACAAGGATTCACATAAGGCATGATAGAGCTTGTCAAAAGTAATCTCTTTATGAATTACAATTTCCCTAATTGAAGATTGATCATAAGAAACTCTATTTACACCGACTACGACCTTACCATTCATGTAACGTAAAATTGTTGGGGGCTATGCCTCAAAGCATGTGTATTGACATTTTGATATGAAATTTAAAGAGGATTATATTTTTCTTATAATTGTTCTTTTAAATTATTTTTGAATAATTTATATAAATATCTTAAAATTTCATATTCATTAATGAGATTATGATCTTGTATTAGTACGAAGATTAAGATCATATATAATGAACACAATTGTCAATGACATATTAAAGTATTGAATCTTTAATGAATAGTTGCTAGTAGGATTCACTAAGCGTTATGAATGCGTGTGATCTAGATCTGGATCATTGATGTAGATAAATATCTTAGTGAATATACTTTATATAATAAGATTATATATGACATGACCGATATGAATTAACATATTTATTAACGTGCCGCTTATCATAAAGATTTAATACACGTCAATTCGATGATCATATGTAGATCAGTCTGAATCTTGAGTGTCATTAACTAATATGCATGCCTACTAGATATTTTGATTCACTCGTTAATATTGTTTGTTAATCAGGCTAGTGACTTTTATTTTAGAGATTCAGTGATGTGGATGGCTGAGGACATGATCTTACAAGATTTGAAATCTAAGTTTTCCTAACGGATCGTATATTGGTTTTCTTGAGTATTATTTCTGAAACTGAATGGTTATTGAGCTCAAATTTATAATAAGATTATAAATTAGCCATTCACTAATTAGAAGGGTAAAACGGTAATTTTGACCAATTTTAATTTACAAACCAATAATTGGAGGACAGGACTATATGAAATGATTATCTCAGTAAACTACATAAGAATACTTTGTAAATACATTTTATAATCTCTAAGAGTGCAATTCCTTATTTATAGTGGAGTAATAATAAAATTAATAAATAAGATTATTTAATTAAAGAGTTTAATTAATAATCTGATTTATTGAAGCTTAGGATTATAGATTCATGATCTCCAAGTCACATCTATACTATGATGTCTAGGGTGTGAGTATTTCAGGACATTAGAAAATGATTGACTTGCAAAAAAAATTTTATTCTGGGGTAAATACATAATCATGAGATTATTATATNATAACATATAAGTTAGTTGATAGGGATAATCAAATATGTTAATTTTGAATTAACTGATATCTAGATAACTATATGATTAAAATAAGTATTCAATTCACAGTAATTGTCACGCATCAATCACTGATAGAGTATCAGAAATTGACATGGACTACTATAGTGTCACATGACACTGTGCTGGCTCATGGCATACTGCAGTGTCATGTGGCACTATAGTTGTGCACAATTGCAGCGAGCCCCACTGTAATTGATAATTTTATAATGAAATATTATTTCAGTTTATCCCTAAAAATCTGATACGTCATTATCTAAAATATATACATATATTATTCTAATGACCTAAGTGGTCGAAAGAAGAAGTGAGAATGAGTTGATCAGATCATCAGTTCGTCAATCAAGAGTTGAATTGAGAACATGATTGGTATTAGAGAGATTTTCTTCTATGATTAAACGTTAATCAAATGTCAGAAAGAATAATCATCACTTTCTTTTAGAGAATCATCTTACTAAAATCTTTTTCAGTAAATGTCTAGATCTCACGTGTTGAGAAGATCTAGAGACAGAAAAAGTGTATTGTAATATTCTGCGTGCCCACACACATCTTACTGCATTGAGGATTGACTTGGAAGATCTTGGTGTGGATCTCAAAGTCTACTGATCGTTGGAATGATTTCGTGGGAACGAATGATCGATTGATTTTTACAAGGACACTTGATGCAGACTACAACAAGTATACGATCCATAACCATGTATGTTGTAGATTTAACTTATAAATAAATAATGGATCCTGACTGATTGAAAAAGAGTTTTCAATACAAATTTTTATTTGGTTATCGTTGTGTTGCGCAAGTTTTGTTTTATTAAAAGATTCGATTTTTATTAAAAAATTAATTTTTTAAAAGGCCACACGCCTCCACACTTCCACCGCGCACGTGTCGCGACGACTAGCAAATGGTATCAGAGCGGTCTTTATATTTATATGTTAAGTGTTGTGTGAGTTTTCTTGCATTATTCATATAATACGAGATATGTACGATGATGGATGGTTAGTTTTTTAATGTATGAAAAATAATAAATCATTAATTGTATGGTGATTATTGGGTTAATCATTGTTTTAATTTTTTCTAATTCTTGTGTAAGCCGAATTGAGGTGAAGAAATTTTTATAATTATTCCGAATGCGAGAAGACGATAAACGCACGAGACTAATGGGCAGAAATTTATTGTTCACACGAAAACACTGTTCATCCTTGAAAACACTGTTCATCAACGAAAATATTGTTCATCCCAAAATTTTACTATTCCGGTGGAGATGAACACTGCCAGCGGTGAATAGTGGTTGTCCGACACGGCAGGCGGCTACCGGCAGTGAATAGTGGCTGTCCGGCACGACATGCGGCTACTGGCGTTGAGACATGCATCGGTGGTGATGGGCGGCGATCAGAATCGTCGGTGACAACTGTTGACACGTTTTATGAAAGTTTTCAACAAACCATGCAACTAACTCTATCACCTAAGTATTTCATTAAAACCCAAACTCTTTTCATTATCCAATTTTAAAATTAATGTAATTTTAAATTTAGTTATTAATTTTTTAGTTTATAAAAATTAAAAATTAATAGGTTAATTGGGTTTGAACCAAGTTTGACCAAATCAAATAAAATATTTATTTAACTAAGTCAAAGTCAACTATATTAAAAAATGGATAATTATAGAAATTGTTTTTATTAAGAAAAATAGTTTTTCTAATTAAAAAGAGTTTTATTCAAAGCTTGAAGATTATGAAGATGGACATCAGGAGGAGAAGACAATATTATGGAAATATGTATTCTTGAAGTCCGCTTTGTAATTTTATTTCTTTATTTCAAGGGTTGTAATTTAGAAATATCCAATAGTCACTCGGTCCCTTATTATTTTATTTAATTGTTAAATAATTATTTAATTGTTATGTTTGATAACATGTCCATGCATTATTGATTACATGCTATACATGAAAATCTCAAACAGTTTTATTTAATCATGTATTTCATTTGTTGAAACATGATTTATTAGGATTGTCCTAATATGTTTATATGTATTGCTTTATGAAATCAATTACATGTAAACTACTAGGTTTTAACTATTTAAAACTTGGTAATCATACCACACTAAAGGCTATAGTAACCTTTAGGTTAACCGACTTGGTAAAAAAGTTTTATTATAGTTTCATGAATATATTTAATTAATTACTCTAAGTTCACTTAATTATAACTTAGGCGCTTCAAAAAGTTAAATGAACTTAGACAATGAGATCCGATTAAGTGATAATTAAATATTCATAGGGTTATTATTTTAACTAGTAATTAATTTAGAATTAACAGATTAGTTAAAATAGAAACACATTATCTTAAAATAGTGAGTGGGAGAAGATTGACATGTCAATGTAACCTATGGTCTCCATCATTAGTGAGGGCCTCGAGATGACTTTATTTTCATCCCCCTAAGGAACGAGCTGTACCAATACCAAGGTTCGACTTCTTAAGAAGATAGGAGGAAGTGATGTAGTTTAGTTTTGACCGACCCTAAGGCAGCATATTCTAAATGAAATCATGAAATCTGAAATGATGGGTTACACTCACAAAGTCACAATTAAGCTTTCATATGGATAGTTATAACGTGACTGAACAAGCGATACCTTATTGTTAGAAGAGAAAATATGAAATATTTTAAGTTTTAATTAATAAGGATGGGAATGTCTCATAGACAATCTCTGGTTAACCTAACCAACTCTAAGACGGCACATTAATCTTTGGGTTGTTTTATCGTGATTAGTAAATGCTAAAATTATGTGTTTATTATGATTGCATTCATGCATCACATTTACTTTTTGAATTCTAGATATTTATCAATTATATTGAATCATGTATTTTTTTAAATTTTAGTTACCAATATTATGTCTACCATGGGCAACCATGTTACTACTTTACTCGCTCTTGAAAAATTGAATGGTGATAATTTCATATGTTAGAAATCAAATATGAACTTAGTACTGATTTGTGAGAACCATAAGTTCGTTCTTACTGAGGAATGTGCTGAGGAGCCGTTGCTAACGCCCCTAATAATGTTATGGACAAATATGATGCTTGGATCATATCAAACAACAAGGCGATGTGCTACATGCTTGTGAGCATGAGTAATGTTATGATAACCAAGCATGAAAGCATGGAGGCTGCCTATGAGATTATGAAATCTTTATAGGCAATGTTTGGGGAGTAGTCCGATCAAAGTCGTCATGAGGACACTAAGAATTGTATGACAACTAAGATGAGGAAGGGTACTTCTGTTTTAGAACATATTTTGAACACGATCAACATAATGCACGAGGCAGAAGTATATGGGGCGACCATTCATGAGCGGACTCAAGTTAGCATCATACTAAAGTCGCTCATACCAGCTTTTTCTACGTTCACGACCAACTATGTTATGAATAAGTTGCAATTAAACATGATTCGATTGTTGAATGAACAACACATTTTTTAGTCATTCGACCTTAGAATGGCCAAAGAGGGCGAGACAAATGTTATCGAGGAAAAACCTTCTTCCAAAATTGTTAAGAACAAGAAAAGGAATAAGAACAATGGTAAAGACAAGAGTAAGAACAAAAGAGTAAAGAAAGCAGAGACATCGCTTAAAAGCCAAGAAGAATAAGAAAGACAGCAAGCCCAAAGGTAAGTGTTTCCACTGTGGGGTTGAATATCATTGGGAGAGAAACTGTAACAAATATCTCTCTGAGATGAAAAAGAAAGGTATAAATATGTACTTGAAGCTTGTTTAGTGGTATATGATTTATCATCCTGGATACTTGATTTTGGAGCCACTAACCATGTATGTTCTTCTTTGCAGATGTTTGATTCGTCAAGGAGCTGGCTGATGGCGAGGTCGTTTTGAAAGTTGGCAGTGATTTGCTCGTGTCAGCTAAAGTATTAGGGACAACCGTTGACTTTTTAGATATAATTACTTAGTTTTGAATGATATTTATTATATTCATGGTTTTTCGATGAATTTGATTTCTCTTTCATTTTTGCAAGAACAGTTATTCGAATAATGAATTCAATATTTGTCATGCTAAAATTATAAATGGAATGTATATGCTTAAATTGAGTGAACGCGCGTTAAATAATTCTGAATTATTTAAAGTAGAAAAACCTAAAAATAATAAACGACAAAGAGTTTCTTATGATGGTAACACATATTTATAGCATCTTAGGTTATGACATATTAATTTAGATAGGTTAAACAGGTTAACAAAGCATGATGCTTTGAGAGAGCTAAAAGTTAGAACTCTTCCTATTTGTGAATCATGTCTAGAGGGTAAAATGACCAAGAGATCTTTCATAGGAAAGGGTCAGATCCAAGGAACGACTTGAGTTAGTACACAGTGATGTCTGTGGATCGATCAATGTACAAACTAGAGGTGGGTATGAGTATTTTGTCACTTTCATTGATGACTACTCAAGATATGATTATAGTTACCCAATGCATCGAAAGTCTAAAACTTTTGAAAAGTTTAAAGACTTCAAAGCTGAAAAGAAATTAAGTAAATCATTGAAAACCCTTCGATCCTATCGAGGTGGTGAATAATTGGATTTAGAATTCAAGAATTGTTTGCTGGAATGTGGAATCCTATCTCAATTCACAACACCTGAAACACCACATCAAAATGGTGTTGCAAAGAGGAGAAACCGAACCTTATTAGATATGGTTAGGTCGATGTTAAGCTACTCATTATTGTAACTTACATTTGGAGGATGTGCACTACACATGGAAACTTACATTTTGAATGTAGTGCCCTCTAAGTCTGTAATCAAGATGCATTTAGAGTTATGGAATGACTCCAAACCTAGTTTGCATCATTTCTGTATATGGGGGTGTCCAGCTCACGTTTTTAGACTAAGATCGGAAAGTTAGACCCAATGTCTGAGGTATGCATATCGTTAGCTATTCTCTAGAGGCACGGAGTGGGTACCTTTATAATCACAATGATCAAAAGGTGTTTGTGTCGACAAATGCAACTTTTCTTAAGCATGACTATCTACAAATATACAAACCTCATAGCAAAGTAGTTATCGAGGAATTAGAGACTGATGAGATCAGATAACCTTCAAGTTTTACTGATAAATGACAAACCAGAGAAACCACAGTTCCTACAAAGAAAGCCCCAGTGCAACGTCATAGTGGGAGGGTTGTGAGACAACCAGTTTACTACGAACTAAAGGCACATGTCCTAGTGTCATACACTAATAAGGATGATCCATTATCTTATGAAGAAGCAATGGATGATCCCGAAAAGGAGAAATGACAAGATGCTATGAGCCAGAAAATGGTATCTATATATTCTAATTTCGTCTGGGAACTTGTAGATCCACCTGAAGATGTCAGGCTCATTGGATGTTAATGGATCTTCAAGAAGAAAATAGGTGCAAATGGGAAAGTAGAGACTCTCAAGACACGGTTACTAACCAAGGGCTATATACAAAGGGAGGGAGTCGATTATGAAGAGACATTCTCCCCTGTGGTCATGCTAAAATCCATTCACATCTTTTTGTCTATAGCCGTTAGGTTGGACTATGAGAGATGACAAATGAACATCAAGATATCTTTTCTGAATGACTCTATTGAAGAAAGCATCTATATGATGCAACCAGGAGTGTTCGTACAAAATGGGTAAGATCAGAAAGTATGCTAGTTGCTTAAATTTATTTATAGATCAAGGTAAGCATCTAGATCTTGAAATCTTACATTTGATGAGATTATAAAGTTTTATGCCTTCGAAAAAAATGTTGACGAAGCCTGTATTTATAATACACCAAAGATAATATAGTGGTTTTTTAGTTCTTTATGTTGATGATATTCTACTCATTGGGAATGATGTAAAAATTTTGTCTAAGGTAAAGAAGTGGTTAGCTGAGAAATTCTAAATGAAAGGAGAAGCGAGCTATGTTTTTTAAGGCATCCAAATCCTAAGGGATAGGAAGAACAAGTTCTTGGCACTTTCTTAGGCATCTTCTATTGATAAGGTACTAGAGAGATTCTCTATGGAGAATTCCAAGAAAGGTCAACAACCGACCAGTCATGGAATTGTCCTCTCCAAGGAACAATATCCTCAGAAACATCATGAGGAAGATGATATGAGAAAGGTTCTCAATACTTCAGCAGTTGGAAGTCTCGTGTATGTCATGTTGTGTACGAGACCGGACATCTATTATGCAGTGGGAATTGTCATTCATTATCAATCGAATTCAGGTTTAGAACATTGGATTGCAGTAAAGCACATTCTCAAGTATCTTAGGAGAACAATAACTATATGCTTGTTTATCCAGGTGGATACCTAAACCCCACTGGATATACTGATTCTGGTTTTCAATCAGAAAGAAATAGTCAAAAGTCGACATCTGGATCAGCATTCACCCCAGGTGGAGGAGCTGTAGTCTAGAGAAGTATTAAACAATCCAACATTGTAGATTCCACTACGGAAGCTGAATATATAGCGACTTGTGAAGCTGCGAAAGAGGCTGTATGACTCAGAAAGTTATATTCTGATCTGGAAGTAGTTTCAGATATAGACAAACCACTGATCATGTACTGTGATAACAGCTGGGCGGTAGAAAATTTCAAGGAACCGAGCAATCACAAGAAGGGAAAGCACATAGAGAGGAAATATCATCTTGTAAGAGAGATCGTACATCGAGGGGATGTGACTGTTATGAAGATAGCATCAGAACAGAACCTGGTCGATCTTTTTACAAAGAGACTTCCTGTGAAGTCATTTGAAGGTCACGTGCATAATATGGGATTAACAGAGATGCCACATTTGCTTTAGGGTAAATGGGAGACTGTTGGGGGTTATGCTTTTAAAGCATGTGTATTGACATTTTGATATAAAATTTAAAGAAGATTATATTTTTCTTATAATTGTTCTTTTAAATTATTGTTGAATAATTTATATAAATATCTTAAAATTTCATATTCATTAATGAGACTATGATCTTGTATTAGTACGAGAAGATTAAGATTATAGATCATGAATAAAATTATCAGCAACATATTAAAGTATGAAATCTTTAATGAATGGTTGCTAGTACGGTTCACTAAGCATTATGAATGCGTGTGATCTAGATCCAGATCGTTGACGTGGATAGACATCTTAGTGAATGTACTTTATATAATAAGATTATATATGACAGGACATATGTGAATTAATATCTTTATTAATGTGCCATTTATCATTAAGATTTAATACACATAAATTCAATGATCATATGTAGATCAATTTGAATCCTGAGTAGTCATGAACTCCTATGTATGTCTACTAGATCTTTTGATTCCCTTGCTAAGGTATGTTTGTTAATCAGGCTAGTGACTCTTATTTTGGAGATTCAGTGATGTAAATGGCTGGACTACGTTTTTCTAACGGATCGTATGTTGATTTCCTTAAATGTTAATTATGGAATTAAATGGTTATTGAGCTCAAATTTATAATAAGATTATAAATTAGTCATTTACTAGTGGATTAATGGTACTGAAGAATCATGAGGTAATTAGAAGGGTAAAATGATAATTTTGACCAGTTCTAATTTATGAACCAATAATTGGAAGACAGAACTAAATGAAATGATTATGCCAGTGGACTATATGATAATATTCTGTAAATACATTCTATGATCTCTAAGTGTGTAATTTAATATTTATAGTGGAGTAATAATAGAATTAATAAATAAGATTATTTAATTAAATAGTTTAATTAATAATCTGGTTTATTGGAGCTTAAGATTATACGTTCATGGTCCCCAAGTCACATTTATCCTACACTGTCTAGGGTGTGAGTATTTCAGGATATTAGAAAATGACTGACTTGCAAAAAGAATTTTTATTCTGGGGCAAGTACATAATCATGAGATAATTATGTGTGATTAACTAATTGAATTATTTATATATTTAAATATAATTTTTGAAAATTATGTATATAAATGATTATCGATTTTTTAATCGATAAGTGAGAAAGAATATCTAATTTATGAAATTAGATAATTAAATTATTATTAGATAATAATTTAAATCAACTAAATCTGTTATTTGTGAAATAATGGATAAGTTAGTTGATAGAGATAATCAAATATGTTAATTATGAATTAACTGGTATATAAATAATTATCGGATTAAAGTAAATATTTAATTCATAGTAATTGCTACGTATTAATCACTGATAGGATATAAAAAATTAACATGGACTACTGTGGTGCCACATGACACTGTGCTGGCTCACGTCACACTGTAGTGCCATATGGCACTACAGTTGTGCACAATTGCAGTGAGCCCTACTGGATCTTTTGATTCTCTCGTTAAGGTCTATTTGTTAATAAGACTAGTGACTTTTGTTTTGGAGATTTAGTGATGTGGTTGGCCGGGAACATGATCTTGTAAGATTTAGAATCTAAGTTTATCTAATGGATTGTATGTTGGTTCCCTTAAATGTTAATTATGAAACTGAATGGTTATTGAGTATAAATTTATAATAAGATTATAAATTAGTGATTCACTAGTGGATAAATGGTATTTAAGGATCAAGAGATAATTAGATGGCTAAAATGGCAATTGTGACCGGTTCTAATTTACGAGCCAATAATTTGAGGACAGAACTACATGAAATGATTATGTCAGTCGACTACATGAGAATACTCTATAAATACATTCTATAATCTCTAAGAGTGCAATTTCATATTTATAATGGAGTAATAATGTGATTAATAATAAGATTATTTAATTAAAGAGTTTAATCAATAATCTGATTTATTGAAGTCTAGGATTATAGGTCCATGGTCCCCAAGTCACCTTTATACTACGCTGTCTAGAGTTTGAATATTTCAGGACACGGAAAAAATACTGACTTGCAAAATGAATTTTTATTCTGGGGGAAGTACATAATTATGAGATAATTATGTGCGATTAATTAATTAAATTATTTATATATTTAAATATAATTTTCTGAACATCAAAAGGAGGTTTAAGGGTTACTGGTTCAATCGTGATTTTGGGTTTTTCTAGTGNATTTGTGAAATTAGATATTATTATTAGATAAAAATTTAAATCTACTAAATCTGTTACTTGTGAAATAACAGAAAGTTAGTTGATACGGATAATAAGATATGTTAATTTTGAATTAACTAATATCTAGATAATTATATGATTACAATAAATATTTAATTCATAATAATTGCCACGTGTCAATCAATGATAGGGTATCATAAATTGACATGGACTATTGTCGTGCCACGTGGCACTACAGTAGTGAGTGTGCAACACTGTAGTGCCGCATGGCAGTACAGTGGTGCCGTGAGGCACTACAGTCATGCACAATTGCAATAGATCCCACTTCAATTGGTAATTTTATAATTAAATATTATTTCAGTTTATCCCTAAAAACCTGATACGCCATTATCTAGAATATACATATATTATTTTAATGGCCTAAGCGGTTGAAAGAAGGAGTGAGAATGAGTTGATCATATCATTAGTTCATCAATCAAGAGTTGAACTGAGAACACGATTGATGTCAGAGAGATTTTCTTCTATGATTAAACGTTAATCAAATCTAAAAAAAATACGCATCACATTCTTTTAGAGAATCGTCTCACTAAAATCATTCTCAGTAAATCTCTAGATCTCATGTGTTGAAAACATCAAGAGACAGAAAATGTGTCTTGTAATATTCTACGTGCCCACACACGTCCTAGTGCGTTGAGGATTGACTTAGAAGATTTTGGTGTGGATCTTAGAGTCTACTGATCGTTGGAACGATTTTGTGGGAACGGAGGATCGATCGGTTTTTGCAAGGACACTTGATATAGACTACAACATGTATATGATTTCTAACCTTGTGTGCTGTAGATTTAATTTATAAATATATAATGGATCCTGACTGATTGAAAATGAGTTTTCAATAAAAAATTTTATTTGGTTATTGTGGTGTTGCGCAAGTTTTGTTTGATTAAAAGATTCGATTTTTATTAAAAGTTTAATTTTTTAAAAGGTCACGCGCTTTCACGCTTCCATCGCGCTCGCGCCGCAATGACCAACAAAAACTGCCACAGTTCTTTCCCCCATTTGTCAACCTATTAATCAATACAAAATAATTTCAGAACTAGATCTAGAATTCAACAATAAATCTACAAAATCAAAGTTGATTACTACAATTCATAACATATCAACACATTCATAAATAAAATTTTACAAATTAAAATGTTTAATCAACACATAATTGAGAAAGTCCATAAAAATTTTGAGAACCCACAACACATTTATAAGTATAATTGGAATCTAGAGTTTGAGAGATACAATGAGAGAGAGATTAAAAATTTGATAGAATATATCATACAACATTCATAAAAAATAAATAATTTCAAGATTTGAATAACAACTTCAAGAGATCAAATGCGTTAAAAATATACCTAGGGTTTGAGGATTGCTTGTGATTTGAGAGATTGAGAAGTTTTTATGTGAATGAAAGTGAGATAAGAGTGAGAGAGAGAGTTAATGCCAGTGAAATGGCAGTCAACTCCGGTGAAATCGGCGGCGAACGACGGTGGTGGTGGTGGTGGTGGTGGTGGTGGTGGTGGTGNTTCGGTGGAAGGGAAAAGTGAAAAATGCTTTTTTTGGTCCTGTCTTAGTGTGAAATCGCGTTCTGCGATTTTAAATGGGACACTTTGAAGTCATTTTTGCAAAAGACGGCTTCACTAAACGTTGTCGTCATTTACAAAGATGACTAATACTTTGTAGAAATCATCCAAAGATGATTTCCTACGTTACTCCACTGAGGCCATATCCAACGTGAAATCATCGTTTACAAATATGATTTCACGTGAGTTGTTCAAACGTATCTTATTTTTAGAATTAATTTCAAAACCACCGTTTTTTATATTTTTTAAATAACTGTACTTTTATAAAAAAAATCAGATGTGGGGGAGTCCAGCCTATCCTCATAGTTGGTCGTAGGGTCATTTTAATTCTTATTGAACAGTGTGCGTTTAACGCCAATAATGCACCTTAATGTAACCAGCTTCATTGGCCCCTCGGTCAAAATGTTTCGTAGGTTCATCATTATCGTCTTCGACTGGCCGACGTGTATTTATTGTCGTTGATGTTGATGACACACTGCTTCCCTGGCGGGAGTCACGCCTCGATTCAAGGCAAGAACTCATTAGACGGGAGACCTTCCCGCTTAAGGTTTTCTCCCTCCGATGGTTCTGTCTGGGACTTGGTCGTTTTTTTTCATTTGGCTCCTTGCAAGATTCTGGTTGTAGGCTTGTCATGGAAAACCTTTTATATATGCTCTGGGTCCCTGGGACGATTTGAGTCTTTATTGAAGGTCCCGGCCTCTATCGAAGCCTCGGGTTTGTGGATCTGAGATGAGCTAAGGCTTCGGCCTCAAGCCTTGCCTCAAGAGTTGCGCGCCTGGGCTGAGGCTTCGGCCTCAAGCCCTGGCACACACAGAGGTTGATGCCAAGGCTTCAGGCCTTCGAATTTGAACATGGTAGGTGGTAGCTAGGGTATAACAGCCTAGATTAATTAACTAATCAAGAAGATTCAAATCCATGATGTCTGGTGAGAATGAATAAACTACAAGTCTAAATCGGTGTATCTATGAAAGAATTTATTCCTTACATTTACATCAATCAGAATATGCCAAAACTTAGTTGTAAGTGATCATGCTATTTTCTGAGAACTGAAGAAAAAATACTGGAAATAATCAACAACAAGAGAACTACTTTGTTCATCCTGTTTATGAACACACGGTACACAATTTAAGAAGATATTGCTCTGCAACATTCATAGATTTCCAAGGAGTAGCTGCCTGACAATGTTAACATAAAAATGATGTTTAACTTGGACCTATCTTTCTATCACGCGCCTACTGTTTTTAAACTCACTGTAATCACTGTCCCCACCTTTATCGTATTCATTTCGCATCCCCTGTTGCTTCTTCCCGAATCCTCTTTCCGAAGACCCTTTAAAATTCCGCATGTCAGATCCCCTGTCGTTCATTCTTCGACGATCACCATCATTCCCTGTAAATTTCCAATGAGTATCATGAAATCTCCTATTATTATCGCGGTCAGCATCATTGCGGAAAGAGTTCATTCTGCCACCTCTCAAACTGGATTTGCTGGATTCATCATCTCGGGTGAATTTATAATTGCCACGACTACGAGGTTTGGAACTATTCTCTCGTCTGTCGCTATTTCTATTATTCCCACTAAATCTACTACGTCCGCGAGAATTTCTATCGTCATCAGTATCTAAACCAGAAAAACGGCCATCTTCAAAATCAGAACTACCTCTGGCCCGAACATATCTTCTCCCTGAAGAAGCCAATCTGCTCCTTTTATTTTGTCTAGATCCAAAATTTTCATCTATATCATCATCATCCTCATCAGAATGCAGTCCAAATTCTTCATCAGAGCCATAACTTAATCCCCTCCTTGGACCTGATGGACCTCTACCCCTACTTCTCTGTCTAGAATCAGCAACATGACTGGACTTCCAAACACGACGACCTGAAAGTTCTTCATCAGAATCAAAACCAAGTCCATCATCATCAGAGCCTGATAAAGCTGCCTTTTGACGCAAAAACTTGGATTGCTTATCGTAAGATCGAGACCCTGTTCTTTGACGATCAGCTTTTTCAATATCTTCTTTGTCTGAGTATCCTTCAACGTCCGAAAAATCAATTGAAGCAGCCTTAGTTGTAGAATTATTTGGAGTGTCCAGCTCATAACTATCTATATCATCTTCTTCATCTTCAAAATCATCAAATCCCGTGCTGGGTCGATTATTAGGTGCATCGGAATATTCCCTGTCCCTCGGACCTCTGATAACCTTCTTGAAATTACCTTCAAGCCCTCTTACGTTTTCTCCTCCATGGACATGAGCATCTAAAGGAGAAGCTCCACTCATAACTGAAGAATCGGCATACTCAAAAGCAGCAACATCTGCCCCATCCGATTCGTTGTCATCGAAATCAAAATTCCAGGCATTAGAAACCTCATCCCGACTGGCAATCTTCTCTAACCTCGTCCGGGGCCCATGTTGCCTTTCTTGCATTTTGTTATCCATAAATGCATCAGGTGGGCGCTTGCATTCACAATGAAAACAAACCATATTCCTTCTGTAGTTCAAGAAGTTGCACCTGACGGATGACATAAGCAAGAAAAAGGAATATGAGGATCTATTTAGAGTAACTAGCTACGGCAAAGATTCTACATGACCACTCAGGAGGGTGATTTAACATCTATCAAGTTAAAAAAATCCAATTTCCTGAAGACATATTCAAGGACGTATCATTTGAAGTATAATTTTGAACTGCTTTTAAGAAAACAGTACGATAAAAGCATACTTATTAAAGAATAAATGCCTCGAAAATTGGAGAAAAAAGTAAGTGCAGATGAGAATCTTACTCGGGGCATTCCCATTCTCCTGGAAGCAGCTGTCTTTTAGGACGTTTAGCATCACACTGTAGACACACTGAATTCTTTGCGAAATTCATGAAGTCGCACCTGAAATCAGTTTCAAGCAATCCCATTATGCTTGTTAGGGACACTAGAGGCTGAGGAAATTAGCTAAATATCATATTCAAAAACAAACTTCTTAGAACATAGATAATTTCTAAAAGTAGGCTAGAATACTATTAGATGTCAAGCAAACGGCAAGTCAATCGATGCATTTAGACATTTCACATCAACCGTTCTTATAAATAAGTTGCGCTCAATTTCATGATTTTGTTTTACTCTCCAAACCCCACTAGCAAATGTCAGAATTGTCCTGTTACTGAGAAACAGCAAGGATTTTCCTAAAGTTGACAGTTGACATGTATGATAAGAAACTTAATTGTACATAAACCTCTGATTATATTGAAAGCTTTTGTCGAGCAACTTACTTAGGACATAACCAATCCCCTTTTTTCATCTCAATGTCATCACGTCCAACTCTTCTCTTTGGAGGAGGAGGAGGCTGCTTCACTTTTGGTGGGGGCTTTTTAATAACAGGAGGAGGAAGATTTGGGTCTACTGGAACCGAGCACAACTTCACAACCTCGTGAAGCAACTTGCGCACAACTGTCTTTACAGATTTTCGCTTCAGAAGGGAGTCGTTGACTACAGACCCATTCATGGGGTCAAAACCGAAAGTCAACAAAACACGCATCACATCAATAGTACGTGCCTCGTCCTCTTTGTTAGTTAACAAGAATGCTCTCTCGCAAGAATTCCTCAAACTGCAGGAACTACATACCTGAAAATGAATGCATGGTCATCAGAAATCATAATTAGAACAGGGGGTAAGTGTGTTTTCAGTGGTTAACTCATATCTGGCAAATAGATACAGAGAACAAAACTAAAGAAATACTCACATCTCCCTCATCAAGATGGACAAGTTTCCTTAAAAGTTTTGCAGAAAAAACCACCTTCTTGTCTGCACTTGGGCATCCGAAACCAACCAAAATTTGTATATCCTGTCTTGACAAGGACCTGAAATTAATTTCATCATAACCAATTTGCAAAAGAGAAAAGAAACATTCACAAACCTCAATAAGATAGAAACCCAATAGCACAGACCACATTTACACTAGCACTACTTTCTTGTCAGACACACCAAGTTATAAATCACAGTAAGTTTCTTGAAAATTATATTAGGTGTAGAAAGAAGCAAAATTTGTTTCATATTTTTCACTTTTCTCAATGAAATGGAAAATCCCGTCCAAGGAAAAAGTTTAGTCCAGTAGAGCTTTTGAACAAGCTAAACACTAAAAACCATACATTTAGCAGCTCAACCTGAATTTCCCAATAGGTGAGAGACTCCCTCCACAATTACTTATAAGACAGCCGAACGAAAAAGAAAAAAGATTTGGTTTCAGCAACGTAAGCAATTTCTCCCAACCACTTCACAAGATAAGAACTCTGAATCACAACTCATTACGATTCAACTTAATGCAGCATTTACAGATCCTCAAAATACCAAAAACTTGGGAACTTTTAAGTCAAAGTATAGCAATATTAATAAGTTCACATGTACCATTCCGCCAAAACTACTTCATTTCCACTAACATAACACAAGTGCAAACGAGATTCGCCTACATTTGGCCAACACCATTAGAAGTAAAAATTAATTTTAAACCACAAACCTCAAAATATCGAATCGGTCTTTCCCAAAATTCAGGCACGCGGTCTGGACAGCTTTGAAATCTTTGGTGAAATCAAGACCCACATCATCTTCAAGTGCAATCTCTGAGGCGTCGAACCCCAATTCCTGTACCATTTTGTCCTCGTCTTTCCTCCTGTGATCGAAATAGTTCTGCTTCACCAACCTCTCCATCAATTCCATCCACTCTGGCCACGGATGCACTAACTCCAAGTCTTTCCTCTTCACCACATTCAACCGTTGTGACTCGTTTAATTTCAATTCAGAACCAATAGCGTTAACATCACTAACCGATCCAAACTCTGATTCTGGCTTTGGAGTCTCGATTAATGGAATCGGGGTCTTCTTGGATTCGCGCCAGGCTCGGATTTTCTGAAGAGTTTGGTCCTTTTGGGAGCGTTCTTTTTCAATGGCGTCGATTTGGTCGAAGATAAAGCTCATACGGGCAGAGAGAGAAGAGGGTTTAGGGTCAGAGGAAGAGGGGGAGGGGGTTGATGAAGTTTGAGAGGTGGAGAAAGGCTTGTACATGGTGGAATGATAGAGAAAGATAGAAAGAGGGAGATAGAGTTTTGGGTTTTGAGAGGAAAGCGAGAGGCGCTTGAGAAGGAGGAGAGAGAACAGGGTATGTGCCATGTCGGGGGAGGGGGGGGGGTGTTGAACTAGCTTAGAGCTAAAACCTCCATTACTAAGGAGAGGAAGGAAAGCTTAAACCCTGTGGACTTCTTCGAGTGACTGGGCCGGCCAAGTAGGTAGTCTGTCTTATTACCCGCGTCTCAGCTCTCAAGTTTAGTATTCATCAGGAAAAGCCGTGCGTGAGGAGAAATTGTGAAGGAAAGAGAAAAATGGGAAAAGTTTTTTATTTTAGTTTTCATTCTCTCTTCTTCCTCATCTTGATATATTACGTTAACAGTAACTGACTCTCGATATATTACTGTTATCAGTGACTGAGTAACGTATGAGTCCCCTCCCTCCTCTTTTAATTCTTTGGTTTTCTTGCACCGGAGTGGAACATTATTTAAATGTTATTCATTATTCTCTGACTGTGGAATATAACATTTTTTATCCCGCGATCCTGTAATGCGATTATTAATGGATTACTTAGATATGTTGTAGCTGTCAAAATCTCCTCTAGTTTCTTTAACAATGATCTCCAAATTATAGAAGAATTTTTGTTTCTTGAAGATCTGTGTTTCAGTGAGTTTATCTCCTTACTAAAAATCCCCCTTTGCTTTCGTTTAAAACCAAGGACAATACCATCGTTGATCATCCCATGTATAATAATATGAAATTGTAGAATGAATTAATGATGGATACATCCCGATAGTGGTATGATGATGCTATAATCTTAACCATAAACTGAGTGTTATACTGTGATCTTCTAAGCTCGAGTAAGGAGAGTGTTCAAGAGCATTTTAGTTGTACGACGACGTAGAGACAAAAGAGGAGTAAGTTGGACGACAACGTTTTGAGCAAAGATGGTTTACCACCAATAACTCTGTGCCACGTGGCTGAGAAACATTCAGCATGGCTTTAAACCCGTAGCTCGAAGACGAGCTACGCACTACTGCATTCATTCTCAAAACAGAAAGATTCAACTTCCATCTCTAAGATTCTTAGCTGAAAATCAAAAAGTCCAGGTAGTGAAAAGCTTGTCCTCTTTTCGTGTATTCTGTAAGCCTTTTATTAGTGGTGTGTGTGGCAGTAAGGGAAAGAATATGTGAGTTTGATTATACACCACCATTGATGTATTCATGAGCTCTTGTAATAGGTTATGGTTTTAGTGCATGAGTTCTTGGTTGTGAACTCAACTGGATGTAGGCCATCTTGACTAAACTAGTATAACTTCTCTGTGTCATCTCTCTCTCTTTCCTCTCATTCATGTTCAATCATTTTCTGGTTTTGTTTATTTTCTGCAAGTTCTTAGATTTTAGTTGATTGATTTCTTGGGGGTTCCTTTTAATTAGTGATTAAGTGATTGTGTGGGTTATACTAAGTTGGGTTAAGCTTCCTCAAGCTTAACAATGGTATCAGAGCTTCAGGATAGAAGAAAGGGAACCCATCTTAGCAAGGCATTTTGTCAAAGTCACAGTCACGCCAGATTGAAAGGAGGAAACCTCACATGAAGGTTCTTTAAACATAGAAGACTCTTCAGAAGGAATCTTGGAAAATTAAAAATTGGAACCTGAACAAGAATAGAGTCTTGAAGAATATTCAAAGTTGAAGTAAGGAGAACCAAGTCATCTGGACTTCGAGGAAGGAGAAAAGAAGGAAGATAACCAAGTAAAAGAGAACTATTGGGCACCAGTAGACATCATAGGATCCACTCGATTTGAAGTGGATAGATCGATAGGATTGAGGATTTTAGGATTTATAGAAGAAAGGTGAAGGATTTGTTGGCACAAAGACTGCTCTTGGCACCATCATTCTGAACCTAGCTGACAATGTCTTGAGGAAAGTGAATAAGAAGACATTGCAGCAAAAATGTGGGGAAAACTTGAGACATTGTATATGAAGAAGTCACTCACAAATAAGATTTATTTGAAGGAGATACTCTTTGGATTCAAGATGGACACCTCAAAAACTTTAGAGTGAAATTTGGATGACTTCAAACGGAGGACCATTGAATTGGCAAACTTTGAGGCCAATGAGAAAGAAGCGATCATACTACTTAACTCCTTGCCAGACTCCTTTAAGAATGTAAAAGCAACCATAAAGTATGGTAGGTTCTCACTATCCTTAGAATAGTGTGTCTCAGCACTCAGGTATAAGGATCTTGAATTGAAGAATGAGAAGAAAGATTATGGAGAGAGCTCGTTCATTAGAGGAAGAAGCACTTAGAGGTTTCACAATCAAAAGGGAAGGAACAAAAGCAGGGGGAACAATCAAGGCAGGTCATAATCCAAGGGCCAAAAAATAAAGAAGAAGTGTTACTTCTTTGGGAAGGAAGGACACCTGAAAAGATTATGTTATGAATGGAAAAATAAACAGAAAGATAAAGGGGTAGCTGAGGATGATCTGGCAGTAATTACAAATAGCTATAGTCATGGATAAGTTCTTGCTGTCACCACAGAAATCAATGATAATGAATGGATACTAGTTTCAAGATCCACCTACCATGATGACACCTAGAAGGGATTGGTTTTCTACCCTTATGGAGGTTGAAGGTGGTAAAGTGCTCATGGGTAATAACCAGACCCACACTGTCAATGATAAAGGCTGAATACTCATAAAAATGCATGATGGAATTGAGAGAACTCTCAGTGAGGTAAGATATGTTCCAGACTTAAAGAGGAATCTAGTGTCCTTGGGTGTTTTGGATGAAGCGGGCTACTCCTAAAAGTATGAAAATGGGATACTTAAGGTTTTTAAAAGCTCACTGGTCTACATTAAAGGTGTGAAAATAAATGGTTTGTATGTGATGCTGGGAAGCACAATGACTAGAAGTTCTTCAGTGGAAAGCAAATAAGAGTTCACAGAAGCATAAAAGGTTAGATCACATGAGTGACAAGGGAATTCAACTCATGTGCGAGCAAGGGCATTTGGGAAAAAAGAATTTACCAACCTTGGAGTTCTGTGATCACTGTATGCTTAGCAAGCATTTACGGGCTGAAGTTCAGTACTTCAACCAAGCATTCAATGGCCATCTTAGAATATGTTCATGTAGACTTGTGGTGCCCATCACCTGTTAAGACTCATGGAGGTAACCTGTATTTTTTTTTCTATTGTGGATGACTATCCTAGGACTGTATGGACATACTTACTGAAAACCAAGGATAAGGCTTATGACAGATTTAATGAATGGAAAATATTAACTAAGAATCAACTAGTAAGAAACTGAAAGCTATCAAGACTGACAATGGCCTAGAATTCTTTAATGCTAGGTCTAATAACATGTGCAAAGCTAAGGGGATTCAAAGGCGTAAAACATTTAGGCACACCCCTTAGCAAAATGGCATAGTTGAGAGAATGAATAGGACTATTCTAAATAAAGTAAGATGCATGCTCATTAGCTCAGGTTTAAGCAAAATGTTTTTGGGGGAGGTAGTCACCACTGCTAATTATTTGATAAAAAGGAGTCAATCCAGTGCTATAGAGTTTAGCACACCTATTGAGAGATCGACAGGCAAGGCACCCATTATGGATCACATTAGGGTATCTGGGTGTGCTGCCTTTGTTCATTAAAAGGATGGAAAGCTTGAGTCTAGAGCCAT
The DNA here is from genome assembly GCA_003255025.1 of Datisca glomerata. Taxonomy (NCBI): domain Eukaryota; kingdom Viridiplantae; phylum Streptophyta; class Magnoliopsida; order Cucurbitales; family Datiscaceae; genus Datisca; species Datisca glomerata. Next base: position 999,504 of record QANY01003944.1, read on the forward strand.
TAGGTATGTCTTCTTGGGCTATGCTGAAGGAGTAAAAGGGTTAGATTATGGACTAAATCATAATTTCATGAAAATTATAATTAGTATAGATGTTAGATTCAATGAAAATGATATATTGTGTTAGAAGTCACTTAGCGATGCATATACTGATAAAACAGAAGATAAGAAAGCTTAGAGAATAGGGTTTGAGGTGGAGCCTTTTACACCAAAGTCAAGGCGTGGACTGAGACCAGGTAGCACAGACTCAAGTCCAACTGAACCTTAAAGCCAGGAGGAGCCTGCACCATCTTAAACTGACTTCACTTATGCAATGGTGGATGGGAACCCTATAAAGGACTACCAACTTGCCAGAGCTAGAGAAAGGATGCAGGTAAGGCCTAATCTAAAATATACTAATATAGATCTGATTACGTTTGCTTTAATTGTAAGTCATATAAAGGAGGAAAGAGAACCACAAACTGTGCAAGAAGCCCTAAACAACAAGAGTGCTCAAAACTGGATTGCTGCAATGAAGGATGAGATTAATTCTATGCACCAAAACAACATACGGACCATGGTGACAAAGCCAGAAAAATAGAAGGTAATCGACTGCATGTGGCTATTTAAGGTCAAAGAAGGAAACTCACCATCTGAACCAGTGAGGTACAAGGCCAAACTGGTGGCCAAAGGGTTCACACAGAGAGAATGGGTGGACTTTAATGAGATATTCTCACTTATGGCTATGTATAAGTCCATCAGGATTGTCCTATCACTTGTAACTCAGCTCAATTGAGAACTTGAGCAGATGGACATGAAGATTGCATTCATGTATGGAGAATTGGAAGAGACTATCTACATGAAGCAGCCCGAGCTCTTTGAACAAAAAGGGAATGAAGAAATGATATGTCTACTGAAGAAGTCCCTTTATGGTCTGAAGTAATTACAAGAGGTTCAACATATTCATGGAGAAGGTAGGGTTCAGAAGAAGTGATTATGACAGCTGTTTATACTTTGATAAATAGGAAGGAAGGTACTAGACATTATACCTTATAGTCTATGTAGATGACATGTTATTGGCATATCACAATAAAGAGTAGATCAAGAGAGTAAAAGGCCTGCTGAACAAAGAATTTGACATGAAAGACCTAGGTGGAGCTAAGAGTATTCTTGGCATAGACATTGCCAGAGATAGAAAGAAGGGAACCTTAAAGCTATCCCAGACTGCATACCTCTAGAAGCTAGCACAAAAATTTTCCATGGACCAAACTAAGCCTGTAAACATGCCCCTAAGAGCCCATTTTCAGTTGTCTGCTCAACTTTGTCCAAGGGAGAAGATGAAAAATAAAAAATGTCAAAGGTACCTTGTGTTATGGAAGTTGGGTCTCTCATGTACTCCAAGGTCAACACCAGGCCTGATCTTGCCTAGTCCATCAGTGTATTGAGTAGGTATATGGCAAATCCAGGAGAAGGACACTGGAGGGCAATGAAGTGGTTGCTGAGGTACATTAAGGAGACTTACAACCTAGGACTCGTCTAGAAGAGTGAAGGTAATGAAACTAAACTAACAAGATATGTGGATTCAGACTATGCTAGAGATAGAGACAAGAGAAGATCCACTACTTCCTACAAATTTACTATGAATAGGAATTGTATAAGCTGGAAAATATAGCAACACTATCTACAACGAAGCTGAATACATTGCCACCACAAAGGCAATTAAAGAAGCTTTACGGCTACAAGGACTTCTAAAGGAATTAGGCGTTTATGAAGGAACAACCACTGTGTTTTCTGACAGTCAATCTTCAATTCACCTCTGTAAAAATCCAGTATTTCATGAGAGGACGAAACATGTGAAAATCAAGTATCATTTTGTTAGGGACATAATAACTAAAGGTGAAGTTTGTTTGGAGAAGATGAATACAGATGACAACCCTGTTGATATGGGGACCAAGGTTGTCACTATAAAGAAGTTTGAAAATTGCCTCAAGCTTCTAAGGTTAGATACAAGCTAGAAGCTTGGTGAATGAGTGATCAACTAAGATACTAATGCACTTGGAGGATATTTGCTCAAGCTTAAAAGAATAAGGTGGAGTATGTTAGAGTTTGATCTTCTAAGCTCGAGTAAGAAGAGTGTTTAAGAGCATTTTAGCTATACGAGGATGTATAGACAGAAGAGGAGCAAGTTGGATGGCAACGTTTTGAGCAAAGATGGTTTATCTATCTGGATCGAGTTTTAAAAATTTAAGGAAAAATAATGAACCATGAACGGTTCGTGGGTGAAAAATAAAAAAAATCACATAAACTAATTAATCATATTAAATATAAAACTTTTTATGATCAAGCATATTTAGATTGACGTATTTAGAATATGTGGAAGTGATATTATACTTTTGTTGTATCAGAGAGGTTCTAACCTTGTGAAATTCTATTGATTGTCTTGCGTTCTTCGCTATTCTTAGAACTTGAATCAATCTT
>QANY01003944.1:1004457-1017552 GCA_003255025.1 Datisca glomerata
TCTTCTAGCAAGTACTCTCCACCATGATTAAATCATAGTGTTTTGATTGTTTCTCAAATTGCTTCTCACCCATAGCCTTGCACTCTTTGATTTCTTCAAAGGTTTTAGACTTTTGGGCATTAGATAAAGATGTCCAAAACACGAGTATTCATCAGTGAAGGTTACAAAATATTCGTAACCTCCACTTTCTCGGATATTCAATGCCTCACATACATCACTATGTACGAGTTCGAGACATTGAGTGGCTCTTTCACCCTTCGCTGAAAATGGTGTCTTGGTCATTTTACCTTCTATGCATGATTCTCATGTGGGTAGTGATACCACACTTAAAATTTGTGATGGACCATCCTTTGCAAGTCTTTTAATCATGTCTAGGCTAATAAGGCCAAGACGTAAGTGTCACGACGAGATTAGATCGATTGAGTCAGACTTCAATCTTTTACTATCCCTCTATAAATCAATATTTACTTTAGTATCACATATCATTGGAACTATTGGTTTTACATAGAATAGGTTATTTATCAAGTGTGCAATAGTGATCAATCAATCATTTCTAAAAATACCAGTATCGTTATTAATGAAATTTTAAAAAAATCATTGCTCAATTAAACTAGGTACTAAAATAAGTTTTTTTTACAAAAATCGGGATATAATAAACATCTCATAAAACCAAAAGGCTGTTATTAAATGATAATTTAATAGTTTCAACCGATGCAGCCAATACCAGTGCTCCATTCCCGTAACGGAAGTTGAATCCCCCTCGTCAAGCCTTCTGCTTTCGAGTTCTACTTCTTAGCTTTCTTCAAACCTTTATTGGGTTTCTTTTTGGCACTAGAGGTGGAATACTTACTCTCAGTTAAGTTTGCCTCCCGAGTCTTCCTCTTGTCCTTCAGAAATAGAGTCTCAGTAGCTTTGCAACTCCTTCATAAGTTCCGGAAGTGAGTACCTCAACGTATTCATTGAATAATTAAGTTTGAAGTTCTCAAAAGTATCTGATAGGGTCTCGATGATCATATCAACTTGAGTCTCGCCATCTACCTCAGCTCTCATTATCTCCATCTCATTCAAATAACTAATGATCAACATCATATATTCTCTGATAGGAGTTATGGGTTTCATCCGGCAATTCATGAAGTTTCATAAAGGAACATGTTTGGCTTGATGACCCTGATCCCCGAACATTTTAGTGATGTTCAAAATCATATCAGTGGCCGTTTCCATGTTCTGATATTGTTGTTGCAACATATTGCAAATAGAAGCCAAGATGTAACACCTGACGATCATATCAGAACGCATCCAAGAAGCATAAGCATCATTTTCCTATTGAGTCGATTCAGCAATAGGCTCAAGGGGACAATGTATAGTGAGCATGAACTTGTACTTTTCTACCATCAATACGATATCAAGATTACGTTTTCAACCCACGTAATTTTCACCAGTAAGTTTGTTTGCATTCAAGATTGTTGAGAGTAGTGATAATGACATGATTACTGAATAAAATAAATAAAGCGGTGTAAATAACAACTTAATCATTTAGGTAATTATGATACATGATGCAAATACTTAAATATTAAAAATCTGATAAAAAAATTTCTTCCATGATGTTACAATAAAAAGTGATAGCTTGTCTCATCTAAGGACAACGCCCAAACTATCTTCTATTGCATCGAGACTCTTCTCGTTTGATTAACGTTTCTCAAGATGTCACTACATCTAGCTCAACCAATCACCAATAATTTTGGTCACCTTAGCCTTATTGACATACTCATATGAGAGATCCCAATGTGTTTCGGTCTAAGTGTTTAACCAACGCATCAGCTTTAAAAGTTGCTATGAACTAACAGTCCGTTTAGGGACAGTCCTGCCTCACCACTTCCTTTATAAGCTTTAGCTTCTCAAGCAACTCGATGACTGAAAGTGGCACGATTACCAAGTTTCTCCCACGGAAGAGAGGACCGCTAGGGGGGCTCTAAACCATTCCTCGTGCAATGATCAAGTTTGCTTTGGGGACCTTAGGAACGTTTTAACATAAACGACCATCCCACTTAGTTTTTGGAAAAATGGATTTTTCTTTGTTTTTTCAAAAAAATATAATTTTTTTCTAAATTTGAAAAAATAAGTTTTGAAAATTATAAACTTTTATAAAATTTAAATCACAATTTAAAATTGATAACTTTTTTGCATTGTATTTAAATTATAACCCGTTATAAATTTAAACTACAATTATGCATGTACATGCTACATGACAGTTTGATATTGCCATATCTATTTCTGTGCAACATGTTATATGATAATACAAGATTAATAATAAAATCATCCATTCAAAATTAACCTCCACATGGCTAATTTCTAATTACAACCCATAAAAATAATAATAAATAAATTATAATAATTTAAATATTAATCTTCATGGTGTCTGTAATCTTCTCATTCTCCTTCAAAAAGTCCCACCAATTTATAACTCTTTACAAAAGTCCAACCTCATTTTCAAAATTTCAATTTCAATTTAAAATTTAATTTTCCAACAATTTTTACTTTGATAAATAAATTACCAAGTAAATTAATGAATTGATTTATTTTTAAAACTAATTTATAGACTAAATTCTAATTAATTAGTGTTGAAAAATTAATGAATTAAATAAAATACTTTTTAGGGACTGAATTTGGCAAAACCCTAAGGTTTCCTAAACCCAAAAGTTTTCAAATGCTCAAGGTTTCATAAACCCTAAATTACTAAAGTCACAAGGTTTGCTAAACCCTAAAGTTTCCAAGAACTCAAGGTTTCCTAAACCCTAAAATTTTCAAAATCTTAAGGTTTTCTAAACCATAATTAGGAAACCTATGGTGGCGAGCAGTGATGACAAATGGCGGCATGGGGCAGCAAGCGACGGCGCGGCACGGCGGTGATGGCGGTGAGTGGCGGCGATGAACGGTGACTTTTCTTGCGACGATGGATTTACATGGAATTTAAAGATACAAATTTTGCTAATTATCTAAATTACATCAAATCTCATGCCTCAGTTTCGGTGTACATCAATTTTATAACTGAAAAAAAAACACCTAGAGCCAATCGATCGAGATCTATTCATAAAACACATTCAAACATGCTTTGAATCTACCATACAAAAGTTATATGATAATATCAAAACCTACATTGATACATACGTCTAATTACTAAATATGCATAATCAAGAACCCAAGGCTCTGATACCAATTGTTGGATTGGATTTTAAAAATTTGAGGAAAAACAATGAGCCATGAATGATTCGTGGGTAGAAAATCAATTTTGTTTCATATAAACTATTTAATCATATTAAATATAAATATTTTATGATCATGCATATTTAGATTGACGTATTTAGAAGAGGTGGAAATAATATTATACCTTTCTTATATCGAAGAAGTTCTGACTTGGTGGAATCATATTGATTGTCATGCGTTCTTCGTTCTTCGTAGAACTTGAATCAATATTCGCACCAATGACCACTCGTAGGATTCAGAAGTATATCTCAATAAGATGTTGTCAGGAATTGAGTGTGGGCGCCAAAAAACAGAAAAAAATTCCCTTATTCCTCTAGATTTCGACGGCAACAAGGAGGGGAGAGAGAAACTATTTTCTTTGTTCTGTGTAATCACACATTGTGATCGGGGTTGTGTCAACACACTTAGAGAGGAAACCCTAATGCCATCCCTTATATAAATATTATGGAATTTATACATATACTCATATGCTGTAAATTGCCAAAATTCTCCTCCCTTTACTGTAATTGTCGAGATTTTACATTTTCCTAGAGCCAATACCGTGTTCAAATTCATCAATCCAAATTGATAAGTTAAGTTGATCTCCATCAATTAATTAATATTTTATTTACTAATTATCTAATTATTAGAAAATAACAATTAATTAATTTAAACATTATTTTTTGCTCTTACTACTTTAGTGATGATACCCATCACATATGAGTTCGGGAAGTATATCTTGATCCAAAACATATTTTTGGTCCAACTGGTATTGTTTATTATTCATGTCCTTATGAGCTACTCCTAAGACCGTATAAACTCACATGAATAAAGCTATATGATTCAAATACTCGGCGAATTTATCTCCATAAATTTTGACCTATTTAATCCTGACATCGTACGACTCCACTATAGGTCCGATGTTGAATCAAATCTCGATTCATGCGTGCTACATTTTTTGTTGGTGCAAATAAACACTTTTTATTTCACGATCCACATAATATTTTACTATGTTAGCTTTCGTAAATATCAATAACACGAGCGGGATGTAAAATTACCATTTTACTTCTCTAATTATTATTTCCTTAACTCCTTTATTGACTTTGAATAAGAAAGACAATACAATGAATTGTCTCACACAGTTCACCATATCTTATTCAATTATTCATTTCATCGAGTACATGACCATGTTTATTTATTCACACACCCAACGATAAAGTATAATGTGATATTGTGGCATTTTGCAATCTCGTCACGAATTCCATATCTCCGAATCGCGTAACTCTAACATAGTTGAATCACGATCCCGATAGCCGAGATATTATCCGGTAATTTGAACTCATTCGTTTGGCTTATCAATAGTCGCAAGTAAATAAATCAAGTTTTGTATTCACCTCAGGATTAATGTAATCACAAAACACCCTTAAAGTGTAACTAGTTAGATTTAGAGCTAGATAAACGGATTTGCTCCAAACTAATTTGTTACTAGTATATTCAAATTGTTCCATAACATGTCTAGGTCAATCGTTAGAGTCTCCACTCCCATGCCCAAAGACATGCATCCTTTGGTTCAACCTAATAGTCATAATCGGACTTGATTGCCCAATCGATCCTAAGACTGTGAATAACATTCCGAACTATTTCAGAATAGTTTGTCTAGAAGACCCATCAGTCTTTACTATTCTTACATTGACAATAGTTCCATGACTTGAGTAAATTATAAATACACTTTAATTAATAGAAAAACTTTCATTCATTCATTAAATTCAGCAACACAAAATGTATGAGAAATAACTAAATACTCATAAATAGTTATTACACCCTACTTTATGGACATAAATCTAACATTATCACCAATAGCTCTATGCCATCTGGCTGAAGAACATTCATCATGGCTTTAAACCCGTAGCTCGAATACGAGCTACACACTACTGCATTTATTCTAAAAACAGAAATATTCAACTTCCATCCCTAAGATTCTTAGCTGAAAATCAAGAAGTCCAGGAGGAGAAAAGCTTGTCCTCTTTATGTGTATTCTGTAAGCGTTGTATTGATGGTGTGTGTGTGTGGCAGTAAGGGGAAGAATCTGTGACTTTAATTCTAGTGCATGAGTTCTTGGTTGTGAACTCAACTGCTATTGTAATCGGTTATGGTTTCTAGTGCATGAGTTCTTGGTTGTGAACTCAACTGCATGTAGGTCATCTTGACTGAACCAGTATAACTTCTCCGTGTCATCTCTTTCTCTTTCAACTCCTTCGTGTTCAATCATTTTCTGGTTTTGTTTATTTTCTGCAAGTTCTTAGATTTTAGTTGATTGATTTCTTTGGGTTCCTCTTAATTAGCGATTAAGTGATTTTGTGGGTTATATTGAGTTCGGTTAAGCTTCTTCAAGCTTAAAGTGGAGAATAGATGGGATCATCACTTAATTTAGTGAACTTTTCTAAGGCAATTACTAATTTCTTACTCTTATAAAAGACTGAGTTTTCCTGCTTGTTCTTCTTCTTACGGGGAAAAAAATTCCTGCTGTTTCCTGCCGCTTGGAGGCTTGCCATGTAGATTTTGGTGGGTGAGATTGCCCCTATAATTTGGGCTTATTTACGTGGTGGCTGTGCTTGGAGTTGGGTTATAGATTTGGGTGGAAGGAGGGGTGCGTTGGTCATTTCACTTCATTGAAATGTTGTGTAGCTTGGACCTTTGGATCGTTAAGATCTTGGCCATCCATGTGTTTTTCATTTTGGGGTTGGTGAGAATGAATCTCGACCGCCCGGTTCTGAGTGAGATTGTATCTCGACCATCCATCTTCTTTGGGTTATTGATCTCTGCCGTCGATTTCTTTTTCTCACTAATCGTGTGACAGAGAGGGGGGAGATTGACAGATTCTTCAACCTTGGGCTTTTTGCTAAAGTATATCCCTACATTAACCATTTTGTAGAAATTGACCGATACACTAATTTTTTCTTATCTGACCCCTGGCCCACCTTCAATTCAAAATCAGCTTGTGAAATTATCAAAAAGCCCCTTCACAAATTCCAAACGACGACCTGAAAAAGTGATGATTACACATTTTTATTACACGAAACCCCACCCCTTCGTGTACCTCACTTGCATTTCTCTCTTACTATTACTCTTTCTCTCTCTCAAAGTCATAGCATCTCTTTCTCTATTCAAATCCTTGAGTCATCGTCTCCCACAACAAGGTAAGTTTTTGGGTTTCTCGTTTTTGAGGTGTTTTTTCTGGGTTTCTGAGATATTTTTTCTGGGTTTCTGAGGGTTTTTTTTCGGATTTCTGTGTTTCTGTTTTTTGTGGATGTCTGAATCATAACAATTTTTTTGGGTTTCTAATATTTTTTTCTGGGTTTCTGAGTGTTTTTCTTCTTATGGGTTTTTGAGTGTTTTTTTTCTTGGTTTATGAGATTCTGGTCTTGGAAGGTGTCGATTTTCTGGGTACAAGCTCGTCGTGTAACCATCCTGTAATGTACACGAGGATCGTGTAAACCTCGTGGACATTACATAATGGTTACACGATGAATGTGTCCCCCTCATGTAGTCTATACAAGGACTACACGAGCGTCGTGTAAGCCTCGTCTAGACTACATGAGGACTACACCAGGATCGTGTCTACACGAGGATTACATGAGGGTCGTGTAAAGCCAGTGTAGTCTACACGGCCTTCATGTAGTCCTCATGTAGTCTACATGATGGCTACACCAGGATCGTGTACCCCTCGTGTAGTATATATGATGACTATACAAGCATTGTGTACATTTTCTGATCTTATGTTTGCCTTGAATTTTTTACAAGTGATGGCTTCATCAAAGATGCAACTAAGATACGTCCATGACGTTAATAGAATTTCAAAAGCAAGGGTCAATGCAAAGTGCAATACCCATTGCATAGAGCTTATCAATACCAAGCTGACAGCTCATCAACTCTCCTTATTTAGGGATAGATGCTTTGGTCATCTCTTTGATCTTCCAGCCATGAAGTTTTCAGCAACTATCTACCACCAGGTGCTGGACAGAGAGGCCGAATATGTCAAAGACACTCCATCTGAGGAGGAAATCTAGTTTTTTGTCAATGAGGAACCATTGTGTTTCTCCAAGAAGGAATTCTCGTTGGTGACTGGACTAAAGTTCGGTGAAGCCCGGGATGAGAAGAAGACCCATGGCCCTAACATACTCTCTGATTTGTATTTTCTCAAAGCCTAATTAATAACCATGGCTGAGTTGGAGGAGAAGTTTTGAATATAAGGCAGATTCTGATCGGCTCAAGATGGCTATAATTTATTTGCTAGAGCATTTTCTATTGGGGAAGGAGAACTGTACCCTAATTGAGAAGAGATGGATGGTTTTGGTTGACGACCTTGAAGCGTTCAACAATATCTGTGGGGAGAGCTCTCTTTTTTCCAAAACAATGAAATCATTATTAGTTGTCAAGAATACAAAAGTTGTTTTTGGTGATCTTAAAGATGAAGAAAAAAATAAAAAATACAGAAATCCCCTACTGTGTTCATGCATATTCACTCAATGGATGTCCATTTACCTTCCATGTACAATTTATTTAATTTTATGTAGTGACGTATTGAATTATTTATGTGTTGAATACTGAATTACTCTATTTTGTTTAAATATGCATGGGTATTTGAAACTATCCCCTTGGTGGGTAGTTTATATGGTAACTAGGTTTCGACTAAGGTGTCAAGGATTCTTAAGTGGTGTCCGACTATAATAGTACCGGTTAAGAATCTTAAACAAAAAAATTTGAAGGAGAATGTATGTTGGTGAATTATGTTGACAAATTAATTTATATTTCTTTCACATATACTAATTTATATTTCTTGCATTAATAGTTGACAGTTCTTTCCTTGGTCCCTACTGAAGAGGAAAAAGAAAAAAGCTACTGGAGATCAGTAGTTGTAGAGAAGGTATGTTCAAAATCATTTTTTACCATTTTCCTTCTTGAACACGGACCTCGTGTAATCAACGTGTAGACTACACGATGGTTACACTGGACTCATGTAGTCATCGTGTTGTCTACATGATGGTTATACCGATCTCGTGTAGCCATCATGTAGATTAGCGTAACCATCATGTAGATTATACGAGGTCCGTGTAACCATCGTGTAGTCTACACGAGGGATACTCGAGCTCTGTGTAACCGATCATGTTGTCTACACGAGATCCGTGTAACCGACTATGTAGTCTACACGATGACTACACAAGGTCTGTGTAACCGATCGTGTAGTCTATACGAAGACTACACGAGGTCCGTGTAACCGATCATGTAGTCTATAAGTTGACTACACGAGGTCCGTGTACGCATCATGTAGTCACCATTTTTTTATTTGTTTGCTTAATATTACATGTTTTTTAGTCGACGCCTCATCAGTCACCCTTTCCAGTAGAAGAGGAAGCTAATGAGGAGGATGATGCCATCGAAAAGGAATAGGAGAAGAAGAAGATGAAGAAAAGGTCTGAGGACTCCATTGAAAAGGAAGAGGAGAAGAAAAGGAGGAGGAAGAGGTCTGAGGAGGCCATTGAAAAAACAGAGGAGAAGAAGATTATGTCCAAGAAGTTCAATGGACATGAAGATTAGGTAAGGAAATGTCAGATTAGAATGGACCGAAAGATCACTTCAATGGACAAGAAGATTTTATCCATGCAATCAGACATTTCCTTTGTAATCAAATTAAAATTTTGATGGATCATATGATAACATCGAGGCCAAATGATTACTCATCCTGTCATCGATCTACCATGATGATGGCTAGCGACTGGGATGAGACAGAGACTAGGAAGGAATAGAAAAAGAATGAAGAATGAGTGAAGGATGAAAAAGAAGAAAAGATGGTAGAGAAGGATGAAGAAGAATAGATGGTAAAGAAGGAAGAAGAAGAAGAGAATGAACAAAATGAAGAAAAATAAAAGATGAAAAGCAAGGAGAAAAAGAAGAAGAGAAGGTAGAAGAAAAATATGAAAAAGAAGAAGAGAAGGAAGAAGAGAAGGTAGAAGGAAAAGATGAAGAAGAAGAAGAAAAAGAAGAAGAGAAAGCAGAAAGAGAATGTGAGAAAGAAGAATAAGAAAAAAATGAAGAGAAGAAGAAGAGAAAGAAGGTAATAAGGAGGAGGAAGGTGAAAAGAAGGAAGATGAAAAAGAAAAAAAGTTATAAAAGAGAATGAAGAAATAGAAGTGACAAAATAAATAGAAGAGAAAAAAGAAAAAGAAGAACAAAAAGAAGAAAAACAAAAAAAGAAGAAGAAAAATAAGAAAAAACAAAAGAAGAAGAAGAAGAAACAGAAGAAAAAGATATACATAAAGAAGAAGAAAAAGAAGGGAAAAAAGTGAAGAAAATAAGAATTAGAAGAAAGAAAGATACACGATGGTTATACTGACCACGTGTAATCGTATAGTATACACGATGGTCACACTGACATCGTGTAGTCACCGTGCAGTAAATCAATCGTGTACCTAATTTTGATCTATAATTACGTTGTATAGGACCAAGAAAGTAGATATTGGATTTTGCACCGTTGACGTTACCTAATTCAAAAAACTAGTCTCTTTACCTTATGAATGACTTGAGTCAGATGTAATAAGTTATTTATAATCTTTTTTAATGTGGTATTTAAAATAAATATAAATATCTTAACTAATTTTTTTACATTACAACATATCGATGCATACTAGGAGCTCATAAGGAGAGATTTGCAAGACTACAACCCTCATATCAGAATAAGTGTTGGTGATTTGATTTTGCAAGTAAGTAAATTTTGTTTTTAAACTTAATGAAGTGCACACCGTAGTCTACATGAGGCCTTCATGTTTCCTCATGTAGACTACATGAAGTCTACACAAGGCCCGAGTCTACATGAAGTCTACACGAGGCAGCGTAGAAGGCCTCGTGAAGACTTCATGTAGTCTTCATGACCATTTTTTGTTGACATTGAGGATTTAAATTTTTTCCCATGACATTACAGGGGAACCTGTTTGGCTGAATGGAAGAGTTTGAGCAAGATCCTGCGTTCTAGGATATTGACATTGATGATTCACTCTGGTACATGGTTCTCGGCTTGCAGACGAATTTTAGAAGGAGCTGGGAACATTCAAATAATGTTATCTTTCCAATGGATGTGAACCAAAGTCATTGGATTATGGTTGAGCTTGATTTGAATGTCCAGTGTATTTGTATTTATAACTCCATGAACACGACATATCAACGCTCTTTGTACATTGAAATGATGAAACCATTTATGAAGATTATCCCTCGGCTGCTTCAAATGATGAACATTCATGAGAATATAATGGAGGTTAAACCCATAGATGAGTGGATATATGAGATCATGAAGTGTCCACAACAAAAGAATAGGTAAGTGAAATATACTTTTTTTGAAAGTCCACTTAAAATTTCTACATATTATTTAATTGTGTTTTTGCATTTCATGTTTTTGTAGGTTGGATTGTGGGGTATTCACCCTTAAGTTTGTCGAAGCCCTCACATACGGGAAGAACCTCCAAGAAATAGCTCTACAGAAAATGTCAGAATATCGAAGATGAATTGTAATTGAGTTATTTGCACGTGACATAGTTGTACCGAAGTAATTTGAATATATTTTATGGATTTATCACGCTAAGCTCATGATTTTAAGAATTCAGAACTGTATTTTTCTTAACAAACTTTTTATTTTTCTTCAATGCCCAATTTTCTTATATGTTGTTAAATGCTTTTGGTTACTATATGTTTAGTGTAGGCTTCATGTCGCCTACACGATGACTTCACGGGCATCGTGTGGGTTTCATGTAGGCTAATTAAACTATGACATTATTAAATAACAAACAGAAGTATATTTCTATATTAATTTAAGTCTACAAAGGTCATTATTTATATTTAAGTGGCTTGGTCATCCCGTTGAGATAGAGGAATTATATTTTTGCACATTTGTTGGTTGTGGCCAATTTGCCCACAACGTTTGCACTTCCTTCTCACTACTTCCTCATCTCTAGATGGAATTCTCTCTGTCCTAGGTCTGCCACTTTGCCACCTCATTATATATGGTAATACCACCTTTTCATGAACCTCCTGGCTGATGATCCAATCTGCTTGATCTTTGAGAGAATGTATTATTTTCACATACGCAGCAATTAGAGCCTCATTATATAGAACCTCGAACACATACTGTATGCGGAAATATTGCGCCACTGACATGCAACCAACACATGCTTGCATGGAATTCGATCAAGATCAAATTCTCGGCATGTACAGTTCTTAAGATGCAAGTTTACCTCTGCTTCCCTACCCCGACACGCGACACTAAACTCATGGTTGTCCGAAGGAAACAATGATAGTGATCATGATGCAAGATGGTTCTTTTTAAGCTCAGTCTCAACCCAAGCTGTCATCTGCAAGGTGACTTGACAGGCATGTATGTGTATTGATGAACTTTATAACTTTAAACTATGGACAATTATTCAATTTCATGGCATGTAACCTCCATTGGCATGTTTCCTCAACAAATACAAGTACCGATATTGACTGGTTTGACTTAAAGATCTGAAACTCAAAATTTATCCGGATGACCATCATACGAGCGACCTTAAGTAGCTCGGCTTTATCACTATACAAATCATCAATATTTATTGCGTCTGTTACAAGCTGATTCAAATCATCTCGTTGCTCACTAGACCCAGGACATTGTTCATTCAAATTAGGTTGTGATGGCAATGGACAAGTGGTCTCGGGTTCAAGACCAATATTCAAGTCTGGAATTGTTGTATGGTCATCTCCACTGATGGCTTCATCACAGTCATCTCCACGGATTGCATCATCATACGCTCCCTGATCAAAATCATCACCATCACCATCAACATCCTCATCCTCGTAAACATCATTCTCGTCATGACAAAAATCATCATTATAATGATGGTCACTTTCAAAATGATCAACACTCTCAAAGTGAGGAATGCTTTCAGATGGAAAAAATTTAGGGTTGATACTTATAAATAATGGGGTTCGAATTGATTATGATCCGTTCTCCTAAACAAAGAACTGTAAATCTCTATCCTTTGAAATTTCATCATGCGGGCAAGGTACATGACTTCTATAAAGAAATTTGATGGACATATCATACTTTGATATGTCTATTTGGAGTTCTTCATGCAATATATCCAATAGCTCATGGCAAGTGGAGTTAGTTGATATCTCCAATGACTTGTTCTTCCCTCCACTAAAAGACCATGTTATAACATTTTTCACTCAATCTCCATCATGGATTACAAAATTTCAAACTTTAGACATATCTGTATATACATCAATGAAGGAAGTCAATATATGAAGAATACATAATGAAATAGAATATTACACGATGATCATGTAGTGTGCACGAGGCTTTCACGGGCATCATATAGTATACACGAAGCTTTCACGGGCATCGTATAGTGTACACGAGGCCTTCATGAACATCATTTAGTGTACACTAAACGATGATCGTGTAGACCTCGTGTACTGTAATAGGTCCTACACGAGGATCGTGTACACTACAAGAGGACCTCGCGAGGATCGTGTACACTACACGAGGACCTCGCGAGGATCGTGTACACTACACGAGGACCTCGCGAGGATCGTGTACACTACACGAGGACCTCGCGAGGATCGTGTACACTACACGAGGACCTCGCGAGGATCGTGTACACTACACGAGGACCTCGCGAGGATCGTGTACACTACACGAGGACCTCGCGAGGATCGTGTACACTACACGAGGACCTCGCGAGGATCGTGTACACTACACGAGGACCTCGCGAGGATCGTGTACACTACACGAGGACCTCGCGAGGATCGTGTACACTACACGAGGACCTC
>QANY01003944.1:1019923-1064797 GCA_003255025.1 Datisca glomerata
GAGGATCGTGTACACTACACGAGGACCTCACGAGGATCGTGTACACTACACGAGGACCTCACGAGGATCGTGTACACTACACGAGGACCTCCCGAGGATCGTGTACACTACACGAGGACCTCCCGAGGATCGCGTACACTACACGAGGACCTCCCGAGGATCGCGTACACTACACGAGGACCTCCCGAGGATCGCGTACACTACATGAGGACCTCCCGAGGATCCATCTTCATCAACGAAATCCCACATCGAAGTACGCGCTCAAATTTACGAATGTTCTCGATGGGAGTGGGGGTAAGGATAATTTTCATCCTTCAATTTTTGTCTTTTTTGCCATGCTTTGGCACCGTGATCTAACACCTGTACAGTCTAGGTGCCGCAGGTTCCTATCGTGGAGGTGCCTAAAAAGCCATCAGAACTGTTCGGTCTTCTAAATCCATGAGCCCCCATGTACGTTCAGATGCTGGATTCGGGTTACATGACTTCAGAACAGATGGGACTCACGTGCCTTCATGTTGGTGGTAATCATGGTTACTTTATTTTATTTGTTCAATTGTTCAATATATATGTGTGCTCTTTGACGATGCTTATTGTGTTTGGCTCTGTGTCTTGAAGTTTGCTTTCTTTTTGTATTTTGTTCATTATCTTTATTGCTTCTTTTTTTCGAAATCTCTATTCTTAATTTGATTCCCTTACTGTCTTTTGCGTTAAAATTCCCTCAAGTGGATACCCTTTTTTGTTCATTTTTAGCTTCAATATATGGAAATTGCAAGTTCTTGGCTATATTATTGCATGTTTTTCAGTTTTGGATTTTATCTTCTTTTCTTATACCAAAATGAACTATATCATTGTTCTTTATGAGCGCTTATCAGAAACCACTCTTAAAACACTCGCCCATCTGTTACTAGCTAATTTCTCTTTTCATCTGCAGTTTTACAAGCTGTGGCTTCATAGAAAGGGCTAACTGTGTTTCTTTAACTACAGAGTTAGGACATGGAGAATGTAAATTCATGACCCTTCAAGCAAAAATGATGACATTTATAAGTTTCTCCTGCTATTATGCTGTCATTTGGTGTAGAAAGCTTTTGTAGGAGCAAAGATGATCTATTTTACCTTTTTCCAGCATATATGTTCCAAATATTGAGAGTTCATTATCTGAGAGTTCTATCTGATGACATTGGTTTTCTGATGGTATGATGGTATGCTCCTATGTAGCAAAGGGTAAAAATTTCAATAACAATGGCTAATGACGTGTGATACGTTGCTCACTTTACAAAGGTACTATAACTTGATAGAAGTGTGATGTGTAAGTTAGATGTAGAAAATAAGAAGAAATGATGGTTATTGTAGTCAATTAGATTTTGTGAATGTCATATTAAGATGTGGTAAGAGAATATCTAATTTGCTTTGTGAAATTTGAAAAGTGTTCAACTATAAGTTTCCTACGCACGTTAAATCACTCTTTTTGTCTGCGGCTTTGTCTATTATTTTCCTTCTTGTTTATTAGCACTTAAAAGAGTGAAAAAAAAACAATTTATATGTGAGATGGGAGTGTTGTTTGAACTCTTTTCATAGCTATTACCATGGGATTGCTACTGATTATGTTGTTAGCTTCTTTACATTTGAAGTAGTTGAAATTCTTGATCTTAAACTTCTCTGCTTCTGTCAAATCTTCAATCATTCTATAGCTTGTTTTGGACCTTCTGGTCTTCATTTCTGACAATTCTGCATTTGAAGGCTTATATCTGTGTATTTGGTTTCTTTAAAACATGGGATTGATTTTGACCTTCTAGTCTTCGTACTAAAATCTAAGAATCGAATAACTTCTAGGTTTATGTACTTATTTATTAAATTGCATAGTTGTTACTTCAATTTGATATAATGTGGATGTTGTCAGGTGTTCTTGTGTTTGTCAATTAAGTTGATTTCAAGCCTCACTATATGATTATATTTCTTAGATTCACCCTGAAAGGCATGTAGATTTAATTGTCATATTTCTTATAATTGTGCTAGGAAAATAGGAGAAGATATTATATTGGCAAGGTACACCTTTTACTACTCAATCTCTAAATAAGTACTCTACTTAAGACCTACGTATGGATTTATATAGCCGTATGGATTCATATAGGAGGTACGTAAATTATAGTAAGCTCTTGGTTCTTATATATATATATATATATAATTTTTCTTCTCATATTTATATGAAAACGTATTATGAGGATAGTATTTTGGCTCTACACCCTCATTTACAAATGCACAACCAATCCCATGTATAGATGCAACATAAACTACTAAGTATAACAACACAGAATTATTCCATATTGATTAATCAACATGAACATATTTCTTCTTCTTATTTGTGAAGCAATAAATTATACATATTGTCTCATATGTTTGAGCTAGGGTAACGAAAGTAATATTTAGATATTTTGCTTCTTTATGATATGTATCATACTGTTTTTAATAAAAATTCAATAAAATCATAAATTGATATTGTTAATCCATTGTAAATAAAAAATATACTTATTTATTTATTCATCATCATCACCATCAACATCAGCACTCTCATCCTCGTAAACATCATTCTCGTCATGACAAAAAACATCATTATAATGATGGTCACTTTCAAAATGATCAACACTCTCAATATCAGCATGAGGGCAAGGGACATGATTTCTATAAAGAAATTTGATGGACACACTTTGAGATGTCTATTTGGAGTTCTTCATGCAATATATCCAATAGCTCATGGCAAGTGGAGTTATTTGACATCTCCAATGATTTGGTCTTCTCTCCACTAAAAGACCATGTTGTACCATTTTTCATCCAATCTCCATCATGGATTACAAAATTTCAAACTTTAGACATATATGTATAAACATTAATGAAGGAAGTCAGTACAAGAATAATACATAATGAAATGGAATATTACACGATGATCGTGTAGCCATTATGTAATCATCGTGTAGTGTACACGAGGCTTTCACAGGCATCGTGCAGTCATCGTTTAGTGTACACGAGGCGTTCACGAGCATCGTGTAGTGTAATCGTGTAATGTACACGAGAACTACACGGTGATCGTGTAGACTACACAATGATCGTGTAGTATCATGGTGTAGTGTACACGAGGACTACACGAGGAGCATGTAGTGTAATCGTGTAGTGTACATGAGGAGTACACGATCATCATGTGGCATCCACTACACTACACGATGATCGTGTAGTGTAATAAATGTTACACGATGCTCATGAACTACTGAAAAAGTTCCTGATGCACTACACGATGATCGTGTAGTGTACACGAGGTCTACACAAGGATCGTGTACCATACTACGCGTAGTCTACATGATGAGTATACGAGACTCGTGTAGTACTTGTGTAGACCACATTTATATTACACTATCATCTTGTAGTGATCATGTACAATAAATAAACTTCAAACAACGTCCCAGATAGAAGAAAACAAATAAATATTCTTAGAAAACTCATGAACATGAATAACCCATGAAAATTCAAGCTTTTTCGAAAGATGAAAATAAAACTCATACATGTTTCAGAAAGAAGAACTAACAATCCTTTGCTGTTGCAAGAAGAATGAAGAAGACAAAGAAGAAGATGAAGAAGAAAACGAAGAGAAAAACAAAGAAGAAAATGAAGAAGTAGAAAAATGAAAAGCGAAGAAGGAGAAATGAGGTGGGTACGGAGGTTTTGAGTGTTAAGTGAGTAGACCATTACATTTGATTAACCATTTTGTAAGAAGGGTAATGGGGAAAAAATGAAAAAGTGAAGGAAAAGTGGACTAGGGGTGAGGGGTCAGGGTAAGCAAAAATTAATGTAGGGGTTGATTTCTGTAAAATGGTTAGTGTAGGGGTTGATTTTTGCAGAAAAAAAAACCTTCAACATTTGGCCATGGAAAGCTTCGACCATGCAGAAGCTATCCAAGCCTCTCTGTCATCTCGATGCCGGCTAGAGGGTCTGTCGGCCCGCGGTTACTATTTGATGACGATCAAAGGAACGCCCGTGAAAGATCCGTCTTCATCAATGAAATCCCACATCGAGCGGCACACTTCAAAGTTGTGGCTGATCGCGATGGGAGTGGGGGGGGGGGGGGTAAGGATAATCTTCATCCTTCAATTTTTATCTTTTTTTGCCATGCTTTGGCACCGTGATCTAACCACCTGTACAGTCTAGGTGCCATAGGTTCTTGTCGTGGAGGTGCCTAAAAAGCCATCAAAACTATTCTGCTTCTAAATCCATGAGCACCTATGTGCGTTCAGATGCTGGATTCGGGTTGCTTGGCTTTAGAACAAATGGGACTAACGTGCCTTCACGTTGGAGGTAATCATGGTTATTTTGTTTTATTTGTTCAAGAGCTCTTTGATGATGTTTATTGTGTTTGGCTCTGTGTTTTGAAGTTCGCTTTCTCTTTGTATTTTGTTCATTATCTTTTTTCTAGAATCTCTATTCTTAATTTGATTCCCTTACTGTCTTTTCCGTTAAAATTTCCCTCAAGTGGATACCCTTTTTTGGTTCATTTTTAGCTTCAATATATGGAAATTGCTAGATCTTGGCTATATTATTGCATGTATTTCGGTTTTGTATTTTATCTTCTTTCCTTATACCAAAACGAACTATATCATTGTTAATTGTTAGCGCTTATTTGAAACCACTCTTAAAACACTCACCCATCTGTCGCTAGCTAATTTCTCTGTTCATTTGCAGTTTTACAAGTTGTGGGTTCACAGAAAGGGCTAAGTGTGTTTCTTTAACTACAGAGCTGGAACATGGAGACTGTAAATTCATGGCTCTTCAAGAAAAAATGATGACAATTTTGGGTTTCTCTTGCTATTATGCTGTCATTTGGTATAGAAAGACTTCGTAGGAGCAAAGACGATCTATTTTACCTTTTTTTTTCAACATATATGTTCCAAAGATTGAGAGTTCATTATCTGAGATTTTTATTAAAATTAGTTACTTTCTATACGGAATCGAGTTTTTTCCTTTTGATTCTTATTGTTTCGCTTATTTATTCAAGTTGGTGTATTGGTTTTCTGATGGTATGATGGTATGCTCCTCTATAGCAAAAGGTAAAAATTTCAATAACAATGACTAATGATGTGTGATAAGTTGCTGACTTTACAAAGGTGCTATAACTTGATAGATGTGTGATGTGTAAGTTAGATGTAGAAAATAAGAAGCAATGATGGTTATTGTAGCATTGCTAAGCTGGATTTCAAACTAATGTAAGTGATGTTTGAATCATTCTCTCACACAGCTTGTTTGTGGTTCATTCAAGCTCTTCGCTGTCTAAGGTTGAATAATTAGACCTCAACTTAGCTATTTATATCTTCTTTCACTTAGGATCAATTGCTTCTTGCTTGGATGATAGGCTAATTTGTGTATTTCAATATATGTGTTCTGTCACAGTTAAGTTTGTGTATTTCAATATATGTGTTCTGTCACAGTTAAGTGAATTGATTAGTAGATGTCTGGCTTTATGGTTGTGGTTCTACATTATAATTTTTGTTTATCTGTTATTTGGTGTCTATACAACAAGGTTATCATTATGAAATTGTAGCTTGTGTGTAATTCAGACTTTTTTTTTTCTCTTTTTGGTAGTCTTCTGAGTTCTGAATATTAGTTTAATTTATTTATCTCTCTTGTGTGTTGTTTTTATTTGTTTGTATGTTTACTGTCAAAATGATCTGTTATTGGGTCTTTTAGGGATCAATCTAAGCCACGAGCGTTTTTCGATCTTATGTGCTGTTTTTAGTTGTTTTGGTTAGTATAGTTATGATGAATTTGGCAATTCATTTTGGCTGGTTATTTGGAGCGGGTTTCTCATGATAGAAGTGTAATCAATTAGATTTTGTGAATGTAATATTAAGATGAGGTTAAGAGAATATCTGATTTGCTTTGTGAAATTTGAGAAGGGTACAACTATAAGTTTCCTACGCACGTTAAATCACTCTTTTTGTCTATGGCTTTGTCTATTATTTTCCTTCTTGTTTATTAGCACTTAAAAGAGTGAAAAAAATAATAATTTATATGTGAGATGGGAGTGCTGTTTGAACTCTTTTCATAGTTATTACCATTGCATAGCTACTGATTATGTTGTTAGCTCCTTTACTACCTAGATTTACATTTGGAGAAGTTGAAATTCTTGATCTTAAACTTCTCTGCTTCTGTCAAATCTTCAATCATTCTCAAGCTTGTTTTGGACCTTCTGGTTTTCATTTCTGGCAATTCTGCATTTGAAGGCTTATATCTGTGTATTTGATTCTTTAAAACATGGGATTGATTTTGACCTTCTAGTCTTCATACTGAAATCTAAGAATCGAATAACTTCTAGGTTTATGTACTTATTAAATTGCATAGTTGTTACTTCAATTTGATATAATGTGGATGTTGTCAGGTGTTCTTGTATCTGTCAATTAAGTTGCTTTCAAGCCTCAATATATGATTCTATTTCTTAGATTTTAGCCCGAAAGGCATGTAGATTTAATTGTCATATTTCTTATAATTGTGCTAGGAAAATAGGAGAAGATATTATATTGGCAAGGTACACCTTTTACTACTCAATCTCTAAATAAGTACTCGACCGAAGACCTACGTATGGATTCATATAGACGGTCTTCAGCCTGAAAGGCATGTAGATTTAATTGTCATATTTCTTATAATTGTGCTAGGAAAATAGGAGAAGATATTATATTGGCAAGGTACACCTTTTACTACTCAATCTCTAAATAAGTACTCTACTGAAGACCTACGTCTGGATTCATATAGACGGTCTTCAGCCTGAAAGACATGCAGATTTAATTGTCATATTTCTTATAATTGTGCTAGGAAAATAGGAGAAGATATTATATTGGCAAGGTACACCTTTTACTACTCAATCTCTAAATAAGTACTCTACTGAAGACCTACGTATAGATTCATATAGCCGTATGGATTCATATAGCCGTATGGATTCATATAGGAGGTACGTAAATTATAGTAAGCTCTTGGTTCTTTTATATATAATTTCTCTTCTCATATTTATGCGAAAACGTATTATGAGGGATAGTATTTTGGCTCTACACCCTCATTTACAAATGCACAACCAATCCCATGTATAGATGCAACAGAAACTACTAAGTATAAGAACACAGAATTATTCCATATTGATTAATCAACATGAACATATTTCTTCTTCTTATTTGTGAAGCAATAAATTAAACATATTTTCTCATATGTTTGACCTAGAGTAACGAAAGTAATATTTAGATATGTTGCTTCTTTATGATATGTATCATACTGTTTTTAATAAAAATTCAATAAAATCATAAAATGATATTGTTAATGCATTGCAATTAAAAAATATACTTATTTATTTATTCATACTTACCCAAAAAAACTACTTATTTATTTATTCATTATTAGTTATATAAAGATTAGTGTTTAGACTAATAAGAGGCCAATCTCATAATAAGAGAGAGTTTTAGTAACAATGGTATTTTGTAAAGATGATTTCAAGTTGACAAAAGTCATATTTACAAAAGACGCATTCAGTGCAGATGCTCACACCTTATAAAAATCATCAACACAACCTAAACACAACCTGCATACAAAAATCATCTATCCTGCAGAACATTTTATAACTATCACACATTCTCAATGAACAACATATATTTTTAACAAATTTTATGACTTTACATTTTATATTATTCTAAGAATATCCAAATACAAAAAATATAAATCAATCACGTTCCACACGGTGGTCATCTTCTCATTCTTCTTGGACGTCTTTCATATGTTTGTAATTGAGTTACTTGTGATGATGGACATTCCTCCATAATAGTTGATGCTACACTTTCTTCGTCTACAAAAAGAAGCGGGTCTTCCTCCATAATATGTGGGTCTTCATCCACAATAGGAGCATCTTCCACAATATGTGAGTTTTGGGCATGTCTTCTACCTCCTCCTCTAGGAGCACTAGCTCGTCCTCCTCTATGCCGTTGAGGTTGATGAAAGGGTTCAGAAGTAGAACCAAGTTGAGTCACTGACTCACCTCGTCACTGACTCACCTCTAAATGTATAAAAGATCGGTGGCTTGTATGGCTCTTGCTGAGACATAAATGGTTCATCTTGAGGCACGTGTGATTCTTGTTAACTTCTTTGAGATGCGTTGTGCACTCCATACCTTCGGGACAAAGGAGCTTGATAAATCACATTCGCTTGTCTTATTGCTTGTGCGGCTGTCTCACACACATTACGGATTCGAGACATTATCCAAGATGGCTCAGTATCATCAAGTGTCAAATTGTTAATATTGTCGAGACTCTCCGTCTGCATAGATAAAATAACATTATATAAGTTCAACAATATTGGTAGTTGCTGGTAGATTGATCCCAATCACCAAACACTTTAACAATTGCTTTTCGTTTAGCTTCCCATACCTTTTTATAATGCACATTGTATCCAAATTTATTTTTCACCATCTGATGAAGTGCTGCAAAGATCCCGTTTCAATGTTGAGTCCAATTGTGAATGATCTTGTGATAATCTTGGATAGACACATATGTGAGGCCCGATGTTTTGAGTTATTTCAAACATATTATGTGATTTTTGACAACACGCACAAACTTTCCATTGACAACCTTCATTAAACTTCTTGCATTTTATAACCCAAATGTTTGACAATGACTCTACCACACTAAAATATTGATGTCTGAGTATCGAATAACTTTTTAAAGCATACTTAAGGTATGCCTTACTTTCAAAATGTAAACATTTGTATAATTCATTTGTTTCATTCCATATCCCAGTACGTTGGATGGGTATCTGATCTAGCTTTGCATTTACAACATCTTAATCCAACTGAGCAAGGAATGCTGAAGAGGGTTCATGTTGGAGTATTTCAGCTAAGGGGTTCACAACATCATCCTTTTCAACTTGGTCATCATCTTCATCAATAACATTACAAACATTTATCTGCTCAAACTCTACTAAGAAGAAGCTACTACGTGGAGGGCTAGATGGATTCACATGAACGTCATGAGCACCTGCATCTTCATGTGGCAAATAACTACTACTAGGTATATTTTCCTGTACTGTAGGATACATGTCATTGTCATGGAATGGAGAAGAAATTGTTGCACTATTGTGTACCTCAACGCCACTACACATATTGTCACTATACAAGTTTATGCTAGGACCTCCTACATCTCTAGCATTTTTGGTTAAATATAACTCAATTGTATTTGGCGGAGGAATTTGTAGCACAATAGTAAACATCACATGAGCATCGTTATCATTCCGTATCAGAAATTTCACATAGTTGAATGACCCAGCACGAAGAGTAAGTGAGTAACGATAAACTATGTCCAAGTTCCAAGGTAGACGGTCAATTGACAAAGTTTCACATAAAGTATTATATAGCTCGCTAAAAGTAATCTTTTTATGAATTACAATTCCCCTCATTGAAAGTTGATCATAAAAAACTCCATTTGCACCGATTACGACATTACCATTCATGTAACATAAAACTACCATATAGGCCTTTCCCCCATTTGTCAACCTACTAAGCAATACACAACAATTTTGAGAACTAGATCTAGAAATTCTACAATTCAAAGTTAGTAACTACAATTTCACAATGTATCAACCCATTCATAAATAAAATCTTACAAATTAAGAGTTTAAACATCACATAATTGAAAAAATGCATCTAAAATTGAATAATTTCAAGATTTCAAGAACCCAAAATACATGAAAATCTAGAGTTTGAGAGAGATTAAAAAGAGATATTACAAAATTGATGACATATATCCATACATGTATTTGAAGAACAAATTTAAGAAATCAAAGGAGTTAGAAATATACCTAGGGTTTGAGGAGTTTTTGCTAGTAATATGAGAGATTGAGATTTTTTTTTTGTGAATGAGAGTGAGATAAGAGTGAGAGTGTGCAATGTCGACGAAATGACAGTAAAAGCCGGCCACAATCGACGACGAACAGCGGCGGGCTGAGGGGTTTCTGTTCACGGGCATTTCGTTCGTGAAACAACTCTCTGCTTTCTGTTTGTATTGCGAGGTTAATAAATGTATCGTTGAAGACGTCTTTATAAAAGACGCCTTCTACTATTAATTAAGGCGTCTTTATAAAAAACGTCTTCTACGTGACCTCATTTATGGCCACGCCAACACGAAGACGTCTTTTGCAAATACGCATTCGTCTTAATTTTACATTTTCACCTTGCTTTTGGATTTTGTTTAAAAAATACAGCATTTTAATTATTTTTTTCAAATATACTGTAGAATACTCAAAAATCCCTTCAATTCTCACTCTGCGCCATTAATGATAAGATGGTGCAATATTGTGGACAAAATGAATGATTGTTTTAGCATAAATATTTATAGTAACTAAGTGTTGTGAAGTTGTAAACAAAAAAGGGAAAAAATTAATTACCGAAGATAAATACAGAAGAGCCGACCACAATAATCTTGCTAATCCCACCAAGTTCTTGAGCGAAAGCTACAGCCAAACACCCCAATCCACCTCCTAAAATAATTCTTATTCTTCTATTTATGCCGTCGCTTAGTGTAGCTCATGCATTCATATATATATATATCACACAATTATATTGTCGACATGAAATAATTAAAAGAGAAAGAAACTTAATAAAACCCATAAAACTTAAAGCATACATTAATCTAGTACAGTACATTAAAAGTTACGTAAAACTTTTGAAAAAAAACTAAAATTTCTTAAAACATCACTCTTGAAGTTGTCTGTTCTAGAAAATTTCATAAAATGTAAGCACATCTTATGCGGTTGGAAAACCAACTGCGAATACAATTAAGCCTTTGACGATTGATTGATCATTTGAATGGTCACACATGGATAAATTTTTTTTTTCATTTTATAGTTTGATTGATTTAGGGCGTCTAGATCTGGTCGGACACAATTTAAGGGTTAAACTATATAATGATAGAGATTCTCAACTACCCATGATTCACAAACGACAACGGAGAATCTCTATACATGTTTGCATCTATACATACTTCTTAGAATTAGAGTTATATATATATATATATATATATATATATATATATATATCATAGAGAACTTTAAATTTATAGAGATAACACTAAAAATATAACATTTCTATAACTAGTTAGACTAACAACCTTGATCTAAATTCTAGACTAACAACCTTGATCTAAATTCTAGACTAACAACCTTGATCTAAATTTTAGACTAACAACCATTGTTCGAGAAAAATGCTATGCTAATTAAAAATATTAATAAATGAAATTAAAGGAAATTATCTAATAGAAAAAAGCTTTCAACAACTTTTCATGAAATTTCGAGAGGTAGTGTGGTGTGAACATTGTGAGCACCTTGATTCTTGTCTTGACTAACAACAAAGCAGTATGTAAATCTTTCTATCAAACTTTTCTCTCGAGAATTGTTTGGTATGGGTTAAGTGAAAATGCTGAAAAAGTTAAGTTGTTGAAAAAGTCTAAGTTAGATAACAAGATATTAAGATTATAATTTTTGGTAACGCATGGTTAAGTGAAAAAGTTATTAGAAAAATGATTTTCTTATTTGATATGTAGGATACATAAGTAAAGTTGTGTTGGAAAGTTTGATAAAATTATTGAGAAAAATTATATAAATTATATTAAAGTATTAAATTTATTATTTATAGTTTCTTTTTTTATCATCAATGATTATTCATAGATTCTAGTATTAGGGGTGGCAACCGGGTCGACCCGGTCATGCTTGGCCCGATCGGTTCACAGGCGGGGCCGGGCCTGGCCTTTCCAGACAGTTCACAGGCCGCCAGAAATTTAAGGCCGCCCTGATGAACCGCTGAACCGGCTCGTGACGGTCCAGACCCGAGGCGGTTCACGGGCCAGTCTTGGTTAAATAACTGGCCCGGCCCGTTTCCCCTCTCTTTAATGTGATTTAATTCTAAAAAATGTAGATGAGGAGAGTTGAACATTGATGGGGAATAGATGAAATGTAAGGATTGTCACTAAACTATATGGAAGTCATGTTATTTTCTTATAATTATTTTAAAATTTCAATAGAAAAACTTGTAATAATAAGTAAAATAATAATCTTATTTATTAAATTCATAAATTAGTGATATTCATATTCACGTAAACTCTAATTAATAACTAACTTATAATTCATGTTCATTAACAGAACATAAAATATTAAGAATATTAAACCAATATTTTTTAAAGTTTTTATGAATCCAATTTTTCATTGAATAAAATATTCATTTAAATGAAAAATATTATTTTTTATTTAATTAAATACGTTTATCTTAAAAGTATATTATTTGAAATCCCGATAAAATATGTTAAAAGACAATAATAATATATTTAAGAAAGGTTGTTTTGATCTATTGGGAAATAGTGTGATTTATAAGGGAGAATTCAATGGTTCAAATTTCACTATATGTATAATTCTTCAAATTTTTAGATAAAAAAATGGACTCATAGGCCGGGCCATGGGCCTTGAAGACAAGGCCCGGACTGTTCATGGCTAGGCCGGTCGGGTCGGATTGTAACAGACCGGTTCAGTCAGTTTCGAGGGCTGAACCGACCCGGATATACATGATTTTACGCACTAATTAGTTAACTATTTTATTAACACATCAATAAAATTAAATCAACTATTTTTCTCTTACTACGCCAAAAATTAAAATAATTTTTTTACTTACATCGTACAAATAAATTCAATGACAAATTCTTTAAAATTATATACAGATTCTCTATTAGCAAGTACTAAAAAATCTTAATAATTCATATCGTGTTTGATTAAATTTTCTATGATATTGCAAATTAATTATCATACAATTTTCCTCTTTTATATATAAAAATAAATCTGATATAAATAACCTTAATTTATATTTACATTAAAATATTTAATAACATATAACAATTTTCCCATTACATATACTTTTCTTCAGTAGATATATATATTATGATTATCAATATCCTTCTGCTTCGACAATAACGGGCAAAATATTTTAGTTCTACACAGAAATGAAACAAAACAATGATCTAATTTTTTTTATATTTTGATTCAATACAATCTAAAACTAATTATAAATGATTGAGGAACCCTCCATTCGTGGTTTCGTCCCACGATTCAGTTATCGACACAAAAAATGAGACGTGATAATCAATCCAATTATATTTTCCTTTATAAATTTAGTATTTTTTAAATATTAATAGTTTATGAATAATATTTATTTTAGGAAATAAATTAATTTTAATTTCAATTTTTTATATATCATTAACATGTATTCTAATCATTTAGATATTATATTTTGCATATATGAACAGTTTATCTATCCTTAATTCAAACTTAACATTTTTTTTTCATTCATTCCAATTAACATGCATTACTTAATCTCATTAGACGACCCCGAGACAAGTTGGCGGACGAGTCAATAGAGACAAAAAATATCTCAAAATTCAATATCAAGACCATTTTGGTTCCACCAAGATCGAGATATTTTACGACACTTTTGTGAGGCTTTGGTCCTGAAAAAATAAAATATCAAAACCAAGTAGGAATAATTAAAATAAATAATGATATTTTTATGAGGATTTGAGAAAGTAAAAGTTATTTTGAAAAATGTGTAGATGCATTGTAAAATGAAAAAGTTATTTGATAAAGTGAATTTTTGTGGGAAAGTGGTAGGAAAAATAATGTGTGATTGTTATTTTATCAGGCTAAATAACTTCACCATGACAAATGAGAATACTTATAATAAACATGAAAAAGTGCTGGAAAATAAGTTTTACACAACATACCTATGTTACAACTTATAATTACAAAAAAAAACATCCACTTAAATAATAATCTACAACATGGCATCACTACTCATGTTTAGGCAAGAGAATCGTTATAGCCAAACGGAATTTCTTTCCCACCCAACCGAAAAATGGTAAGAGGAGCCGGAATGTACAAGCTGCATCACAATGTACTCTAAAACCACTCGACCATACATTTTGGATACAAACCTTTATCTGCAGCAACAGCTACAAGACCACGTAGTTCCTTCTGAACTTTCCTCCTCTCATAAAATACGGAACAAGCAAGAGAAATGCATTTGACACTATTCTCCAAAAGCCGGTCACCACCTCCGCAATGTTGACATACCTGCAAGGCAATTCCTAATTAGTCACCATAATAATAATCCTACTTATCCACCAAGACATGTTTATAATGGTAACTTGCAAATACACAGAATAACATGGCTTCAATTTCTACATTCTTCTCTCAAGGGTTCGGATAGGATTGACTAAATCATGAAATGATGTACTAAGTGCCAATATAATTTCCCGCAATTTTCATTTTCACAAAGTTACTAATTCTACATGGATTTAAAGAGCTTAACGAACTGCGCCGACCCATCTCGTAAATTTTCCACATACTTTCACAAGACATGACAATTAATTTGGAAGATGCAGCTAAATCTCCATAAAGAGGGTTGATTCTGGCATTCTACAGAGAATGGCGTTATCAACGGACTACTGTCTCAAACGACAGAGTTCATAGTTGAATTTATGTTACTAGCAAATAAACTTGCTAATAGGACTATCATTACATTAGAATTGGAGATTCAGTACTAGATCGAAAATTTTCTACTAGATGCATAATACCATTTTCTGTACGTTACTGCAACAAAGCCCCAGTCAAAATACGCTTCCTGTAGTTCACTCTAGTCTGTTGAATCCTAAACCTAATAATCAAGAGTTCAAGATAAACATAGACATTAATACTTACAGCAGCAAGGTGTTGCATCTCACTCTCTACGACTGATATTCTTCTGATCACAGCTGTAGCAACAGCAGGTCCGTTTTGCAAACACTGGTTGCATAAATGAGATGAGGCCTGAACAACCTCACCACACAGAATACAATGTTTTGATAGGTAGTAATAATCAATTCTAGTCCGATTTGGATTTAGAGCCAAGGAAGGGTGTTTAACAAAAGCTTCCCTTACTGGACGTGGAATCTCTGAAAACCACTGGTTTAAGTTTGCTCCCACAAGACCAAATACACGCTGTAAAGCAGGGATTATCTGTTTGTTGATGTAATACAGATCATTCAATCTATAGGGAGAATCTACGGCCAAAAGATCCAAAGGGTCAACAACCATATCGACCAGGCGGGCCCCGGGCTCCCCATGAATTACAACATAAGGTATTCGCTCTGCATAGCGAGGCTCAGCTCTGGGATCAGCTCTCATTGCTTTAGATGCCACAATTGCTGCTGGTGGGAGTGATGATGAAGCCCTTGTGCTATATGCTCCTAATCGAACCTCTTTTGCAAAAATAAAATCCTGCAGAGACACCCTTCCAGAAAGAATCCGCTTCCATTGACGCTGCAAGTATGCCTTAACCTGTGCACCAAAAAATTGAAACAACCATCTAATGGTATATTGATCAAACAAAAACTGAGAAAAAACAACCAACAATTATCTAATTTATCTGAATGCCAAGAAAATCTGATCAGTCAATGTAAATGAGAAAGCATCGAATGACCTACTTGGATGTTATTTCAGTAA
Source organism: Datisca glomerata (assembly GCA_003255025.1). NCBI lineage: Eukaryota > Viridiplantae > Streptophyta > Magnoliopsida > Cucurbitales > Datiscaceae > Datisca > Datisca glomerata. The sequence continues at coordinate 1,035,506 of QANY01003944.1, forward strand.
TTCCAGAAACAGAAGATCCAAAATAATTAAAATCACTCCGTACAAGTTCTCCACTTAAAATAAATGTTAGGTTTGGTCTTCAAAATTCTACCCAGTAGCCATAAATCTCATGTTTCCATCATCATTTTAACATATAACAAATCCTGATATCAATAGCTCATCTGAACCGAATTCTGAAGTTATGAATCACAATTAAATGAAAGGAAGAACTGATGACATACAACTCCAATTATGGTTAAGGAGAAAAGTTGAATTTGTGAAGGAAAAGAATTTACTACTTTACACAAGAAAGAATAAAGGAACTGACAATCTGGCACTATACACTATAGGACAACACTTTATGCTTTAGATTGAAGATTATGAAACCACAAAAGATACACCTAATATTACGAATTACATGCAGCAAACTCTAAAAGGCCTGGTGGATTGGAATGTAACCCAATTGTAAGACAACAAATTGAAATGAACAGAAAACTGACTCTTTGATATTACTCTTTTGAGATTCTTTTATATGAAAATATCAGAGGTGAGGTGTGACACATGTATAATTTGTAGTGAACAACCTGCTATTCTTGAAGACTATCTTCCAAATACATTAGATATTAAAATTCGTTTGGACAAGGCAAGGACTAGCACAAGCACAAGAACACTAGTTAGTAACAATTTAACCATATATGTATTAAAATCAACAGATCCAATTCCAAACCAAGTCATCCCTACAAGCATTCGAGGACCTCACATGTAATTTGATGACCTCCCCTACACCGCTTCTAAACTTTCAAATGACACTGTTAACCTTTTAGTAAAGGTTTTGATTATCTTTTAGTAAAAAATAAAATTATAATTCAAACAGAAAGAATCTATATACTTCATTACTCAAACCGGTGACATTTCAATAATTTAAATGCAGTGCAGAGGTCTTTGTTGATTTTAAAGTGATACGGGTTAGTTGTAAATATTCAAAACCTCAAGGGGAGTGAAAATTACTCAATTATTTTCTATATAGGTGCATCATCCACTATCTAGTTGTCCAAAGTCCAAAGACTGATAATCAAGGCTTTAGATTACACTAGATGTATCCCACGCGCGTTGCACGTGCTAGGTATTTTTGTAATAAAAAATGTTTGAAGTTTTATTAACAAAAAAAATCATAAATGTGCAAATATTTACTGAAAATGAGTATTTCGTTATATACAATATATTTTGTTCACATTTCATCTTCCTATTTTGCATGCTCCGATCTAACAGAACTTTTTGTCGTCGACACACTCTTGAAAATTAAAGAGTGGGTGAATTGTCGTAGTTGTTGGAGAGAGAGTGACTCATCTGTCAAATGAAAAAGTTATGCTTACACATTTAGAATGATGATATGACTATACCAGGCAGAATACTAATTAAGTGGATTAAAATTACATCTCCTCCACAACTGTTTCATAAAGTCTGAGGAAATTACATTAAAACTCAAGGTTATATTTGGTTTTTATACAAACACATATATAGTTAAAGATGAAAATATTATAAGATGTTAAACCAAGAATACATGGGCTTTAGATTCCTTCACCAGCAGTTAAAATGGGAGTTTGGTATGAGTAAATCTCCTAGGAATCCTTAGGTAGAAGTAATTATTTAGGGTCAAGTAATTAGACTTCATTCACGGTATCATTATAGTTTTCTATCGAGTGTATACGCAATCCCAAATACATAGGTTAGAATAATCATCTTCACAACAAACAATCAAGACTATTAGTGAAAAAAAGAAAGATACAAACATAAGCCAACAACTTCAGAATTTGTACTTGTGATAAGACAACATTACTTAAATAACCAAAAGACGTGTAAAACACAAAAAAGGTACTTGTAGAAGATTATGTATGGGTCAATTTGTTCAGCCTTTCTATACCGGATCCAATAATAAATCTTTTTAAGTGCAACAATTTCATTTCAAACTTTGTTCCCTTTGCGGGGCTATCTAGGTTGTATTGTTAAATCTCTAAGTTATGAATATTAAAATTTAGATATTATTAAAAATGAAAAGCAACGTCACCCATTTAATCTAGTAGCATGATGTCATTATATTCTTCTGTCAATGATTTTTTGTTAGAACATTGAACTCATGAACAATAAATTTGACGTACGTTCAAACCGACTTGCTTGAATGTTTGTAGCAACGATAATAGGGTTGTCATTCACATGATTTCTAAAATATTTCTCCCTTTCCTTGGCAAAATCTCTCCCAGAAAAGCTTCAATGCTTTAATTATGTAAGAATAGTATCTCTAAAAACTGTTGTGGAAATAGTTAAAGAAATGTTGTGTTTAATTATGACTTAAAAACTATTGGAATGTTGTCCCACATCGCCTAGATTTACCCATTGTGTGCTAGTTATAAGGCTCTACTACCCCTCTCCTTAACACCTAGGTTTTAAGGAGTGATGGGGCTGGGCTTTTCAACTTGGTATCAAAACTTGGTTTGGCCTTTGTTTGTGCCGCTTTAGTTCGGTTCTTTGTCCGCTTAGTCCGGATTGTTTGGTATACTTCTTAGTTCGGCTACCGTGTTGTGGTCTAGGAGGGTGTGTTCGAATGTTGTCCCACATCGCCTAGACTTGCCCATTGTGTGCTAGTTATAAGGCTCTAGTACCCCTCTCCTTAACACCTAGGTTTTAAGGAGTGATCAGGCTGGATTTTTCAACTAAAACGTTCATTAAAATAACTACCCCTTTTATTTTCAAAGCAAATGGGCAATCACTGATCACTAAAAGCAAAAGAATAGTTTATATCTCTTCGACTCAGTTTGCCTCAAAAGTCCTATAAAAAAACTAACCCTCTCTACCTATTCAAAAGCGTACCTCATACATACATGTTCCGCTTTTTTCAGGCAGTTATTAGCGGAGCAAGAATTGCAACGGTTGGTTATATTCTCTTGTCTATCAAACAGTTATAGCCATTTAAATTGTTTATTACATTTTAAAATAAATTCGATTTAACATGTGAACAATCAGGATTTGACAAATTTAAAAAGAAAGGGTAAATTGGGGTTTATAATCAAATATAAAGGATAAATGTGTCTACGGAAAGTTTCTTTGGGATTGTGCTTTTTTATATATTATAGATGCATTAATCGACTATATTAATGGAATCTGATGATATCATTTGACCAAAATAATTCTGACCAAATCAATGCAACGAGAAGTTGTAAAGTTCTTGTTATACCTCCAAAATGTCTTGATGTTCAAAGAAAAGTCGCAAAGACTGCTCCATTGTTTTTGCAACAGCTCCACACGTATCCCTCCGTACTGTCTCAATACCTTTAGCATCAAAGATGGGTTCAATTTGTTCAATGCTTTCATAACTATAACCAACATAGCGTTTCTTAGTAAGAAGGAAGCAAGGGTGATACACTTTCTCCATTTTAAGTGTGACTGGGTTAGGATTCATAGCAGTAACGGTCGATGCAATCTCTTGTCCAATTCGAAAAGAGTCTTTAACTGTGCGTCCTCTTAGAAGAACAAACAAGCTGCAAAGGAAGGCGAAAGCATTTATTGTGTTTTCTTCTAGAATAAATTTTATTCATGGAGAAACGTTTGTCAAAATTTTTATTCTTTGAAAAATATTAGTTAAAAATCTTATGCTTATTCTTATGGTACTTTCTCCTATCAGGCTTGTGAGACCTTCTAGGGTTTGAATGGGAATTTTCCCTAATAGGGGTTAAACCATACTGCTCATAAGAATTGCCTAATTCATATTCTATAGTTTTATTTTTCATATTAGTGCACATTCCAAAATCTTCCTTTTGTATTGTAGTAATAATCGTACCATAGGTATCCATCTTGATAAAATCCTACTCCGGCTGATTATCAGCCCTAGTTCCAAAGCTAACTTTTTAGTTACAAATTTATTAGGATTAAAGAATCAAAACAAAAATTATAAAATTATAAAAATTTGAATCCAAATATTCTGCAGCAAGATTTAACCATGAGTAAAAGATTTAACTACAGGACCTAATAAATTTGTAACTAAAAAGTTAGCTTTGGAACTAGAGCTGATAATCAGCCGGAGTAAGATTATCAAGATGGAGACCACATTAAAATAATTCTCATTGCAAACTCAATGAAACTCTAAAAACATTTCATCTCGCATCATGAAAGGACTCCATAAAGTGTACCTGTCTGTATCACCATAGATGACTTTAGCATTCCATTTGTCATGTGAATTAACAAATGAAATAGCCTTCTCCAGCGTACTACGGCCACACTGAACAATACTGTCAGCGAGCTCAGCACAAGGCATGCGACCACTAAACCCAGCAGCTGTATAGCCGTACGTTACATTCGCTATCAACTTCAATGCAAGCTGTCTTGAATTGAATATCTGAAAAAGTTAATACCTCATAAGATCAGTACTTACTCTTTAACATACTGAAAGATAAAAAGGATTGACAAATATATTTTTATATTGAAGCAGACATATAAGTATATCATAAATAGCCTAACATCAGAAATTTTACAAACCATGCTTGTACTAAAAATTCCTGCCATGGAAAAAATTGAGTTCTTTTCAGCTTCCAGATCGAAATCATACTTAAATCTAACATCGAGAAAGATAAAAAAGAAATCTCAGATCAATGAACCTTAATATGTTAATCTCCTTCCTTAAACACAACTCAAGAAAATCACTAAACTCAAGGAAACAGTAACAGAGTTATGATAATAACTTACCTGTTGATATCCATACACATTATTGCTGATAATATCATTTGACTTAATACATTATTCCTGATGCTAACAACAAGTTAATAGAAATTTAAATACTTAGCTGCGTACCCTGTAAAGAACTTGTTGTGAGGGCGCCAACTTTTTCATTGCTTGTTTCACCATAATTCGAGTTGACAATATCTCCTCCAACAAACGAGGCAATATGCCTTTACGGACCTGTTTAATATCAAGCAGGACATATAACTTTTTTCCTTTCCACTACACCTTCTTTTAAAGTACATACTACTAATTGAAAGCAAGATATAAGACATTCTAGAAGTAAAGATCAATGAAGAGCTCAAATGTGGTTTGAGTAAAGGGAAGGTGAAACTATTTAGATATTCAATGATTGGGTCAAACAGACCACATTAATTCGGACAATAATACAAATAACTTCATAAATTACATTTCTGAAAGCACAAATGGTAAAAATTGCAATAAGAATTAAAGATAAAGAGATCAAAGCTATGAGTTAAGACTAAAAAGTCCTTCGTATCAGATAGAAATTATAGAGTGATAATAACCTTCACAGGTACATGCATACCCAAAGCATATGGCTAAAAACTATACCACAGGGAAAAGCATTTCCATTGAATTACCTTTGATGGTACATACATAACACCATTTGGAGTGAGCAGAATTTGATCATTTAATTCCCTCAGAATCTTAGGGTCTGGTGAATACGAAACAACACCAAGTGTATCTTCCTTTGAAGGAGTTACTTTTCCCAAGCATGTACAAAAGCAAAGGTTGTATGCAATAATCATCGATGGATAAAGAGATTGGAAATCCAAAACAACAACTGGATCTGCATAAAAACCAGACTCTGGTTCCATGACAAGAGGCAGACACTCCATTGCAGGTTGAGAAGCAACCTAAACAAGACAATAAAAACAGTAAAATACATGTTGACCAATTGAAATAAAGAGAAACTTGAAATAGTACTAATGATGAATGCCCAAGGTCCCAAGAAAAAAAAACAAAACGATAGGCAAGAACAATTGAAATAATGCATGTCAGATTCTTGACCATCATACATACCCTAAGTAAAGTGTGATGGAAAAGTAGATGTTCGAGATTAAAATAGAAATGCAATGCTATGACTCAAAGAGGCAGATAACCATCCATCCTCAAACACTTCTTGATGCAAAAGCATAATATAGTAATGGACGACAAAATAAGAAGAGGTGTTATATGGTCAGCCATATTGTTAATCACATTGACACAGGCCATTCAAAACTGGATACACTAGATTAAAAAAATGGACACACGGGCCACAAACATTATGTATTGGAACCAGTAAAATATTAGCCACACCGCTAATTACATAAGCTGAAAGAAGCCAAAAGGTAGGATCTAAAAGGACAAGGGATATAAAATCAACAGTAAGACACGAAGACATTTTTAAAATAGAAAATGCAAGAAAAGAAAATGAAAGGAAAAAAGGGGAAGGTCCTTCGGGAAAATCTTGCAAACACATCATGGTACAACGTTTAACAGAAGTTAAAAAAATAAAGACTCAAGCAGCACGTATAATATCACATTGAATTAAGTATCATTCAGGAGACTCAGTATAAACCTGTTGATTCCCAGGGGACACTGCAAGATAGTTTTGGGTATGTGCCAATCTCAGTAACATGGACTCAACACGGTATTGTGAGCCTCGAGAAAGAACAGAGAAAAAGTCAATCCCAAAAACACGAGCAAGTTCTGATGTTCGATTTATCTGCCAAGATGCACAAAATATAAGAATTTCTAGCAAGAAAAGGGAACTGAGAAAGAGCGGAACATGGCATAAACTACCAGAAAACCAAAAACTTGTACTTGCATCTGTTGAATATTTAGTGCCAACTGAGCACCAAGCAAAAAACTTAAGTTAATACATAGAGAGGTCCACTAACAGTTTAACTATATTTAGTACCATTTGTCACTTGCCAGTTAATGGGATAATTCCTCCCTCCAAGAAGGATGAGAAGAACCCAATTAAAGTTAAGTTGACGGGTTTCTAAAAAAGCCTTCTATGGGGAATAAAGAAGCAGTTGAAATAAGTGGTTCAAGACTTTTCACAAATCATTTTACAAGTGCAAAAGTGTTTTAATAGAGTTTAGTGGTAAATCAACAATTTTATAAGAAAAGCAGCATCTAAAGAAGTTTGATGACTAATAAGCTTTCCAAAAGGAGGCTGGGATGTGGAGATGAATGGGGCGCTAATATCAAGTTAATGAAGCTTCTAACCAACAAATTAAACTTGGGAAGTTAACTGATTAAAAAAACTTAAACTAGGTAGAAGGCCAGACTACTCGTTACTACTGATTATAAACACTAGTCAATGTACGGCAACATTTATCTGTAGGAATCTTATAAAAATAAAAACATTTATTCGCAAGACTGAAACAGTGCCGAAACAAACACTAGATCATTTTAAGATCTTACTGATGTCCCCTACTCAATGCTCAAGGCATTAGGCATTACCGCCCTTATAATGCAACTGGATAGAAATTGAAGAAATTGAGGGTATTGGGGCCGGGGGAGAGGCATAAGTTAGACAAGGCAGCAAGCATTTATCCATATGCACAAACAATTAAGAAATGTCAGCATACCATATCAAGTTGATTAATTATCTCAAGGTTCAACTTTGCTCTTTCCATCATATACTCAACACACCGATATCTTGCTCGTCCTGAACCACTCAAAAACCATTTTGTTAGTACTTTATGATGAATGAGTGGAACTTTTCGCCTCAGAACAGCTTCAGCAACAGCTTCAAGTGTGTATATGTTAAGCTTAAGTTCACTGCGCATAAGACGCCATACGTTAAGGACAATTCTACCACCAACATGGACACCACTGACATGGGTTCGGCCCCATTCATCCTCAATTATCACATCTTCAAGGACAGCAGAATCAGCAGCTAATGACTCAGAAATTGGGTTCCCTAGTAATCCTTTATGAGGAGCTTCCAAATCAGCATCCATTATCTTGATTTCTGATGGCGTCCTAGATATTTTATTTAGTAAACCCATTCCAAGCTGTGAAGCCCTTTCTGCCAAATAGCCAATAGAACCCCCTTGAACATCCCATCCCATTAAAATATCAGGATCCACAGAACAGACAATTCTTATGAACTTCATAAATAAACATTTCTCTTCAGAGAAAACCAACACCTTACAGCCCGATATCCCATAGAAAGTTCTGCAAATATATGGTGACAAGTAGACAATTATGACAGAATACAAAAGGCAACGGAAGATCATATTAGCATGCATGTATAAATCGGAAGTGTAGAATGATGTAATGCGTCAAAGTTGCACATAATTCTATAACATGCAAGCAAATGTTAAAATAAAAGACATAAAAGCAAGATAATGACCCAATTTCTGCAAGCAAATACAGAAAAACTCAAGGAACAAAAAGAAAAATAATTTATCTTAGAAAATTTGAAAACCAAAAGCACTGACTATTGTCATTCAATTAATACTCTCCTTATCTTTCTCTCCATATCTCGCCCCCATTCTTTCTTCTAATAAATAAAACACAACAATAAATAAAATCACCTTGTAAAGTCTTTTTTCTAACTCGCGTCTTGCTTGAGTTTATACTTGAATCCATAAATAGAAAACTGATTCCGAAATCGGGGAGTATCTTAATATGTTGTCCCTGCTCAACCTTGTTCTTTTATCTTAGAAAAATAAAAAAGCAAAATAATTTGTCTTAGAAAAATAGAAAACCAAAAGCACTGACTATTGTCATTCAATTAATACTCTCCTATCTTTCTCTCCATATCACGCCCCCATTCTTCTTCTAATAAATAAAACACAACAATAAATAAAATCACCTTGTAAAGTCTTTTTTCTAACTCGCGTCTTGCTTGAGTTTATACTTGAATCCATAAATAGGAAACTGATTCCGAAATCGGGGAGTATCTTAATATGTTGTCCCCGCTCAACCTTGTTCTTTTAATTTTGAAGTGATAGACAAAAGGATGTGGGCACTTGACAAATGAATTTTATTTCAAATGATGTGGATTCTCATCACTCCTTCCCTTTTCCTCTAATATGGAAATCTTGCTCTCCTTCCAAAGTAGTTTTTTATGGCCATTAATATTGGAAAAGGTAAGCACTGCTGATACTCTTCAAAAGAGAAGACCTTATATGTACTTATCTCCTTCTTGGTGTGTTTTGTACAAAAGCAACTCTAAGACTTTGAACCATCACTTTCTCCATTGCCCTTTAGCTTCTTCATTATGGTATCGGTTGTTGATATTGCTTGATTTCAGCTGGGTGGAGCCTTATTCAAGGGAGATGTTAATAAGATTGGATTATGGTGGTGGAAATAAAAAGAGAAATGTTATGTGGTATCATGCAGTCTTTGTTGTGTGTCTGGTTCTTTGGCTTGAGAGAAATGGAAGAATTTTTTAAGACACCTTCGTTGATGAGTTGGTTTTATGGAAGAAAGTTAGTTTATTGGCTTCTTCTTGGTCGTCAAATTTGAAATATTTTCAGGATGTCCCTTGGTCTTCTTTTTCTGACAATTGGAATTTTTGTTATGGTTGTAATTCTGTGTAATTTTGGAATTCAGTGTTATTTGCTTTTTCTTGTTCTTTTCAGTTTTCAGTTTTTGGTGGATTACTCATCCTCCAAAACCTGCTCTTGTACTCTCTTTTATTAATATAACTTTCCTGTTTCCTATAAAAAAATCAATAGTAAACTGAACTCATATATACCAACATAACCACAATCGGGAAATCTAAACACTAGGTCAACTAAAATAGACGATTAATTAGTTGCAAGAGAAAGTGTTTTATATCAATAGATGGGATTGTAACCATCCTACCTCTTATAGAAATCAGTGTCACTGTATAGAAGTACAAGAACCTCAACATCAGAATCATTGTCATTTTGGATACCAAGAGCTATCAAGTAGACAGCATCAACTCGAGGATCAGGTCCTAGATCGCCTCTTGACTCTGCCTGCACCTATCACCCAGTCAATTCAAGTTACATCAAATGTGCGCAAAAGCATGGAGTTTGAACAAACTTAAAGAAAACCATATACTTAGTAGGAAGACGGGAGAAATCATGTGAAACAGGCCAGCATATTTAGTTTGAAGCAATGGAAGTGTTCAGAAACTTGTTTGATACCACAAGAACATTGTTCATTCAAATTTAACAAGATTATGTTTTATTAACGTTGTGATGTATAATCAGACAACTTAATAGCTAAAATACAAAAGTGGTACTTTTCAAGCCATATATATACGAACATCTCACTGTAAACAGACAAAACAAAATGCGTATTGTACAATAAAATCTTTTCGAAACTATGAACAGAATATCCCATGTCATAATGGACTTTATAAGAGAAAATAACACAATTCTTGGAAAGAGAGCCAAAAAACCAAGTTGTTTATCCAATTCCTTATCTTCTAGCTTGAAATACTCTATTTGGAAGAGTTTTAGAAATTTGTTTGAAACCACAAGAACATTATTCATTCAAATTTAACAAGATTAAGTTTTATAAACGCGATTGTGATGCATATCCAGACAACTTAATAGCTAAAATGCAAAAGTGGAAGTTTTCATGCCATATATAAGCAAACATCTCACTGTTAACAGACAAAACAAAATGTGCTGAAACTACACATTGTACCATGGAATCTTTTAGAGCAATTATCAGCATTATATCATAAGTCATAATGGACTTTATAAGAGAAAATAACACAATTCTTGGAAAGAGAGCCAAAAAACCAAGTTGTTTTTCCAAGTTCTTATCTTCTAGCTTGAAATACTCTATTGTAAGTCCTGTATCTTGAAATATAATACAATACTATTGGATCCTCTCCAATATTATGTTCTGGATTAGGATCATCATTCATAAGTTAGAGTTGGACACTGGAAGTTCAAATCTCACATTTAATGAAAACTTCAAACATAATAAAACAGACATGCTTCTAAATTACCTCGATACTTAATAATGTCAACTGTTGCCCACCACCAACACTAGCAGGGTCACGAAATCCAGTTTGACTAAGAGGAGTAGGCTTTGACTTTACATATGGACCCGAAATCTGAGAAATATCTTGCAACCAATCAGAGCAAGGTTCTACTTCCATGTCACCTAAACCACTCCGCATTAGTGTTATTACATCCTCTGGAAGAGAACTCTCGTCAGCACCAAGGCATACAGGATTTTCTTTATATACAGGATCAGAAACAGGTATCACGTGATTCATAGAACAAGATTGAAGCATAGACATTTTACAATCATCTGTTGAAGTGCTCTTCAGACAAATCCTGCTAGAAGAAAACGCTACAAAAAGATAAAAAAAATTGATGATAATTAAACTTCCACATCATAAAGCCATTCTTCCGACTTGAAGGATTAAACTAGCATACCCCTATGTGATGAAGGCTCTGGTTGCGCCACACTGTTCATTCCAGGAGCACCTAGAAGCCCACAACCAAAGTACAATGACAGTAAATGATAGGTGAAAATAAAGTAAAAGACTAAATAGTTTCTTAGTTCTATCTAAAACCTCTGTGGTCGCAGTCTAGCCATCTATTAACACCGGCTGCAGAAGGAGGTGAATATATTGGTGTTAAAAGATACAACAAAGAACCATCATTTTGATAGAGGGAGGGGACACCCATAGCAGCTTCCTGATGAGAATGAGAGCCGCTAGTATGATAAACAACTGCTTTATCTTCCCGCAAAAAAAATGGCAGAAAATCATCTGCATATCTTCCTGAAAGAAAAGAAGCATCAGCAATTGACCAAAACAAAATCAACAGGAAAAAGGAAGGAGAAAGGTCAAGAAACTAAAAAAGAATTTGTTAAAACCCTGAAAGTAAGGAATTCAATATTTTTGAGAAAGTGTGAAGTATGTGGCCTCTAAATGGGCGTCTTCTGATCTCTTTAGGAAATTTTCATTCTTTTTGGTCCTCTCCAATTAATGGGGCATTGTAAATTGAGTTGGAATGAGGAATTCAATAAAATTTCTTACATCTACATATAATACACAATTTATGTTATCCATGACAAATAGACTTACAAGTTTCATATGCTCCAATAAAGAAAGTCCTTTTATTATAACAGGGGACAATCATACATTGTATCATTGACCTATGCAAAATCCAAACCTAAAGGCCCTAGCCTTTCCAAAGAAAAAGGCACTCCCAAACCTCTCTTCCCTTCGCAAAGATAATTAAAGAAAAAAAAAAGAAAATTCTATAAACCACAACCCTCATCAATGCGAAGATAAGAACAAACATATAGTGTCTGACATGTGAAAATTTCTTTTCATCAGTAGAGGAAAAAGTTAGCATTTCAACAGCAGTGGAAGCATAAATCTAGAAAATATTTTACATGTCATTTGCCACTAAGGAAATTTAATTCCTACCTGCCGTTCCATAACTAGTTTTCTCTTCTAGAAGAAAAGGTTCCTTCAAGATTGTATGCGGATACGAACAATTCATAGATGCCTCATATGTCAAATCTGCAGTAGGGGGTTTATCACGCAAGGTCATCACAATTAAGTCCGTGTATTTTGACTCCATGTTAGCAATCATTGGCGCAGGGTTGACAAGTCCAGAAAAAACAGAATGCTCTCCCATCTTCTCATTGCTACAACAAGTGTTGACATCAAAAGTTTCACAGTGGCCCAAAGAAGGTTTCATCTCAAAATCATTGTAGAGTCCTATGGACTGGTCAGGAAAAGATGGCCTGCAATGGGGAGATCCAAAACCAAACCCATCCACCGGCAGCATGGCAAAATCTGAAGATCCTGGTTCTTTTGGTTCCCCATCTGTAAGTGCTTTCTTGACCTTATTAGATCCACATTCTGATTGCTCAACCCGGTAACCTCGCTTTCTCCTCATCATGTCCCTTAAAGAGCATCTGACCAACAAACTTGCATCCCTTGATTCACAGACTTCTGTCCCTGTTTTCTTCGATAAAGAATCTTTATGTTTTACCCTCTCTCCAGCAAGGAAACTTGTATCCCCAATATCTTCATTTGCACTTACAAATACACTGGTGCCTTGGAAACTGACAGAGTTCGAGTCCTTATTCACATGACGAGTTGAGGAAAGAGGTAAAGAGCCCCATGATGATTTGTCCTTTTTATAACTGGAGAATCTTTTATCTATGTCTTGCAATCCCTTGGTTTCAGAAGAACTTCTATGTTCACTTCTATCGATTTCAGTTAGATTTCCAGGAGAGTCACCAGAAGGAGTAGATAACATATCATCGCCAGCACCATCAACTTGGGGAATAAGTCTCTCTAATTTACTTCTGGAAGAATGCTTATTATCAGGGGAATGAAAACTTCTTTCCTTAGTACCCTCAAATTCAAATAAATCATCAATTGAATCAAGAATATCTTGACACTCCTTTTGAGACTCGCATTCGTAATCCTCAGTAGCTTTATCCACAACTTCATTGATATTTGCTGCAGGTAAGAAGGGACTCAAAATGGTTTCACAAACAAGCTCATCGTCAGAGTTGATATCTCCCGCAGTCTGAGAAGTGGCCAGCCACCTTAGTAGACCTAAGGCCTCCTCATCGGCAGCCTAAAAAGAGAAATAATAACTTAACAGTTAACCTTTCCAGTAAACAGTTTGAAAATGAAAACATTCCTAATAAAAAGAAGTCATCCGAACAAGACATGCGTCAAGCTCCAAAAAATATATCAGTTGATTTTATATGTGCAACAAAAAGTAGTGTAATACTTTAACATCCTTTCAGACAGTTAAGTGGGCTCAAGGAAGAAGGGGGAATGAACCATTTAATCCATTCCTTTAATGGCTTTGACACATGATTTTATATGTGCAACAAAAAGTAGTGTAATACTTTAACATCCTTTCAGATAGTTAAAGGAAGAAGGGGGAATGAACCATTTAATCCATTCCTTTAATGGCTTTGACACATGTTACAAAATGTTATAGGATAATAATAGCTGTTAATTACCTTATCCTAGGGATCCTAATTGTATAGTAATTAGCTTAATTATAGGGATCCTAATTAGGTAGTTTCCTACAATAGTTTCCTAGCTTTGTATATCTATGTGGATATTCTTCACTGAAAGGATTGAGAAAATAATTTTTTCATCTCAGATATCATGGTACCAGAGCCATAGGCATGCAAATCGAGGTTTTCTCTTTTTCACTTAAAATTAGGGTTTAGCGTTTTTTTAGGGTTCCATGTTGGACAACCCTTTTGGAGTGGCCCTTTGTTCTCACCGCCCATCCAGGAAGGAAGCCATGCGCGTGAGTCTCATGCGCCGCCGCGAATTTCTGCCACTCTCCCTCGCGCTAGCGCGTGGAGGCGTGTGACGTCTAAGTTCGTCTCCGGCAGCCTTCGTATGATTCGTCGGCGTTTCCCTGCTTCGTCTGTACCTGCTGCCTTGTGTTCGTAGAGGTTTGGGTTCTATTTTCGAGTTTCTTGCGTTTCAGCCCTATTTTTTTGGCTGCTGCTGGCTTGTTGGTTCCTTTTTTACTGGTCTTCTTTTCTGTTTCTGCATATTTGGTGTTATGGCTGAGAATAAATCTTCTATCACGACGGATGTGGTACCTATAATGTCTAAAATCACGGACCATAAGCTAATGAGTTCGAATTATTTGGATTGGAGTAAGACTGTTCGACTGTATCTACGGAGTATTGAAAAAGATACTCATTTGACTGATGATCTCCCTCAAGGTGATTCGAGGAAGACATGGCTGAGAGAGTACGCTCGCTTGTTCCTGAAGATTCAGAATTCTATTGATAGTCAGATAATTGGCTTGATTAATCATTGTGAATTTGTTAAAGAATTGATGGATTATTTGGAATTCTTGTACTCTGGAAAAGGAAACCTCACTCGCATTTATGAGGTTTGCAAAGCGTTTTACAGTGCGGAGAAACAAGATCAATCTCTTACGAATTATTTTATGGAGTTTAAGAAGACGTATCAAGAGCTTAATATGTTGCTACCTTCTAGTCATGATGTGAAGGTTCAGCAACACCAACGAAAACAAATGGCCATCATGAGTTTCTTGGCTGGCCTTCCCTTTGACTTTGAGACTGCTAAGTCTCAAATTCTTTCTGGTTCTGAGATCTCCTCTTTACAAGACATATTTAATCGCGTACTCCATACAGAAGGTACCCCTCTGGTTCAACTTAGTGGTGCTTTGGTAAGTCGAAATAATGATTATACGCTGGGGAAACCAAGTGGAAACAAAGGAGGTGGCTCATACGGGTTTGAATCTCGAACACGGGAATCTGGTGGCATTGTATGTCGATATTGTCATAAGCCAGGACATACAAAGTTTAAGTGTAGGAAGCTTCAGTTCAAAAATCAGAAACCTCACTCGGCACATATTGTGTTCACTAATGACACCCCTGAGAAATCGGTCCTTATTTCTACTAGTGAATTTGACAAGTTCTCACAGTATCAAGAATCACTAAAGCATTCATCTCCCGCTCTCACTGCTATTGCTGATTCAGGTAAACCAAATAAGTGTCTTCTTTCCTCATCCTCCAAATGGGTCATTGATTCTGGTGCCACAGATCATATGACAGGTAATTCTGGTCTTTTCTCTACTTTCCAGTCATACACTTCTACCTCTACTGTTACTTTGGCTGATGGGTCACCATCTTGTGTTCGTGGGTCTGGAACGATTACCCCTACCCCTCAACTTCCTTGTCATCAGTCTTACATCTACCGAATTTATCTTTTAATTTGATCTCTGTAAGCCAGCTCACTAGCAATCTTAACTGTTGCATCTCATTTTTTCCTGATCATTGCTTATTTGAAGATCTTATGATGAAGAAGACTATTGGTAAAGGAGATGAGTCTGGAGGCCTCTACATTTTGACACACCAAAATCTGTCGCTTGCACTGGTGTCATATATGTTGGATAATATTGTTTATCTTTGCGACTTTTCTGGTATTTAAGGGTATTTTAGTATTTTTAACTTTCTTATCCATGTGTATAAATACCCCAAATGTCTCGTCTTATGTCTCAGCAGACTCCTATTATTGCTATTGCTCCTGTCTCTGATCCTCCTACCTCCACTGCCTCAGGTACTCCCACTGCACTTCATATTCGTACTGAGTCACCTACATGGATTTTGGATTCGGGGCAAATGATCATATGACTGGTGAGTTATCAGTTTTTTCTACACCATTGGAACCTGTTAAAGGTTCGGCACAATTAGCTGATGGTTCTCGGACTGTTGTGAGCGGTAGAGCGACTGTACAACTGTCTCCTGAAATTACTCTTACCTTTGTTTTTTATTTGCCTAAATTTGTTATGAACCTTTTATCTGTTAGTCGCCTAGCCAAAGCTCTAGATTGTCCTGTCATTTTTTTGGCTGATCGTTGTTTTTTGCAGGACCGTCGTACGAAGAGGATTTTTGGCAGGGGGTATGAGCGGGATGGACTATACTACTTTGGCGATCCACCTCCCCTTCAACCACCAGATCTTGTTATTCGAGTTGCCTGTTCTATTATTTTTGATTTTCCTGTTTCCTTTTCTTTTAGAGACTTACATTTGTGGCATGCTCGTTTGGGTCATGTCAATTTTCAATATCTTTGTTCGTTATTTCCTTCGTTGATTAATGCATATAAACATTTTCAGTTTAAATGTGAAATTTGCGAGCTTTCGAAATATTGTCGTAAACCTTATATTTCTCACATGAATAGATCTGTTGCTGCGTTTGATTTAATTCACTCTGATATTTGGGGTCCATCTCCTGTTACTGCTATGTCTGGACACCGATATTATGTCACATTTATTGATGACTTTTCTAGAGGTACATGGGTTTATTTGCTTAGGAAAAAATCTGATGTCTCACATGTGCTTAAACAATTTCTTACTATGATCAAAACCCAGTATCAAACTGTTGTTCGATCGATTCGTTCTGATAATGGGGGGGAGTATATTGCGGGTGATCTTGTCTCTCATCTTTCTAGTCTTGGGATTCTTCAACAGCTTACATGTCCATATACTCCTGAACAAAATGGCATAGGTGAGCGTAGGAATCGCCACCTTATGGGCATTTCTCGTTGCCTTTTGAAGGGAATGTCAGTTCCTCAAATTTTTTGGGACATGTCTGTTCTCACCGCAACATATTTGATTAATAGAGTTCCTAGTCGAATATTGGGCGGGCAAACTCCTTTAGGTCTTCTTCATCCCGAAAAACCCATTTTCCTTATTATTCCTCGTGTCTTTGGTTGTGTTTGCTTTGTTCAAAACAAGAGTCCTACTCGAACAAAGTTGGACGATAGGTCTATCCGTTGCGCATTTATGGGATACTCATCTCAGTCCAAAGGGTATCGATGTTACGATCCCTCATCTAGACGGTTTATTTCTTCTTTAGATGTTACTTTTTGGGAGAATACCCCATTCTTTTCTGGTTCCATTGGTGTTAGGACTGGGGTCCCATCTGTTGATGATCTTCCTCGTCCTATCCCTATTCTTGACCCCCCTAATATAGATGCTCCCGTTGTTTCTCCTACTTCTTTGCCTCCCATTGCAGGTCCACCTACCAAGGTGTATAGTCGTCGCCCTCATCTCCCTGTGCTGAACTCCTCTACGAATGAAGGTACTGATCCTCCCCTCTCTCAACGAGATCCTTTGCGGGACCGTCGCCCCCCTAATCGCCTCACTTTATCATGTTCTACTGACCACCCTATTGAAAATCATATTTCGTATAGTGCTCTGTCCAGTTCCTTTCACGGATTTGTCAGTCACATTGATTCTACTGCGATTCCGCGATCTGTTGGGGAAGTAACACGAGACCCACTCGAACAAAGTTGGACGATATTATTCCTCGTGTCTTTGGTTGTGTTTGCTTTGTTCAAAACAAGAGTCATACTCGAACAAAGTTGGACGATAGGTCTATCCGTTGCGCATTTATGGGATACTCATCTCAGTCTAAAGGGTATCGATGTTACGATCCCTCATCTAGAGGGTTTATTTCTTCTTTAGATGTTACTTTTTGGGAGAATACCCAATTCTTTTCTGGTTCCATTGGTGTTAGGACTGAGGTCCCATCTGTTGATGATCTTCCTCGTCCTATCCCTACTCTTAACCCCCCTAATATAGATGCTCCCGTTGTTTCTCCTACTTCTTTGCCTCCCATTGCAGGTCCTCCTACCAAGGTGTATAGTCGTCGCCCTCATCTCCCTGTGCTAAACTCCTCTACGAATGAAGGTACTGATCCTCCCCTCTCTCAACGAGATCCTTTGCGGGACCGTCGCCTCACTTTATCATGTTCTACTGACCACCCTATTGAGAATCATATTTCGTATAGTGCTCTGTCCAGTTCCTTTCACGGATTTGTCAGTCACATTGATTCTACTGCGATTCCGCGATCTGTTGGGGAAGCAACACGAGACCCACGGTGGGTGACCCCCATGCAAGATGAGATGAAAGCCTTGCAAGATAATCATACTTGGGACTTGGTTGCTTTGCCTCAGGGGGAGAAAACGGTTGGATGTCGTTGGGTATTCAATCTTAAATATAATGCGGATGGAACTGTTAATCGGTACAAGGCACGTCTAGTCGCCAAAGGTTTTACTCAGATTTCCGGCAAGGATTTCAATGCAACCTTTGCCCCTGTTGCAAAACTCACTACTGTTCGTCTTATTATCTCTTTGGCTGCTTCTCACTCCTGGCCCTTGCATCAGATGGATGTCAAGAACGCCTTCTTGAATGGTGATTTGGATGAGATTATTTATATGGATCCGCCTGCGGGTTTTCGGGCTCAGGGGGAGTATTCAGGGAAAATATGTCGTCTGCGAAAATCCTTGTATGGGTTGAAACAGTCTCCGTGGGCTTGGTTTGCTCGGTTTAGTGCAGTGGTGCTTGAGTTGGGATTTCTTAGATGTCACTCTGATCATACATGTTTTATCAGATGGAATTCATTAGGACAATGTGTCATCCTCTCTGTGTAAGTGGATGATATCATCTTGACTGGTGATGACAGTATCAGCATTACTAAGGTCAAAAAAGATCTTAGTTAGCTTTTGATATCAAAGATTTGGGGGGACTAAAGTATTTTTTGGGTATTGAGATTGCTCGTTCCGAGATCTCTCGCAGCGGAAGTATGTTCTTGACCTGCTTGGTGATACTGGGATGTTGGGATGTAGACCTGCATCTACACCTATGGATCCGAATGTCAAACTTTCAGCTGAATCAGGTGAACTATTAGCAAATCCGAGTATGTATCAGAGATTGGTTAAAAGACTTATTTATCTGACTAACATACGTCCCGATCTGGCTTTTTCTATTAGCCTTGTGAGCCAGTTTATGCATGCTCCCCATACTTCACATTTGGATGCAGTTTACCACATTTTGAGATACTTGAAGTCTTGTCTGGGCCTTGGTCTTTTCTATTCCTCCAAAAACACATTTGATGTGTCTTGCTTTACCGATGCTAACTATGCTAGGTCAAAGACAGATAGGAGATCTCCATCTGGTATTTGTACTTTTTATGATAATCATCTTCTCTCCTCGAAAAGCAAGAAGCAGTCTGTGGTTTCTCGGTCGTCTGCTGAGGCAGGATACAGCAAATAATCTCTCACGGATTTATTGGCGCTGCGCTTTTTTTCTTGGCGGCTCAAGGGACGTGTGAGGTTCTTTGGCTTCATTCTATTCTAGGGGAACTCGGTTTCTTGCCCTGTTTACCTTCCACATTGTACTGTGACAATAAGTCGGCCTTAATTTTAGCTTAAGATTCTGTTCTTTATGAAAGAACCAAGCATATCGAGGTTGATATTCACTTCATTCGAGAGAAAGTTCGGTCTGGAGCTATCTCTACAAAGTTTGTTCCTTCATCTGAGCAAACTTCTGATACTCTTACAAAGCCTGTCGGTCCTACTCTTCTACAGTCAACTCTTCGCAAGCTAGGCATGATTAATATCTATGCGCCAGTTTGAAGGGGAGTGTTGGATAATATTGTTTATCTTTGCTACTTTTCTGGTTTTTAAGAGTATTTTAAACTTTCTTATCCATGTGTATAAATACCCCATGTACTATCTAAATTTTATTTTTGATCAATATAACTCTTTTAGCTTTCTAGTGTAGGTTGGGTCATCCATCTCTCCATTTACTTAAGAAACTTTGTCCACAGTTTAGTAAGGTGTCTTCATTAGATTCTGAGTCGTGTCAGTTTGCAAAACATCATCGTCTTAGTTCAAGTCCAAGAGTCAATAAACGTGCTAGTATTCCTTTTGAGTTGGTTCATTCTGATGTTTGGGGTCCTTGTCCTATTTTGTCTAAACCTGGATTTAAGTATTTTGTTACCTTTGTGGATGATTATTCTCGTGTAACTTGGTTATATTTAATGATCGCTCTGAGTTGTTTTCTATTTTTTGTGCGTTTTGTGCTAAGATTAAAACTCAATTTAATGCTTCAATCTGTATTTTGCGAAGTGATAATACCAAGGAATACATGTCCGCTTTATTTCAATCTTATATGGTTAAGAATGGCATGCTTCATGAAACTTCTTGTGTTGATACTCCATCCCAAAATGGAGTGGCAGAACAGACATCTTCTTGAAACTGCACGAGCCCTCTTGTTTCAAATGAATGTTCCTAAAACTTTTTGGGCCGATACAGTTTTTATCGCATGCCTTCTCATTAATCGTATGCCATCATCTGTTCTTCATGGTGAGATCCCTTACAAAATCCTTTTTCCTAATAAATCATTGTTTCTTGTCGACCCTAGGATATTTGGTAGCACTTGTTTTGTTCGGGATGTTCGTCCGCATGTCACTAAGTTAGATCCCAAGTCTTTGAAGTGTGTCTTCCTTGGTTATTCTCGTCTTCAGATAGGTTATAGGTGTTACTGTCCCATTCTTAACAAATATCTTGTCCAATTGATGTTACCTTCATGGAAGACATTCCTTACTTTCCGTCTTCTCCTCTTCCCGCTCATCAGGGGGAGGATGATGATTTGTTGGTTAATTCCATCGTATCTTCTGAACCTGTCTCGGAGTCTATTCCTGTTAAGCTTTCTATTACTCAAGTCTACTTCAGGCGTAAACCTCCTGATTCATGTCCTGCATCGGCTCCTTTGTCATCAGATCCAGTCTCGAGCGATGATCTTCCTATTGCATTACGCAAAGGTAAACGCCAATATACTTATCCTATTTATTTTGTTGTTTCCTATAATTGCTTGTCATCTTCCTCTTGTTCTTTTATTGCATCCCTTGATTCTATCTCTATCCCTAAAACTGTACACGAAGCCATCTCTCATCCTGGTTGGCATCATGCAATGATAAAGGAAATGAATGTTTTAGATGACAATGGTACTTGGAACTTGGTCGATTTACCTTCAGGGAAACGGGCTATTGGATGCAAATGGGTGTTCACGGTTAAAGTCAATCTGGATGGGTCAATTACTCGATTGAAAGCCTGTCTTGTCGCTAAGGGATATGCTCAGACCTATGGAGTGGACTATTCTGACACTTTTTCTCCGGTTGCTAAATTGACATATGTTCGGTTGTTTATTTCTTTGGTAGCTACTCATCATTGGCCTTTGCATCAACTGGACATCAAGAATGCTTTTCTTCATGGTGATCTTCAGGAGGAGGCGTGTATGGAGCAACCTCCTGGTTTTGTTGCTTAGGTGGAGTCTGGGCGAGTTTGTCGTCTTCGAAAATCTCTGTATGGTTTGAAACAGAGTCCTCGTGCTTGGTTTGGGAAATTTAGTCAGGCTTTTGAAAAATTTGGCATGATGAAGAGCAAATTTGACCATTTTGTGTTCTTTAAACAATCAGAAGCTGGTATCATTCTTTTAGTTGTGTGCGTTGATGATATTGTAATTACTGGAAGTGATACTATAGGAATCTCATCTCTTAAGTCTTTCCTTCATATTCAATTTAACACAAAGGACTTAGGGATGCTAAAGTATTTCTTGGGTGTTGAAGTCACAAGGAGTAAAAAGGGTACATTTTTATCTCAGAGAAAATATGTTCTTGACTTATTAACTGACAGGAAAATTGAGGGCAAAGCCTTGTAGTACTCCAATGTCTCCTCACTTGCACCTTACGGGAGATGGAGAACTAATGGAAGATCCTGAACGATACAGAAGATTGGTTGTAAAGCTTAATTATCTTACAGTGACTCGTCTAGATATTGCATATTCTATCAGTGTTGTTAGTCAGTTTATGTCATCCCCAACAGTTCATCATTGGGCAGCGTTAGAACATATTTTGTGTTATTTGAAAGGAGCGCCTGGACGTGGTATCTTATATGCAAATCATGGGCACACTCATATTGAATGTTTTTCAGATGCAGATTGGGCAGGTTCCAAAAAGATAGAAGATTCACTTCAGGTTATTGTGTTTTTGTTGGAGGAAATTTGATCTCATGGAAGAGTAAGAAGCAGAGCATTGTGTCAAGGTCCAGTGCAGAGTCAGAATATAGGGTTATGGCACAATCTGTGTGTGAGATGATGTGGATATACCAATTCTTGACTGAAGTAGGTCTTAAAACTTCAGTACCAGCAAAATTGTGGTGTGACAACCAAGCTGCCTTTCATATTGCATCTAATCCTGTATTTCATGAGCGAACTAAGCACATTGAAATTGATGGTCACTTTGTTCGTGAGAAAATTCAGCAAGGTTTGATTTCTACAGGGTATGTGAAGACTGGAGAGCAACTAGGGGATATCTTCACAAAAGCTTTAAATGGGGTTCGAGTTGATTATCTTTGTAACAAGCTGGGCATGATTAATATCTATGCTCCAGCTTGAGGGGAGTGTTACAGAATGTTACAGGATAATACTAGCTGTCAATTACCTTATTTTAGAGATCCTAATTGTATGGTAATTAGCTTAATTATAGGGATCCTAATTAGGTAGTTTCCTAGCTTTGTATATATATGTGTATATTTTTCACTGAAAGGATAGAGAAAACAATTCTTTTCATCTCAAATATCAACACGCAACAGTACATTTACCTTACTCAAGATCATGAAAGTAAAGGATATCTAGGAGCAACACAAATAAGACAATGATGAACTGAACTACCTTTGGAGCAACTTGAAGTTCATCAAGCCACGACCTTTTTGAACTTGTATCATTCCCTTTTATTGCTGTTGAGCCATCATCCTCACACGGCAAACTACATAATAATAGACACCCCCTCACATCTGTCACTTCAGAACAGTTCAAAGGTTCACCAGCAGTATTATTAAGGTTGACAAATCCAAGTTCAACAGCATTTCCCTCATCAGTTGAAGATGCTGTTAGCTGCACAAACCTTTCATCTTCCCCAGATGGAGCTGAATAAATAACTTCCAGTCTACCATATAACTCAGTCAGTCTTTTCTCATATTCAAGACCAAGTGAAAAAGTTTTGAGAACCTCTTCTGGTGGTGGTTTTCCCAGATCAAGGGGCAATGGTACCTCATGCACCCCAGTCCTCTCGTACTCCTCCTAAAACTCAAACAAGACAAAAAATTACTTCCTGTTTTATAAGCAAAAATTTATATCGATACTCAGAGAGTTGTAAAGAAATGGGACAAGATGTCCTAAAAATGAAAATCAAAACAGTGACCAGACACAAGGCATGAATACAATATAGATCTGTTTTTATAGGAAACTGAAAACCATTAAAAAAATATTACAAAGAAAAGGAAGAGAGAACAATAAGTCTCAGAGCCTAAGGAACACACAAGAACTAATACAAACAACTAACGACCCAACTTCTTAACAATAAAAATAGTAATACACATCCTTAACCACTTCAGATTTTTTTTTTAGTACAATGGAAATAAAAAACAAAACCCTAAGAAAGGCAGCACAATTTGCATTTTCTTGCAAGACTTTTAATCCTGGAGGGGAACTAAGAATAGACCCCTAAATTAGCTAAAAAAAATCAACACAGAAGTAAAGAAGTAACTCTCTCGCAAAGTATGAGAGAGGGAACACATCCAACTGCGCTTAAACTCCTAATTGAACACTTCGGATTTTTTATAAGAAACATGATTTATTTATTTAATAGGAAATTACAGGAATGGAGGATAAGAAATCCACCACCAAAAAAAAGATAAAGTTATAACAAAACTAAAAACCAAGACCAGACACACGACCAGGAAAACAACATGGAGTTTAAAGATCAAGAATTCAATAAAGAAGATTTTGAAGCCACAAAGAAGCTAAAAAGAAAACCATTTTCCATGTAGTCTCAACGCCTTCTTCCTTATCTTCAAAGATACATCCTACTCCAAACGAAGCAAGAAAGATAATCCTACTCCAAACTGAGTTGACATCCTCACATTTATCACCAAAAATACTTTTGTTGCGCTCCAGCCATAAAACCCGAAACAAAGCCATAAAAGTCCATATCCAAACGGCCTCCTTTTGCTTCAAAACATTCCTACCAAACAACTTAGGTTCAAAGAACAAGATAGAATTAAGGAACTTTACTAGAAAGCTAAAAGAGTTATATTGATAAACAAAATTTAGATAGTACATGGGGTATTTATACACATGGATAAGAAAGTTAAAAATACTAAAATATCTTTAAATACCAGAAAAGTAGCAAAGATAAACAATATTATCCAACACTCCCCCTCAAGCCGGCGCATAGATATCAATCATGCCTAGCTTGCGAAGAGTTGAGTGTAGAAGAGTAGGACCGATAGGCTTTGTAAGAGTATCAGAAGTTTGCTCAGATGAAGGAACAAACTTTGTAGAGATAGCTCCAGACCGAACTTTCTCTTGAATGAAGTGAATATCAACCTCGACATGCTTGGTTCTTTCATGAAGAACAGAATCTAAAGCTAAAATTAAGGCCGACTTATTGTCACAGTACAATGTGGAAGGTAAACAGGGCAAGAAACCAAGTTCCCTCGAATAGAAAGAACCCAAAGAACCTCACACGTCCCTTGAGCCATTGCCCTACATTCTGCCCCACCAGATGACCGAGAAACCACAGACTGTTTCTTGCTTTTCTAGGAGAGAAGATGATTACCATAAAAAGAACAAGTATCAGATGTAGATCTCATATCTGTCTTTGACCCAGCATAGTCAGCATCAGTAAAGTAAGACACATCAAATGTGTTTTTGGAGGAATAGAAAAGACCAAGGCCCGTACAAGACTTCAAGTGTCTCAAAATGTGGTAAACTGCATCCAAACGTGAAGTACGGGGAGCATGCATAAACTGGCTCAGAAGGCTAACAGAAAAAGCCAGATCGGGACGTGTATTAGTCAGATAAATAATTCTTCCCACCAATCTCTAATACATACTCGGATTTGCTAATAAGTCACCTGATTCAGCTGAAAGTTTGACATTCGGATCCATAAGTGTAGATGCAGGTCTACATCCCAACATCCCAGTATCACCAAGCAGGTCAAGAACATACTTCCTCTGCGAGAGAGAGATACCTATCTCAGAACGAGCAACCTCAATACCCAAAAAATAGATTAGCTCCCCCAAATCTTTGATATCAAAAGCTGAAATAAGATCTTTCTTGACCTTAGTAATGCCGATAGTGTCATCACCAGTCAAGATGATATATCCACATACACAAAGAAGATGACACATTGCCCTAATGAATTCCATGTGATAAAACATGTATGATCAGAGTGACATCTAAGAAATCCCAACTCAAGCACCACTGCACTAAACCGAGCAAACCAAGCCCACGGAGACTGTTTCAACCCATACAAGGATTTTCGCAGACGACATATTTTCCCTGAATACTCCCCCTGAGCCCGAAAACCCGCAGGCGGATCCATATAAATAATCTCATCCAAATCACCATTCAAGAAGGCATTCTTGACATCCATCTGATGCAAGGGCCAGGAGTGAGAAGCAGCCAAAGAGATAATAAGACGAACAGTAGTGAGTTTTGCAACAGGGGCAAAGGTTGCATTGAAATCCTTGCCGGAAATCTGAGTAAAACCTTTGGCGACTAGACGTGCCTTGTACCGATTAACAGTTCCATCCGCATTATATTTAAGATTGAATACCCAACGACATCTAACCGTTTTCTCCCCCAGAGGCAAAGCAACCAAGTCCCAAGTATGATTATCTTGCAAGGCTTTCATCTCATCTTGCATAGCGTCCACCCACCGTGGGTCTCGTGTTGCTTCCCCAACAGATCGCGGAATCGCAGTAGAATCAATGTGACTGACAAATCTCTGAAAGGAACTAGACAGAGCACTATACGAAATATGATTCTCAATAGGGTGGTCAGTAGAACATGATAAAGTGAGGCGATTAGGGGGGCGACGGTCCCGCAAAGGATATCGTCGAGAGGGGGGAGGATCAGTACCTTTATTCGTAGAGGAGTTCAGCACAGGGAGATGAGAACGACGACTATACACCTTGGTAGGAGGACCTGCAATGGGAGGCAAAGAAGTAGGAGTAACAACGGGAGCTTCTATATTAGGGGGGTCAAGAATAGGGATAGGACGAGGAAGATCCTCAACAGATGGGACCCCAATCCTAACACCAATGGAACCAGAAAAGAATGGGGCATTCTCCCAAAAAGTAACACCCAAAGAAGAAATAAACCGTCTAGATGAGGGATCGTAACATCGATACCCTTTGGACTGAGATGAGTATCCCATAAATGCGCAACGGATAGACCTATCGTCCAACTTTGTTCGAGTAGGACTCTTGCTTTGAACAAAGCAAACACAACCAAAGATACGGGGAATAATAGGGAAAATGGGTTTTTCGAGATGAAGAAGACCTAAAGGAGTTTGCCCACTCAAGATTCGACTAGTAACTCTATTAATCAAATATGTTACGATGAGAACAGACATGTCCCAAAAAATTTGAGGAACCGACATTCCCTTGAAAAGGCAACGGGAAATGCCCATAAGGTGGCGATTCTTACGCTCAGCTACGCCATTAGGTTCAGGAGTATATGGACATGTAAGCTGCTGAAGAATCCCAAGACTAGAAAGATAAGAGACATGATCACCCGAAATATACTCCCCCCATTATCAGGACGAATCAATCGAACAACAGTTTGATACTGGATTTTGATCATAGTAAGAAACTGTTTAAGCACATGTGAGACATCAGATTTTTTCCTAAGCATATAAACCCATGTACGTCTAGAAAAGTCATCAATAAATGTGACATAATATCGGTGTCCAGACATAGCAGTAACACGAGATGGACCCCAAACATCAGAGTGAATTAAATCAAACGCAGCAACAGATCTATTCATGAGAGAAATATAAGGTTTACGACAATGTTTCGAAAGCTCGCAAATTTCACATTTAAACCGAAAGTGTTTACATGCATTAATCAACGAAGGAAATAACGAACACATATATTGAAAATTGACATGTCCCAAACGAGCATGCCACAAATGTAAGTCTTTAAAAGAAAAGAAACATGAAAATCAAAAATAATAGAAGACGCAACTCGAATAATAGGATATGGTGGTTGAAGGGGAGGTTGATCGCCAAAATAGTATAGTCCATCCCGCTCATACCCCCTGCCAAAAATCCCCTTCGTACGACGGACCTGCAAAAAACAACGATCAACCAAAAAAAATGACAGCATAATCTAGAGCTTTGGCTAGGCGATTAACAGATAAAAGGTTCATAGCAAATTTAGGCAAATGAAAAACAGAGGTAAGAGTAATTTCAGAAGACAATCGTACAGTCCCTCTACCGCTCACAACAGTCCGAGAACCATCAGCTAACTGTGCCGAACCTTTAACAGGTTCCAATGGTGTAGAAAAAACTGATAACTCACCAGTCATATGATCATTTGCCCCCGAATCCAAAATCCATGTAGGTGATTCAGTACGAATATGAAGTGCAGTGGGAGTACCTGAGGCAATGGAGGTAGGAGGATCAGAGACAGGAGCAATAGCAATAGTAGGAGTCTGCTGAGACATAAGACGAGACACCTGAGCCTGTAAAACTGCTACTTGAGAGAGGACAGATGACTCGGCCAAATTACTGGTGGCTACAGGAGTATTAGCTACCATTGCCGATCTAGTGGGTATATTAATCTTCTTCTGGAATTGAGCGCGCAACTCAGGATGAAGTTTCCAACAAGTATCCTTGATATGACGATTGTTCCCACAATGATGACAAAATTTCCTCCCAGCTGGAGGACGAGAACTAGAGAAACCATGAGCACCAAGGGCCATCTGATCATTATTACTAGCAGTGGCAGGGATGGGAGTCGGGACTGAGATAAGACGTCGACGCTCATCTCCATCAACCATGGGAAAGGTCTCAAGCAAGGATAGTACAGGAGAGGAATTAAGGATTTGGGTACGAAGTGACTCAAATTCAGGCTTAAGCCCCATCAGAAATGCATGTGTGATAAGGATCTAGCCTCTTGACTGCTACATGAGTCATTGTCCCAAAGTCACTGACTGGTTCAAATTGAGCCATCTCATCCCACTGTACACGTAAATCCAAGAAATTGAGCAACATTCAATCCAAGTCTCTCCTGATTGGCACTAGCAATCTCCTGATACAACTCAAAATATACTCAAAATATCAAGCCTCATTCCTTGAATGGGCATACATGGCAGTCAAAGCATTCCACAAATCGACAACCGTCTTATTATACATAAGCATATTATAGACCGAAGACTCCATAGATCCAAACATCCATCCCAATATCAAACAGTTATCAACATCTCACTAGGCTTCCTTTGCATCGTCATCTTTAGGGCGAGGAACACGTCCTTGAAACCAAAGACTCTTTCCCCGTCCACCAAGAAATAACTTCAACGATCGAGACCAAGCAGCAAAATTTCGTCCATTTAAAAGAACATTAGTAACTCTTCCAGTGGACACAGGATAAGCCAGATCTGGCTTAGCAACAGCCGTAATAGCAGCATTTGAAGATTCAGGCATCAGGAATCCAAGAAAGCAATACAAATTACCAAGAAAATCCAATAGAGAGATGAAGAAAGATTGAACACGCTCGTCTATATCATGAAAAAGTCACCAAACGAGTGACCAAACTGTGGTCTAAGCCACAGCAATCCAAAAAATACAGAAAATCCTAGGTATGGTCAGCACACAGCCTAGGAAAACCCAACCACTTTGAAAAAAGCAAAGCTGGAAACAGTAAAAAAAGAGCTCCGGCGGCCGGAGATGGCGGTGACTGGGAGGCGGCGGGTGGAGCCGCCAGTGCGAGTGGCGGTGGTCGGCGCTGTCTGGTGGCTGTGGCAGTGATGGGTGGCAAATTAGGGTTAGGCTTTGATACCAACTAGAAAGCTAAAAGAGTTATATTGATCAATAAAATTTAGATAGTGCATGGGGTATTTATACACGTGGATAAGAAAGTTAAAAATACTAAAATACCCTTAAATACCAGAAAAGTAGCAAAAATAAACAATATTATCCAACAACTTTCAACTTAGATTAAGAACCCCATAAAGAAGCCAAAGAGAAAAATCCTCTGCCACAAAGTCTCACAATTTTCTTCTTTACCTTCAAAAATTCTTTTATCACCCTCCAACCAAGAGACTAAAGAATAGCCGCCAAAGCGAAAAAACCATAAGAAAAATCACTTCTAAGAATGAGCTTTGCAAATTACCCCCCCCCCCC